>CM018047.1:6746072-7081072 GCA_008638375.1 Nyssa sinensis
TGTAAATTTTGAATCTTTGATACAAAAATTTGAAATATTTAATGTTTTCTTTTTATCAGTCAAAAAAGAAGAAGATATTATTGAAAAAACGAGAGGAACTTAATCGATACAAAATTCTCTTTAGGTGAAATATTTAACATTACTCAATACAAAATTCTCTTTAGGAACTTAGAGGAAAAATGTATAAGAATTTCATTATTTAATTTGGAAATTATTCACCATGTTCTTTGGCGACTATCATCTCATGACATTATATGTTTCCTTTCATATATTGTTGTTCAATGATAACGAAAAAGAAGAACAGTTTAATTTTTAATAATTAATAATTACAAAATTTATTACTTAATAATTAATTTTTTGAAGACAATTTTAAAGCATTAATTATTAGAATCGAAATGTAAAAATTATTGCTATTATTATTTTTTGGTAATCAAAAATAAAAGTAAGAGTTTTATTATAACTTAAATTATATGTTATGGATATTTTTTATTAAAATTATTAGCACTCTTGGAGAAAATCATATACTTATGATAAAAAAGATTCCGTTAATAAAATTATAAAAAAAAATTTAATAAATAAAAAATTAATTAACACTTTTAAAAAAAATTTAAATTATTAATTATTAAAAAGTCGATGAGGGACACTTTCTGTATTTTACTTTAGAATTTGTATTTGTAAAATTTATTTTGAAAAAAATTGTAATTATTTGATTAAATTTTGAGTTAATTAATTAGTTTTGAGTCTTTGTAAAAGATGTCTAATTATTTTAGAGTCCGGCTGCCTTTTACTGTTAAGGGAAACGATAGTTGGATTATTCTGTTTTGAAATAAAAACCATTTTTATTAGTTGACACTTTAAATTTTTTTCATAATGGCAACAATTCTCTTATATGTTATTTTTCAATGCGGCACCAATTCCTAATCTCACCATCACTCCCTATCCCCTCTGGTTTCATCTTGTGTAAACTCATGGCCACATCACTGACCACCAACTTAATTTACTGTCGCCACATGTCCATCGCGATTGTAAATATTGCTCCGGCACCGAAGCTAGCTGCCCACTGTGAAAGATTCTTGGATTCTATTTTCTCACCTATGCCTTCTTGGAATCAATTGACTTTTCATGTCATATAACATCTAGGCCATTGGCTTAGTTTCCTTGAATATTTAGTTGCGATTGTGCATCATTCTCAATAATGAAAAAGATTTTGATTATGTTAAATTAAATAGTAGATTTGATATTGTATTTCCTGAAGTCTTTACGGCAATTGATGGCTCGTGTATATATATATATATATATATATATATAGAGAGAGAGAGAGAGAGAGAGAGAGAGAGAGAGAGAGAGAGAGAAGATGAGTCATGATGCAACATCTTGGTTCCTTTGGAGGCATAATGCAATACCAAAGTAAATACACCTGCTTCCCAAACAAAGTATGTGATGCAGCCAAGGGATAAGGTGAGTCTATTGAATTTGTGTAGTGCCAAAGAAGAAAACAGAGATGGGTCCCAGGAATGTTAGATACATAGACATGACTTACTTCTTGTGAATGATTTTGTATCTATGTAAGTGAATGTATGTGACTGTGCTTGTAGGCTAAAAGATAGTATTTGCAAAGTCACAAACTTTCTGTAATTTTTGCCTAAAATCACAACTTGAAATTGTTTAAGCTAAATTAAGAGTTAGAAAGTGTGTGTGTGAGAGAGAGAAAGAGATGAATTGGAAACATCATTTCGAAATAATTTTAACTTACTACTATTTTTTGAATTTTTATTAAATGTATAAATTTTATACTTTTGTGATAGGTGTACAATTTTACACTTTTCACACTTGGATGCGTTTTTAATTAACCATTATTTAAATATAATTTTTTAAAACAAAATTTCACAACCTTGAAACTCAATCTTAATCATCTAACATGCGGCTAAAATCTCAATAAAACTAATAACAATTAAAAGATTTTCAATTTTCATGAAACTGTAAATTAATTTTACATTTTCAATTAGGATTGAGTTTTTAACAATGTAAAAGTATAAGTTTTTATAGTTTCTCCGAGAATGAATTTTATGCTTTTGGATTTTTTTTTTTTTTTCAAATTTTCATATTCAATATAAATATTGTTTGATAGATATCGATATTTAGAATCAAAATATATAATTTTTATTAAAAATAAATTTATAAATTTAAAGTTATTAAATTTTAAAATTTTATAAAATAAAAATTGTGACTGCTTTTACTTTCACAAAAAATTTAATGCAGTTTGTTGGAGGTTATTTTTGGTACTAAATAACTTTATGGGTTAATATGTTTAAACTTAGATTAGATAATAATTATAATACTTTTCGTGGATTCTTGACAGAATGACTTTTAAATTTTTAAGTAAGTTTTGTGTTAAAATTTTTCTCAAAATATATAAAATGTATTTAAAAAAAAATTTCTAAGCACACAACTACAAAAATTCAATGGTGTGCTCAATGGATAATTATTAGTTATTGATTTATTAGTAATTATTCTAAAGAATGTGGCGAACCGTCAATCGATGATTGTGGCGAACCGTGTCAATCGATGATTGTGGCTATTCCTAGGAATCTTATTTTACCAATTCTCTGAAAGATACTCTGAAAGATACTTTTACAAAGTTTAAAGTTTATAATTTTCGAGTATCTTACATAGAATTGGTAATGAGAGGCTATTCATAATTTTCGGTCAAAAAAGCCGGATGATTTGTTTGTTGGCCATACATTGACAGGCTCCTGCAATATATATATATATATTCTCCGTTAGTTTTAAAAAAATCATAAATATATGAATAAAATGATGTATAACAAATGGTGCAATCAATTGATTCCAAAACAATAGAGTTTTAATAAGTCTTAAACGGTCTTACTTTACTAAAAAAATTGAGAAACAACCCCTAAATACTTGTAATCTTTATATAACAAATAGAACTAACACTAAAACAAATAAATCCATTGGGTTTGCTCAAAACGCCTGATATATTGACAAATGACAAAAACAAAACTTCTCGGTGCGATTATGGCAAAAAAAATCCATACAATGACAAAATTATTAGAATTTAAATAAAAAATTAAATAACATTTTTTTCGGTAAATAATAAAATAACATAGTATTATTTAACCATTTGATTTTTTGTTTTAATTATTTATTAAGATTTTTTTTTTTTTTTTTTATGTATTCCCACTTTTATTTCAATGTGATGTGTCAATATGTGATAGGTTTAGACCCATATGGTGTGATTTCAAAACTATCACATAATAACACATTATCCCGGAAATATAATTGAAAATATATATTTTTTTTTTAATTTTATAACCTAGCATTCGACTACTTCAACTCGATTAATTCAGGAGACCAGTCTCATCGTCCACTATTGAAAATTCAATAATACTCTTTGTCCCAAATTTGGGTATAAAATATTTCTTTTCAAATGATGTATCATTAGATTATTGTTGATATTTTAGGTACATTATAAATATTTTACCAATCAATTATTGCCACATCATTTGAAAACAAATTTTAGTACAAAAATTTAAGACATAAGATTGCTAATGAAACATTACTCATTTATTAATTCATTAGTCATAATTTATAGGTAATCTTCATTTCACTCCTATCCATGATCTCTTTGGGAAAATACTAATATAAATTGAAACTCAAATGAGACAGAATATTGGATATATAGTCTTTGTATTGAATTTTAATTTATTTATTTCCCATGAACTCCAACTTACAAAATAGCATTAACCATCCTCTTTTTACTATCATCCCATTATGAGCTGCCATCTCTTTATATACAAACCAACCCATCCCGTTGGATAGTCTTGTTAGCTGTTATTCTAGCAACCAACGCCTTACAATCTGAAAGCGTTTAAACTAGTAGAAGTAAGGGATACCCCCCCCCCCAAATAGTTGACTGGTAATTTTTCTTTCTGCATTCCTTGAGCTGGGTAAAGTCTTTGCTTATCTCAATCTATAACCCCTGCACTTTTTGGATATTGGGCTAAAACCAAGTTTTGAAAGAGTATCCTTTACAACTTTTATGGAATTTAAGTCACCTTAGAGAGTAAAAAAGAATCATCAACAAATTAACATGACAGCATGAATAAATAGGGTGACATGGGATCACTCTTAGTCCTCTTTCACCCTTAAAGAAACCTTTCAAACTACCATTGAGTATGATTGAAATGAGATACAAATTTTGATCCAGTGAATCTACTCTCAGAAAACTCCATAACCTTCAGAATGGTAAGCCAAAAAAATCCCAAGAGGAAGTACTGTCATAAGCTTTCATCATATGTTTGAAGGGGGTTATAACTAGCTCACTCCAGAAGCTTCCAAGACAACTGCAACAATTGCAGATAACTCGGTTAATGCAAACTAACTGAAAACAACTTTCTTAAAAGTTAGTTGATTAGCTGTGAATTAGTCAGGTCAATTATGCTGAAGAGGTTGTTAGTAACCGATTGATCTCAAGGGATGTATATATATAAACACTAAACAGTATTTTGGTGGCTTCTTTCTAGGTGTAGCAAAACACAGGAAGAAAGAAGGAATTGTAGAGTTATTCAGTTGATTTTCCTCGTTCAAATCTCAATTTATCTCTACACCCTGAAACCCTTAATCTAAACGGGTGGGATGAAACTAAAAGGTTCAATTCTTATTACATAATAAAAAATTATAATTTTTCAATTACCTCAAATATTTTTGTTATAGCTTGAGACTATGGCTTTAACAAGAATATATAATATACATACGCACACACACACCCACCCACTAATGTCACACATTTGTTACTTACCCAGAAAAAAGGTCACACATTTGCCATTAATATATATATATATATATATATACACACACACACACCAATGTCACGAATTTGTTATTAATATTTGAGTGTGATTGCAATAAATGAGAGAAGTAACAGAGGTGCGAGAATATTGGCAAAAAAAATCAAAATCATTAACATGGATAAGTGGATAAGATTAGTTTGTTTGATAGAAATCCTATCTAATCCGAAACTATAAATTCAGTCAAAAGCCCAATTTTCCTCCTTTATCCAAATGGATTTGGGGTTGAAGTTGGCTTCACTCTCCTACACTTGACATACATTCAACAAGTTTCAAGAGCCAGTCTCACCTTGCCATGTGTGATTTGTTCCTAACATATGAAATATATATATAAAAATCATGTGGTTCAAAAATTTTGTTATCAAGTTTAATTTGTGTGGGTTTAGTGAGTATTGGGTTCGAAGGTGAAACCAAAATTTTAAATGGGTCGCAATGAATATATATATATATATATATATATATAGATATAGGTATATATTGAATGATTAATTAGTAAGTATTCTGGACAATTTAGGTGGTGGGTTATAATTAATATTTAATTATATAAATTTACAAAAAGAATTATCTCTAAAATAAATACAATCAATTTCACCCAAATATTTCTAAGGTTCCATCATTAAATTTTAAGATTTTTGACATAATATTAAATATGGCTAGTAACTTTTCAAAATTTGAGTGGGCCATTTTAGCAGAGTTATTGGTATTAAAAATTTATAAAAAAGAATAAATTTTTGGGTAGCAAAAGTAATGTGTTAAAATATAAAAAGAAAAAATGATTTCCCATGATATAATTATTCGAAATATTCTGAGAATTTTGGGGAAAAAAAAGAGACAAGAATTATTGGTAATATTGAAAATATTTGGATATAATTTGAGAAATTCTCAAATATCCACGATAGATGGGAGATTTTTGTTACTGTGGACCCTACTAAGGCACCAACTACCTCCGCCCATCTTGGGCTGTTGATTGGTTGTAATCTTGATTAGTTAAACAGATTGATTATCTTAAACTACTGAATCATACACTTTGAGTGGGACTTGTAAAATTAAAAAGAAAAAAAAAAGAATATGATATTAAAAATGCAAGTTGTGATTAGACCCACATGTACACGTTGATATGGTCAAAATTCTATTAATTAAATAAGAAAAATTATTGTTAAAAAAAGGTGAGATGAAGATAGGAAAAACTAAATGACAATAATAGTAATGATATGACTTTGACCATACATGGTAACCTTTGTTGTCCATATATAAGTATTCAACACAATGGGGGCCTTATCTAACTACAATTCTTACACACACACACACACACATATATATATATATATAATTATAGAATTTGATGCCCATCAAAATATGCACACTTTGTGAACATACTCTGGTATGGAATAGAACCTATATTTATAGGGTGAAATATATTTATGGACTCTACCAGTAAATTTTTCCATTTGTGATGTTGTGTTGTGAAAGATGTGGATAAGAAATAAACATATTTTGATGGATATTAAAATAGTGATCAGTTTATATATAAGTGTCTTTCATCGCTGCCTTCTTTTTCCATATATATAAATTGAAGTAGTTTATTTTATTTCAATATGAATTGAGTTTTGTTTCTTTGAAGCTTACATCATTAGTTGATTCTCTGTTTTTAGTGCATTGACAGAGAGAGAGAGAGAGAGAGAGAGAGAGAGAGAGAGAGAGAGAGAAAGGGGACAGAGACCTTTTTTTGGAGGAACTGAGCAATGGCAGGAGGAGGATTTGCAGACTCAGGAGGAAAGAGGGCTCATCTTTATGAGTATAGAATTACAGGTTATTTCATCTTTGCTTGCATTGTTGCAGCACTTGGTGGATCTCTGTTTGGGTATGATCTTGGTGTTTCTGGTGAGTTCTCTCTCTCTCTCTCTGTTTTTTTTTTTGTGGTATTTTTCATTCATTCAATTTTAAACTTTATAGCCAGCTTTCCTGATCTGGGTAATTTTGATTTTGTGAATCCTTAGAAAACTCTTATCTGGGTTGTTTGTTTAGCTACAAATGTTTTGGGATTGAATGATTATATGATTTTCTCTTTAGACTTTTATTGGTTTGAGTATATTCCTCTGTACCTTCTTCTTTTTTCTTTTCCTTTTTTCCTTTCATCGTGATTATTGTATCATCACTATTACGTTAACATCAAGAATTAAAAATGAGATTTATGGTAATTTTCATCTTAATTACAAAATTGGGGTAGAAAAGCAGAGCAATTTTCCGAATAGAAAGTATATAGGCCAGTCCTGTATTTGGAGAAAGATTTCCTAAGGAAATTGCAAAGGACTGAAAATTTTCATTCTAGCGCAGGCAACAGACATCATTAGAATTCTCTCTTGTTTTTATTTTCTCTTCTTTCTTTTCAGCTATCGTTGCCTGGAAACTTGTTTGGGCTCAAAACTCGTTTTCTCATGACTAATTTGGAAATTGGAATGAAATTTTTAAGAAACTTTAGGGGAAACTGATTTGGATGAGATCTTTTAAATTTTACTCTTACTCAAATTTTAGCTAAACTAACTAGAAATTTATTTTGGCAAACCACTTCTGAAGTGGTTACTCCAATCATGCTCTCTAGTTTGGGGAGTTTTGAGTTTTTCATTAAAGAAGAATAAATTTGTAAGGGGATTTTGGTTTAGGGAATAGCTTTCTCTCTCCTCTCTCTCTCCCCCTCAAATTTAGGAGTCAGTAATGGCCTTCCAAATAATATGGGGAGTCTGTTGGAGCTTTCTTTTGCTATTTTTGTTCCCTATTTTGGCTAAGGAGCTACTTTAGGGAGCCCTTTAAAGATGCTTAAGAAGGGGAAAACTAAGTGGAAACCAATATTATCCCTATTTTATAGGAGTTTAGTTAGTAAGAAATTGAAAAAAAAAAAAAGTAGGAAAGTAAATTTTCCTCAGCTAAAGAAGTTAAATTTTCTATTGAAAGTAGTTTTGTGTATTTTAAACTTTTAATTTCTTTATAAGAAATTCATCCTCACCAAAACCCTATAAAAAATTATTTTCCTTCACTTCACTTTTTAGTTGTTTCATATTCTTGTATTCTTTTTTTCATAATCACACATAGCCCTAGGGAAAACTTTTCAAAACTCATTCCTTTTGATTAGTTTATATATGTGTGTGTGTGTGTGTGTATTTTTACTTCTTGATGCATTTTATTTTCAACAAAATTATACAACTTTTACTATAAATTTTACATTTATTTGCTAATGTTAATATTTAATCATATCATAAAAATTTCTTTTAATGTATATAAGTTTTTCTTTTGATGAATAATTTTAATGGGTCTTTCTTATTATTGTTTTTACACTCTGTTTCCCGTAGTATCTCTGAGCCATGTTTTAAAAAATTTCTGATTTCTGCTTCCTTTAGTGGTAATTATGTTTTCAGCTAGTAAAAAAGTATTTGGAATTTGTTTCTCCTTTTTCTTTCTGGGCCACTTAGCAGCCAAACATGATATTAACCCAGTGGGTTTCCCAGATTCACAAGATTTAGGGTCAATGTTCTCTTCTGATGATATAAAACATAAAAACTTCTCTTAAATTCGGTTAAGATATGTTATGAAGATAAAAATCATATGTTTAATTTATGCAACATTTTAAAAACAATGTATGATTGAACTTTCAATGCTGGTTGCAGGTGGGGTAACTTCCATGGATGATTTCTTGAAAGAATTCTTTCCAAAAGTGTACAAAAGGAAACAAGAACATCTTAAAGAAACTGATTACTGTAAATATGATAATCAGATTCTCACTCTCTTTACATCATCTCTCTACTTTGCCGCCCTCCTCTCCACATTTGGAGCTTCATATGTTACTAGAAACAAGGGCAGAAGAGCCAGCATCATTGTTGGATCAATCAGTTTCTTTCTAGGAGCAGTCATCAATGCAGCTGCACAGAATATTGCCATGCTGATCATTGGTCGAATACTTCTTGGTTTTGGCATTGGATTTGGCAATCAAGTAAGCAAAATGTTCCCAATCAGACAAGAAAAGGAAATTTAAATCTTATTGCAGCTTCCAGATATTGACTTTCTGGTTTTTCTCCATGTGGTACAGGCAGTTCCTTTGTATCTTTCAGAAATGGCACCAGCAAAAGTCCGTGGAGCAGTTAACCAACTGTTTCAACTCACAACATGCTTAGGGATCCTCGTAGCAAACTTTGTAAATTATGGAACTGAAAAAATCCATCCATGGGGATGGAGATTATCCCTTGGTTTAGCCACAGTCCCGGCAACTCTGATGTTTGTTGGAGGACTTTTTCTTCCGGAGACCCCAAATAGTCTTGTAGAACAAGGCAAATTAGATGAGGGAAGAAAAGTATTGGAGAAAGTTAGAGGTACCCTGAATGTTGATGCAGAGTTTTCTGATCTTGTTGATGCAAGCAATGCAGCACAAGCCATAAAGCACCCATTCAGGAACCTCCTCAAGCGGAAAAACCGTCCACAATTGGTACTAGGAGCTTTGGGGATCCCTGCATTTCAACAGCTTACCGGAATGAACTCCATACTCTTCTATGCCCCAGTTATATTTCAGAGTTTGGGTTTCGGTTCAGGGGCATCTCTATATTCGTCTACAATTACCAGTGGAGCGCTTGTTCTGGCTACATTTATATCAATGGGTTTTGTTGACAAGTTTGGTAGAAGAGCTTTCTTTTTGGAAGCTGGTGCTGAAATGATACTATGCTTGGTAATTTCACTTTGAGACACTTTGTATTTGATCTCTTTCTTAGAGAACTACATGGCATGTTTGATGATTCTCTGAATGCTTGTTTGACCTGCAGGTGGCAGTTGCCATTACTTTGGCTGTGAAATTTGGGCAAGGAGTTATGCTCCCAAAAGAAATTGGTATCTTCCTTATCATTGTCATTTGCATATTTGTCTTGGCCTATGGAAGGTCTTGGGGTCCTTTGGGGTGGTTAGTTCCAAGCGAGCTCTTCCCGTTGGAGACAAGGTCAGCTGGCCAAAGTGTGGTGGTCTGCGTCAATATGATCTTCACAGCTCTCATTGCCCAGTGTTTCCTCGCAGCTCTGTGTCACCTCAAATATGGGATTTTCTTGGTGTTTGCGGGCTTGATTGTCACTATGAGCAGCTTCATCTACTTCCTCCTGCCAGAAACAAAGCAAGTTCCAATAGAAGAGATACATTATTTGTGGCAAAATCACTGGTTCTGGAAGAGCTACTGTGAATCTGATGAGAAGCAAGGAGGCTCAAATGGGAAATCTGTGATGCAGGTTTAAAATTAAAGGGGGAAGAACATTGACCTATTTTATAATAATTTTTCTTTGAAATTCTGGGCTGGCAATTCAGAATCCCAAAGATGGGGAGAATAATTGACGCAGATTCAGATTATAAGTATCCCAAACGCGTTTTTAATTAAACATGTATGCATCAGTGTTTATAATTCTAAGTTTCCCAAAGTGTGGTCTTTCAACAATTTTGATAGATGGATATTATTTGCACAAATTTTAATGGCTACATAAACCATTCACTTAGTGTGGTCTTTCAACAATTTTGATGGATGGATATTAGGTCTTTCAACAATTTTGATAGATGGATATTATTTGCACAAATTTCAATGGCTACATTAACCAAACCAAGTTTTTTTTACCCTGGTAAACGTTAACACAAAGAATTATGGAAAAAAAAAAAAAGCAACTTTAAGATAGAGAAGTCATGTGTGTATATATACAAGACAATGATAAACACCCAATGACCGATTCTACAAAAACCCAATGACTGATTCTACAAAACCTTTTATCTCGGATTTTTGAGTATGCATTAAGCAAGTAGCTTAGCAAGTTCATCTACTCTCAGACTTCCTCGTGGAGTTACAAATGGATAATCTTTAAAATCCTTCATTTTTTTATCTTTAGAACTCTTCCTTACAATTCCTTTATTCTCTGTTATAGCCTCTTTCACCTCCAAATCCCCAGTTTCTTGCTTCTCAACTGGCTTCTCAATTTTCAGAGCTGCCACCTTCCTGGGTCGTCGATGCCTAAAAACAGGCCCAAGTGGAGCAGACTGGGCAAGAGCAACTGCTCTTTCATATACAATATCTGCATCCAAACTAGAATCATCCAGAACGACCGCACTCCCACTTTCAACAGCTTGCTTCCAGAGTATTGCAACTCCCTCTATCCAAGGTGAAATCAACCTTGCTGTCTTGTTAGAATCTTGCAAGGTTTCTGACACATCTTGCAGCTTGTTACTAGTTAAGGGAACCAGAGACTCAGAGGAAGGTGTGGACGAATTTTCAGTGCCGCCAATACTTCTCAGGTCAGATCCCACGGATGTAGCTGCTGATTCGTCATCTTTGCAGCCTATACCATCTAATATCATCTTGCTTCCTTGGCTTTTGGTCAAGCTTTCAGAATCCCCACTTCCGTTAATATACCTCAGAGTTGAAACTGCTTCAGAAGCTAGAGATGGCACATCATTTACTTCAGATAACATATCCTCGCCCTCCTCTATACTCATATCCTCACCTTGCTCTATGGCAACATCTTCACTACCCATGGAAGAGGTCCTCTTGCCAAGTGTAGAAAGACTTGCATCCTTAACCGGTAAGTTTGAAATACATGATGCTGTTACTCTCTGGCACTCTACAGGTAGTGCGGTGGAAGTTGCACCATCAGTTTCAGATTTCTTAGTGCCCCTGGGATCATCTTCTAGTATTTGAAGAGAGGACTTCCAATCTCTTCCTCTCCACATGAGTATGTGCTCGTGCTCAAAAGAGATTAGCACACACGGAACAAGATCCTGAAATTAAAGAAGTGAATTTATAAAAAAGTGACAATATGATAAATAAATTTGCGTGGAACAACATAAATGATTCTACCGGACCTTGAGTTTGGCACCTATTCTCCGGTAGTCACTCCCATTCAATCCTTGACAATTAATTCGCACCAATTCACATGCTTCGAATGCCTCTCTGACAGTCTTTACTAGGTCACAGTAAGCACCATTTTTTCCTGTAAGTATACAAACTTCTAAATCATCAGTTTGCTCCTGGGCAAAACTGGACAGTTCCTCTCTCTCTCTCTCCACAGCCCCACCCCCCCCCCCCCAACACACACACAAACCTAGGAGAATAAAGGTGAGCATACCAAGCTTGCGTATCGGTGTCAGTCTGCGTCCCTTCCTGCGCATTTCACTTGCTTCTTCCAGTGTCAGACCTTCTGGGGCCTGCTGAATCAACCTTGGATATACAGGGGTAACAGGTTTCCACAACATAAGAGGATAGCGAGGACGAGTTTTGTAGTTGTAGTTTCTACCGCGGAAAAGGTATATCACTCCTCCTTTACCATATATAATCTTCCCTCCTGTTTTCTCCTGTTAGATCATGAAATTCTTTAGGAAAATAAAATTTTGTTGTGATGAAACACATCCAAGAGTAATTTCAAACAAACCACATATTGCATGATTCATTAGTTTTGTTGCATTACTAATTTTATTAGGTTTTTTTCCGTAACTACTTATGCTGCATCTACCAGATAAAGAGGAGTGTCCGCAATGTGCGGAGGATGGTGTTGATGTGCTTATTGTGGACCATATGGCATTAAAGAAATAGTCGGGTTTTTGAGGGGATAGAGAATCCCTGTTTTAAAGTCAACGATAATTTTTTGTGCTTGTTGCATTTTTCGGCCAAAGAAGCCTTTCCTTTGTAAGTAATGTCTGTAGTCAATTTTGGGGGGAATCTAAGGCCTTAATTTGTAAGCCTTTCCCTTGTATATATGGGTTTGCCCCCCTCGGATGTATTTAATATATTTACTCTTACTTACAAAAGTATAGCACTGAAGAAGCCCTATACATATAATCATTACTTTTGTGGTTGGCTGGTATGAAATTCAATACCAATTCGGAGAGGTACTACAATTTCAACTCACTTCTTGATTTTCATTTTTAGTTTTAAATTGGTGCATTGCCCTGTATCGGCAGAATGTTGCTGAGAGGTTAAGGTAGTATGGAGTAACTGTTGAAATATATTAATAGTTTAATACACCCCTCTACACTAAAGCTTATTGTGAAGTTGGTCCTCAACATGACGAGCTAACTTGAGGGGAGCTGTTTAAATATATTTTTACACCCTTCTCTATCGGCTCAAGCTTTTAAAGAAGTTGGTTGCTAACAATAAGCCAATAACTAACTACAGAAACTGCAACCAACCTGGATGAAGCCAATCAAGGCAAAGAAGAAGGAATAAAAAAAAAAAGGAAAAAGAAGAAGTTTGACACATGTCTGCTGATAAACAGAAATGCAACATCGAATCATATCGAAAATGCACACAGTACAAGTTGGAGACAGCAAGCAACCTCTAATTGTTGGCGCACATTGTCCATATCGACTGTACACACCCCTTTGCATTTTATCTTACACACCCTCCGTCGCTTCCAATGTGCATGAATGTTGTCCAACATATTGTGGGTCAAGCCATCTCTTCCTAAATAACAAAACAGAAGAATGTAAATAAAGGCCACAAAATCCATCCTCAATTCCCATCAAGTTCAGAAAATTAAGACGTGCATTCTATCTATTATATCAACCAACAAAAATAGCATCTCTGGAAAATATTACAGTTAGACTTTATTGATTTAACATAGTGACATTTTAAATTCTACAATCACAGTGATTATCCATAAAAAAAAAATGCAGATGGAATCATTTTATCAAAGCATGCCCACATTAAGATTCTACAGTTGGTAGCAGTTATCCATTGTATCATCCAACAAATGTAACATTTCTCAAGAAATGCATATACAGTCGACGAATTGATCGATCCATACCCACATTCAAATTACTCAATCCAGGACTGCTATCCATGAAATCTACCAATATATGTAACATAACTGAAAATATACACATCAAATTGATGGATTAAATCGTACCCATGTTCAATTGCCGCCTCGTTTTAATGCACCCCCTCACAAGGTCCTCAATTTCCTCCTTCGACAAGGGGTCCCCCAATATCTCCTCCCTCGACTTCACGTATTTCGGACCTGATCCAGGCAAAAACGGCCCTGGCGCCTGCACTGGCTTGACCCCCTTCTTATGTGGTGGCGGCAACTGAAAGGAATCGAATTCGAACTTCTTCTTACTGGGTGGAAGCGGCTTCCGGCCCGTCCACGGCCGCGGCATTGTGCTCGGTCCAAACGGCGCAATTGGCGGCTCGCGCAATTTTAAGGGCTTCTCCTTTGGAGTCTCAGTATAACTATACTGAAATGCAAATGGGTTACCAGGGATAATATACGAAACCCCGTCTTCGCTGATTGCAACGCCTGTTTCGGCCTTTTCGGCGTCCTTTGGAACTCTCACAATCCTCGAAAATCGACGAAATGCAGGGTGTGAATCTTTAGAGCTTTTGGAGTACTTGGAGAATCTGCCGGGAATTGAAGAACGAGAGGGAGAGGAGGGTGTTCCGGTAGACTTGAATGTGTCAGTGGCGTTGTCGACGGCGGCTCTGTCGTCAATATTTGCGATTTTTTCGGCGGCGTTGAAGCGTTTTAGGAGGCGGAGTTCGTCCTCGATTTCTTTCTGTGTACGTTTCTGGCGGATGAATTTCTCGGCGTTGGCGTTGTTCCACCGTGAGAAGCGGACTTCGGTGTCAGGACGGTGGTGCGGTTGGTTTGGCGGAGCAAAAATTGGGAACTGAATCAGAATTTTTAGCGCCATTTTTTTATTCTGAAGGGTTCTAAACTGAAACGGATTTTGCAAACCCTAAATTCATATGACAAAAGCCTGAAAGATTAGGGCTTTATGGACCAGTTGTGTCAACAATTTCATGAAAAGACGAAATTCCTGGTGCAGAAGTTGGGCAGGAAAAACCTAGACACAGAGCAGATACTGAAGTTCGATTGTCGAGGGTAGTCTTGGAAGAGCAGAAACATTAAAGCGGCAGCGTATTGATGTCGGGTTGGGAACGCCAAGCCCAAACTTGTTTACTTGGCGGCCCACTTGCAAAATACTGTCTTTGGACTGGACCCAAGGGTTGAAAGGATATCCCAGTCTTAATTTTAGTTTTTTAACCAAGTCTTTAAAATAATAACATTTAGATTTAAGAAAATATTACTATAAATTCAAACTAATATAAGGTAAAAAATTTTAATTATTAGATGATTTAAAAATTAAAAAAATATTTAAAATAAATAAAATTTTAATTTCTTAAAAATATCTATCTCGTATAGTTTTCAATTTATAATAACATTACTTAAACAAAAATATTCATTGAAACATAAGAAGAATAGTTTTTTTTTTTAATAAATTACAATGATTTTTTCTGAATTTTTTGACAATCATATAAACCTTTTTTTATTTTATCTGATAATATACACATACTCTCTTTAATCAATTTTTTTTAAATGACAAGACTGCTTTTTTAATATTTAAATTTTGACCTTTTTTTATTTTTCAAATAAATATTGATAAAAATTTTAAATTTATTTTTATATAAAAAAAATAAAAAAATTAGTCAAAATTAAAAAAATACAAGAATAAATAAGACAATTTTGTCATTTATAAAAAATTGATTACAAATTATATCTGTATATTATCAAGTAAAATAAAAAAAGTTAGTATAATTTAAAAAAATTTAAGAAAAATCAGTATAATGTTAAAAATCTCAAAAAAAATTAATATAATTATCAAAAATCTTAGATGGAGTTAGAGTAATTTACTTTTTTTTTTTATTAATTATCCTTACTTGAACCTCTATACCTTTAGTAACCCAACTCTTTTTTTATTTTTTTAGAAAATCATATTAACTTAAAAAAAAATTGATAATTATATTGACATCTCATAAAATTTTTAAAATTATACAAACTTTTTTTATTTTTTTATGACAAACTACATTGACCTCTTTTCCAATCCAATTTTTTTTGAAAATAACAAAATTGTCTCTCTCAATATTTTTTATTTTTTGTTTTTGATCTTTTTTTTTTGTTTTTTTCTTAAGAATTTATTTCATTTTACATAAATTAAATTTTAAATAAATAATTTATATTTTTTAGTCAAATAAAATTCTAATTAAAATTTATTTGAAAGTGAAAAAAATAGTTAAAAAAAATTAGTCAAAATTTTAAAAAACATCAGAAAAGAAAATATTGTCATTTAAAAAATCAGATTGAAAAATAATATAATTTCAAAAACTTTAAAAAAAAAAAGTAGTGTAATTGGGGTCTCCTTACTTTTCCTTTTTTTTTTTTTTGAAAAAATAATAAATTATTGGTTTTCCTCTTTAATATTGAGAGCTCCCTAAAAGGGGTGTGTTTTCAATAATTGTCTGTCGGTTGAGCTCTGTATTGTTGATCTTGCCATCTTGGAGGTCCGTGATTCAGTAACCTAGCAACTTTGTTCTTCATTCTGCTTCTCAGGTAACTTCAGCTAAGTTGCATGTTCCTGCAGTTTGTCATATTCTACGACTCTATTCGCTGTGTTTCTGAGGGTGTGTGTGTTTGGTCTTCGGCATTTTGATTGTTTGTTAGCAAATTTTCCCAGAAAACTCATTTACTTAATTACTTCCACCATTATTTTCTCAGAACCAAATTTAGGACTAGCTTCAGGGAAAAATAAGTCTTTCCACTTGATAGGACAAGTTTTCCCGGAAAATGTATTTTCCAGTAGAGGGAACAGTCAGTAGTTAGTTCGATAGTGTTAGGAAAATTTCATGGTTCACCATTTTCTTCTGGGTTAAAGGAAGCCACTTGTGTTTTGTGTTTGCAAAGATTCAATTTTACCATTTTTATTTTCTCTGGGTCTTAAAATGTTCAAATTTCATATAATTCTATTGAACTCAATGGTTCTATATTCTAAAATTAGGAATATTTGGGATTTCATGAATTCTATCAATTTTGACTAGCAAGAGTATGTTTTGATACTTTATATTTAAAGAACCCCAGTGGCTCTTCACTCGCTTAGAGCAGATGAAGGGCTTGATATATTCACGTCACGGCAATATCAAATATTGAATCATAACTACTTGTACAATATGTTCGAAAGTCTCTCTCCTAATCTCCTCAAGTCTTCTTTCTTCTTCCTTCATAAAACATCAAAACGAGAGATTTTGATAGCACTCCACTTGAATCTTTTTTTTTTTTCTCTCCAAATCACTTAATCTAAACGAACTGTTTCTAACGCAGTGTGGAACGTGAAGTTCTCTGTAACCAAGAACAAATGAGACTATTATAAAAAAGAGAAAAAATCCAAAATTAATAAAAATTGGGGCTTTTTAGAAAACTATAAACCATATCAAACTATAGCCGCAAGCAGAAGTTAATTCAGACTTTCTCAAACAAAGTAATTGCGAAATAAAAAATTCCTATAAATGGCGAAAAAAGTTAAATTGGAATCCTAAACGAGGGCGTTCCCGTAGCAACTTGGTCTTGGCAGAGCAATGAGTATTGTCCGTCTCGCCGTTTTGGATCAAAATAGGGTCTTCGTTCCATAAAAAGTGACTAACTAACTCTGCATATGCTAGTATTTTTTCTTGAATGAGACTTGAAACGTTCCCATTATTTTTCAAAAGCCTCCTGCAACTTGTTCTACATCAGTTTCGCTGTCTTAGTGGCATTGACAACATCAATATTGATCTATCCTACCAGGGATGCTGGAAGGGCTATTAAGCACCTATCATATCATGTGGAAATTATATTTTTTTACTACCAAATAAAGTAATTCTAAGAAGATTGGACTAATTACAACTCCTCAAATTCGCACTGAATCTAGAAAATATAATATAAATTGGAATTGCAGCTATTCTTTATTTGAGGTGGATACTTTTTTGTTTTATGATGCTTTTCTCAGACTGTTGTCTCAATCTTTTTCCAATTTTATATTTCTCTAGTTGGAGTTTATATTTGCAGTGCTTTTGCATGTTTGCTACATGACATATGTGCTTGGTATATCTTCTCATTTAGCTTTGTACAACATTATTAATATCTAAGGTTCAAGCTGAATAGAGGATATTCATTAAGTAGATGTAAGGTTTATTTTCATTAAGGAGTCCCGTCATTTTCTTTGCAATTTTTTTTTCAGGACAGAGAGTAACACTAGCATTCACCCAGGATAATTGGTTGACTATTGCTAACTTATGATATGGAAATTCGAATCAAGTTCCAAAGGCTATGTAATGTCCAATTCCAGAGACTTCTGTTGATCCTGGGCATATTAGTTGCTGTTGTGGTTCTGTTCCAGTTATTTGCACTTCCCTATGAAAACTATATATCTTCTCCATCGGTGTTTTTGATGGTCGGCAGTGGCACCCTTTTAAATGGTTCAAAATTGATTAGTACCGATATAGCTCATGGGGTGGTCAATAATACCATTGCTTCTGGTTTGGAGGGAAAAGTTGGGTATGAGAATGAAACAGAAGAAGAAGACAAGGACTACAATTTTGCTTCAGATGATGATGAAGAAGTGGATGATAATTTTGAAATAAAAAGGGACAGAAACTCGCGCAATGAGTTCACATTTGAGAGTGGTTTAACCCTTGACAAGAGTTTTACTGTGAGAAATGTTAGAGCAATAGATAATGGTTCTACTCAAGAGAAGCTCATAGAATTAGGACTTGGATCCCTAGGACAGGTTACAGAGTCAGACAATGATTCTATATCAGACACAGACCAAAATGTGAGTGCCTATTCAATACTAGAGGAAGTTCACAATCGAGCTGATTTTGAGTCTCTGTCACTCATGTCACCGAGAACTTCAAATGGCATGCAATACTTAGATGCAGATTCAAGAACTTCATTGTTATCTATTGCAGCCAATGTATCTCCCACACACAATGATAAATTTGCTACAGATTCCCAGCCCAAAGATACAGATACTGAGCTATTGCACACTGTCTCAGTTGCTTTGACAAATAATTCTTTAATGACTGCTAATTCTATTATGAAGAAGAGAGGGATGAAAACAACATCAATATCCCATATGTATTCATTATTGCTTCAGGCTTCCGTATCTTCTGATTCAATGGTGTGGATTTCGACATTGATCTTTCAACTTGAGATGAAGATTGAGTTATGTATTTTAAAATTTTGACAACTTCTTTTACTGGTTACAGAAGCCACGATGGTCTTCTGCACGTGATCGGGAACTTCAACGCGCAAAATTACAAATTGAGAATGCTCCAATTATTAGGGATGCTTCAGGACTCTATGATTCTCTTTTTCGAAATTTTTCCATGTTTAAAAGGTAAGCCTGTTCAGACATATATAGAGGTATTAATTCATCTCATATATTGAATTTTTACAATCACTTGCTAGCGATTTTAGATATATTGCTTTGCCATCCATTCTGTTGCTTAAACATTCTTAGCTCTACCACACATTAGTGACCGAGGCAGTGTCTTTGGCCCAGAGAAGATGCGGGCGAAGTTAGGTAAATGGCCAAGGTAAAGCCTTTTTGTCAAACCTTTATGAACAAGTATCGATTATAGGTGAGGAGAGATGCCTGCTAGTGAGCACAGGGATTTTTTTTCCCAATATCAGGTGTTTTTTTTTGCATGCTTTCTACCCAGCTCTAATAGCTGCTTATGTTTCAAGATCTTATACTTTAATTTAGATGACTAACAGATTGTCATTTATATGTGTATGTTTAAGATCACAATCAATTATACATTTATGTTCAAAGTTTCAAACTAACATATTCACATGTTTGTACTATCATATACTTAAATTTCAGTTGTGTATATAACTATATATCAAGGTTAGATGTATCTTATGTAACAAAAAGATGCTAATTGTGAAGGGACACCACATATTGGTGTGCTTTTATTGGGAGTTGAAATTAGCAACGTTTTTCTTAAGAAAGCAGCCATTAATTAAACAACTGGGTTGAAGCTCTAGAGTTCGGACTGCTGATTAAATCTCCCATGTGATAATAATTGCAGGAGTTATGAATTGATGGAACGCATGCTCAAAATTTATATCTATAGGGAAGGAGAAAAGCCAATATTCCATCAGCCATACTTGAGGGGAATTTATGCTTCTGAAGGATGGTTCATGAAGCTGATTGAGGGGAATAAACAATTTGTTGTGCGAGACCCTAGAAAAGCTCAATTATTTTATTTACCTTTTAGTTTGAGAATGCTAAGGAATTCACTTCACGAACAGAAGCTTGACAGTCAAAAGGACTTGGAAAAATATCTGAAGGATTACGTGGACATAATCGCAAAAAAATATCGTTTTTGGAATAGAACTAGAGGAGCAGATCATTTTGTTGTTGCTTGTCATGATTGGGTACGCTTACCATACCTTATTGCAGATGCAAATTTCATTTTTTTCCTTCTCACTAAAGATCAACCTCAACCTTGTTGGATAGATGATTTTTTAGGGTGCTATTGATGTTGTAATTTAGAAATAACTTTTTCTTCTTATATGTATAAAAACCTTCTAGGTCCAGTATATACAAAGCCCTTTTCGACATTACATTGGGCATTCACCCCTAAGCATAGATTAAAGTTAACTGTCATAGTGTGAAGCCATAATCCAATCCACCATGCTTTTCAACTACAAATTATTTGGGATGCCAAGGAGTAGTTAGGTCCATGCCATTTTGTAATTATCAAATGCCCTTAAAACATGCCTTTTCTTTGTTTTGTTTTCTTTTTCTCTGTGAAGAAAGGGAAACTCTTAAAGCATCATAAGCTGTAACCTGCTATCCAAACACTAAACCTAAACCAAATACTGCTTCATGATATTTTGAGTAGTAGTTGATTGAACATATCATAAACTGATCCTAATGAAAACTATAATTTATCAGGCCCCCAAGCTCACAAGGAAGAATATGGGGAGTTGCATCAGAGCTCTTTGCAATACCAATGTTGCCAGTGGCTTTAAACTAGGCAAGGATGTTTCTCTACCAGTGACATATGTTCGTTCGGCACAGGACCCACTAAAGGATCTTGGAGGAAAACCCCCTTCAGAAAGACATATTCTTGCTTTCTTTGCAGGGAGCATGCATGGTTATCTCCGTCCAATTCTGCTACAGTATTGGGAGAATAAAGAACCCGACATGAAGATAATTGGCCCAATGCCTCGTGATATTGAGGGCAAAACAAAATACAGGGAGTACATGAAAAGCAGCAAGTATTGCGTTTGTGCTAGGGGCTATGAAGTCCATACACCTCGGGTGGTTGAGTCCATACTCTATGAGTGTGTGCCAGTGATCATATCAGATAATTATGTGCCTCCTTTCTTCGAGGTATTGGATTGGGAGGCATTTTCCGTGTTCATTTTAGAGAACGATATCCCAAATTTGAGGAACATACTTCTCTCAATTCCAGAAGAAAGGTACATTGTGATGCAGCAAAGAGTAAAGATGGTGCAGCAGCATTTTCTTTGGCACAAAAAGCCAGTGAAGTATGACTTATTTCATATGGTCCTTCACTCAATTTGGTACAACAGAGTTTTTCAGCTAAAACCCAAATGAAGGTCTTGGAAATGAGCACCCATCACAAAGAGCATCTTCTCTGAAGAAACAACAACAGATAAGGAAGCGGTCCTGAGCAACTTTAGAATTTTCCAAAAAGTGTCTTTTGTCATTGTAATTGGACGAGGGATTGAACATCTTGTGGAAGCTGAATGCCATGAGTAAAGGCTGTTCTTCAATCAGCATTGCATCGTGTACATAGTCTACAACGAGGAGGGATGTTACACCTTGGGGAGCTTAACGGCATAATGAAAGGCTGTTCTTCGGTCAGCATTGTCCTTGGAACATCTTCCAATCAAGTTGTGGCCCATACTTGCAGTTGAAGGTGATGATATTGCCTTAATTTTCAGCTGTAGGGTGATCCAACATGTTGAGTCTCTCTTTTTCTTGTTCTCTTGTAGATGAAACTGTGTGTGTTGGGAAAAGAGAAATTCTTTTTACTATCTTAAATATCAAATTTCCTTGAAGTTAATGTCACCTCAACTCTCAGCTACAGGGTGATCCAACATGTTGGCCATCCTTCTCTTGTTTAACTGTAAAGGCTTTTGGAACAAAGTTTTCTTATTATTACTGAGATTACCCAATTTGCTTGAAGTGAATTTATGGTGCATGATTCAATATTTTGCCAATTATTGATGATAAACAAATAAAGCAAATAACTGCCTGAATTTTTGTTTTTTTTTGTTGAAATAACCGGATCTAGTGGGGTGTTTAATGTTGTGTGATTAGTCTTACTGATGTCTGCCAATTTTAAGGGCTCAATTTTAGATTATGCATTTTTAGTTCCAAATGCTGTGATTCCTTTAGAGAGTGACAACACTTTGCTCAACACCAATGGCCTTTTTCCTCTCTCAATGTTGTTCACGAGAAATTTCCCCACAGATGTTTTCCTGAATTTGATTGCGCCATATTTTTTGTCATTGATTAAATCATTGTTCTCTAACTGGTGTTTAGTTGGTGCAGTATATCTGTTAATTGATAGACCTAATCATGGTGACTATATGATTGCACTGGTAAAAAGTCGTGATCTTTTCTCTTCTATTCTCTTTTCTTCTTTTTGGGGGGCATTCATTTTTCTTAGCACTTGTGGAATTGTAGCTACAAGCAACTTCAATGAATTTATTGGCATGAGAAGGAGATGGACTTGAGGATAGATTTTTGCACTCTTCCCACCCTCCTTTCATTTTTTCTTTCTAAGATGAGGGATTGTTTTTCCTCTAGCCAAACCTCCTTGGAGAAATGTTGTTGAAGAGAAGATGTAGGTTTCAATCATCTGTATCAGTTTTGACTAGGTTTTCAGTGCTACTGACTGATTGCTCAAATGGCACCTCTTGTTAACTCATTTGGAAAAGATGTAGAATTTAAATTGCAATGGGAAAATGGTGGGGTAGCTTGGGAAACCTGGCTTTCGGGCTAGGATAGGGGGGAAAATACAATGAGGAAGAAAAAGAAAAGCACGGTTTTTAGTGAGAAAGAAAAATCAGCACAATAATATTCTGAACACTAGCTCAAATGGTTAAACACTTGTATCAATGGGAGAGGAGAAGGGAAAATTCTGTGCAAGTGTGTGTGAGTATAAATTGAGCTTTTAATCTAGGCTGTATTGGTAGAAGAAAGAAGATTTTGTCATCTCGTGTTTTAAAATAACTTTTACAAATACAAATATAAAAATCGAGGGTTGTTTCTGAACGTCACAAATGTAAAATTTTTACGACTTTACTATTCCGTGTAATACACGCATGGATACATGTGTTACATGGACTAATGAGGTCACGGAAATCTTACTTTCACGACTCTTCTCGGCAAAATTCATAAAAGTCGGTACAAAAGTAATGCCTAATGGGCTGTTTGAAAATTCTTCAAATTGGATCAAGTCAAAACCACCCTCATTAAGTTATCTGGTTTTTAAGAAAACTAATTCCTCTTTTATCTGACTTTGTTCAAGTTTTAAGTATTTTTTAAGATCAGACATGAATTAATATACTATTAAAAGATAATTACCGAACAATAAAAAATTTAAAACTAGTTCATCAGATTGAAATTAATAGACATAATCATGGTGACTATAGTTAATGGACAAAGAAAATTTTATATATCACATTAGTGGGTGGAATTATTGATAGACCTAATCAGGGAGACTCTAGTTAATCTAAGAGGCTGTTTAAAAACTCTTTAAACTCTAGTAAGTCAGATTTTTTTATTATTTAAGTTTTAACTAGCTTTTACAAGTAAATATAAATAATTGTACCAAAAGATACTTAAGTTGAACATAAAAATTTTAAATCAATTAATTCATATTATACTCAACACTGATCTCACCACATAAAAAAAATATTTATTAATTTGAGTGAAATGTTTTTAAAATAATAAATAATTTTTTTGCTTATGTGTTAAATATGTATTGGTATGGTACATTATGCTTAACAAATAAATATATGTATATATATATATATTTTACCAAGTTAAGGTTGGGAATAATTAAATACTTTTTCCATATTCGGTATATCTTATTAATGTGTAGGGCCTTTAGATTATTTTGGGTAAGTATGTGTTGCAGTGTAGGCCATTCAATAATTCAATTGAATCCTGTTAACTATATGATCAGCCTGGTTTATAATTATATATTACATCGGTGGATGTGTTTATTCCAGACATCAGTGGGCCCAGCTAGTTAAACAATTCAAAACAAAATCAACGGCTATGATTTTCTGGAACCCCATTGATTGATCAAGATCAGAGCGTACATCCTGTACTAAATTTTTAAAATGGTGGACTCACCAAACTGGCCATGAGTTGCGCCGTAGATGATTCGAAACCCGGCCTTTAGTACGGTCCCTCATCTGACCGCTTTGAAAACCAACAAATCCAACACCCCCCCTCGGCGCACGTTAGATGTCTTTACTCTTATCCACTTTCTGTTTGTCCTTGATATTAATGATGTGAAGGAACTTAAACGACGCCGTATGAAACCTTACGACACCGTTATGTGTTCTCTTCACATGCATCAGCTTTACACGGCAGCTTTTGACCTAATCATCATGGCTAATGTCCAAACACAGAGATTAATTAAAGAAAAGTAAACAATACTGTCTTAATAAAATTCAAGATTTGTAATTTAAAATTGTTTTTTTTTTTTCTGGGTAAATAAATTAAAAATTGGGTTGGTATGCAATTCCCTTTATTTATTTAATGAAAAAAAAAGAATTAAAGCTTATTATTATATTGTATTTAGATAATCAGTTTTGTTTTTCTTCTACCGAGTCTGTAAAGTGCTCAGAGTTCTTCCAGTTCCAGTAATTGTTGGTTCTTCAGGCTACCAGGACTTGATGCATGTCTCTGCTTCATCAAGTTTCTCTACTTGGTAGCATTTCTTTCTCCTTCTCTCTCAATATGCGTGTGTGTGTTTTGTGTATATATATGTATGTGTATATTAGCCCTTCTTTTTTTTTTTCTTTTTTTTGTGAAGAAGCTTTGGATCATCTAGTGCACGTTGAAGATTTTTAAGATTGGATTTTGCTGTGTTCACTCTAATTTGTTTGAGGATTAAGATTTTATGATCATGGTTCATGAATTTTACCATGAAAATTCATGAATTTGGAGTGATTAGACGTTTCTCTGCTCTCACTGTCCATTGCTCAAATTAGTAGTTTTATCTTCTTCTTCTTCTTGGAATTGAAATTTCGTGCTGACTGCTAAATCTAAGGCACCATCTGGTCAGAGTTTTACAAACATTCTTCTTGCTTATGAAAGCTTATTGCATTCTCCTGAATTTTGGAAGAGCTTGAATTGTCTTCAAAGCTGTGCAATTTTTTAGTGCCTTTTCATTTTCAGTTTCCTGTTATCAGTGTGTGTGTGTTTGTGTGTGTGTTTTCCCCCTTTTGGGACCAAAGAAATCAATGTTTAATTTGGTTTGTTTGTTAACCTTAGCAATGTAGCCTTATATGACTAGTGAATGAACCATCCATCTGTTTTTTAATCCACTCTGTGCTCAATTATTGAACTTTTAGTTGTTCCCGGTGATTATGCAGGATCTAACAAACAGTTAGAACTTCTATTTCCTTGATGATTTAGTAAATTCTGCATCACCTGGGAAGTGGGTGCATTTTTAGGTATGGAGTTCCCAATTCAATTTCAGAGACTATTTCAAACCGAAAAAAGGAGATGGCTTTTCGTGTTGGGCTTAGTGGCTATTACTCATTTGTTATGCCAGTCCCTAATGCTTCCGTATGGAAATGCTCTTCTGTCTTTATTCCCTGGTGGTGAGCTTTTGGTGCGTGAAAAGGAAAACATTTTATCTAGACAATCTTCTGATAATGCTTGGGACATGACTGATACTAGTCTGTTTGGCATGGTCCAAGATGCTGATAATAACAATATGGGTGGAGAAATTGGGCATGATAATGTACCCGTGGGGAAGGGTAAAAGTCTGGAGAATGATATTACATTAGATGAGAAAGGGCAAGAAAATAATCTGGAACATGTTGAAGATGGGAATATGGATAACGATTTTCCAACAGAAGAATTCGTGGATATGGATGAGAGTTTTGCATTGGTGAATGTCACAAATCAGGAATATATTTCCATATTAGAAAAGGCCAATGAAACTCGCCATGTTCTCTCCATTGAGCAGATTGTTAAACCAAGTAACAGAGTTTCAACAGCCAAAACTCTAGAAACAGATATGAGTATAATTCCAGATGAAATTGGGACCATTAGCACTGCTCTTCCATTCCCTCTGGTTACATCTCCTCCTGCTGATTCCTTGAAAAACGAAACATTTCTGAAAAACTTGACGTCTGATGGAAGCACCTCTATTCATTCTCTGGCATTCAACAAATCTACAGTCATAGAACAAATAAACCTGCATCTAGTGGAAGAAAATCACTTGCTGTTGCAAAGTGATCTTGCCAATTCTAACGATGATTCTGCAATGCTGAATGGTTCTGTGAAGAAGAAGATGAGGTGTGAGATGCCACCAAAATCAATAACACCAATATATGAAATGAACCGTTTATTAGTTCGGCGCCGTGCTTCACGTGGAACGGTATGAACCTTCATGTTAAGAGAATAAATCTTCCTATTAGTTCTTACATAAATACATACATACATAAACAGGGGACTTGTTTTAACCTTTTGGATTTGATTGTAGAGACCACGATGGTCCTCAGTAAGTGACCGGGAAATTCTAGCTGCAAGGTTACAGATTGAGAGTGCTCCTATTGTAAAGAATGACAGAGAACTTTATGCTCCTCTCTTTCGAAATGTTTCCATCTTTAAAAGGTTAGCCTAATTCGGTCGTAAAAGAACTTAATTCATTTTGAAAGTAGTTATTTTTTCATGCATAGGCTTGTAGATCCAAGATGGTTTTTACTATTGTTTGCTTGCTTTCAATTTCCTGCTTTGATTCCATGAATTATTTGAGATGAACATCCATTACGCCATTAATGAGAATAAGAAAGGAGAAAAGAACTAGAAATGGAAGGACAAACATTTGCTTGACTTCTAACCACCATATATGCCCTAAATAATGGTTAATGTTCCTTCTTGCAAAATTATATAGACTGAATTAGTAGTATTGCTGCAGAAGACTCAGAATGTTATATGAATGTACTCTAGTTGTTGGTGTGTCATGATTTTCAGATATTGGATTGTTCTTGATCAAACCTCAGTTGGAAAACATTATCTTTTTTACTCCAATTAATCCGATGTCACTGGGCCTTTCTTCCACTTAAGATGTAAATACGTTTTTTGTTGTGCTTGACTCTTACTTACGTCTGTTTCCCAAATGATTTACTGCATTAAGGATATATGAATCAACATTATATTCCACTTACATGCAGGGACACTTTTCAGAGTTATTGTAAACAGGAATGCTTGTGTGTTGGAAAACAATGGTTATTGCTATATCTAATCTAAATAATGTTTCTTTAGTTAAAACATGGGTGTGGTACGACTGTCAAACTTGCTTGATCCCTTGATTTTGCTCTATCAAGTACCACATATAATTTATTCTTGCCAATGACCTTTCGATTTTAATTATTCTGGTATATTTGCATGAGGTCGTTTCCCTTGTGAAGTCACACTTTTACCAATATGCATGCCCTGTCATTAGATCACAATTAAGATGTGGAATTTGAATGGTCTTTGTGTGGAGATAAGATTACAAAGGTCCGCTAGCGATCAATGCCATCGGAGATGGACAATGATTTTGAATATTATTCTATATTTATTCTCAGCTTGAAGAACAGAAGTACAGATAGTTTCATCACAAAAGTTCATCTTCTCTGTGCATTTATATGTGCTCCCATATCTGTGTTCCAGCAGTTTGGACAAGCACTTAGACTGCTAGTGTTTCTCTTTGGAGAGAGAATTCCATTTTCAACTTTCATTTCGTTTGCATTTACAGGAGTTATGAACTCATGGAACGCACACTCAAAGTTTATGTTTACAAGGATGGAGAAAAACCGATCTTTCATCAGCCAATACTCAAGGGATTATATGCCTCTGAAGGATGGTTTATGAAACTGATGGAGGGAAACAAACGCTTTGTTGTGAAGAACCCTCGAAAGGCACACCTGTTTTATATGCCATTTAGCTCACGAATGTTGGAGTACAACCTGTATGTACGTAATTCTCACAACCGGACAAACCTGCGGCAATATTTGAAGAACTACTCAGAAAAGCTTGCAGCACGATATCCTTTCTGGAACAGAACTGATGGTGCAGATCATTTTCTTGTTGCCTGCCATGACTGGGTACTTTCCCTTGCATCTTTTATTTATGCCATGCTTGAATGATATTAAATCATTTTATTTTGTTAAGGTATTAAGGTGGGATTTGGGAAAATATTTTACAAGTATGGTGACTAGACACTGACATGTAATTTTCATTCCAAATCTCTTTACATCGTGCCATATCACAACACATCATTGTATTGTGTTTAACTTGAGTACCAATTTAGTGTAAGAGCAGGGAAATTTTGTTCATATGGAAGGGTAAATGTAATTAGTTTTCTCAACTCTTTGGTTAAAATGACTAAGAAGCACCCCTTTGTAAAGTGACCTCTCATGGCCTTCATATCTCTGTTGACTCTTGAAATTTTCTGTTTTCTCCACATTTTGAACTTAGTTTCCTTGTAATGTATAAATTGGAACACAGACTGTGTGTATTCTGATGAATTGGATTCTTATAGGCTCCATACGAAACAAGGCACCATATGGAACGTTGCATCAAAGCCCTCTGCAATGCTGATGTAACCACAGGCTTCAAAATAGGGAGGGATGTGTCCCTTCCAGAAACATATGTCCGTTCTGCTAGAAATCCTCTTAGAGATCTTGGAGGTAAGCGGCCTTCTCAGAGGTATATTCTTGCTTTCTTTGCTGGCAATATGCATGGCTATTTACGTCCAATTTTGCTGAAGTACTGGAAGAACAAAGACCCTGATATGAAGATCTTTGGTCCAATGCCTCCTGGTGTCGCAAGCAAAATGAATTACATCCAGCACATGAAGAGCAGCAAGTACTGTATCTGTCCTAAGGGTTACGAAGTCAACAGCCCGCGGGTGGTTGAAGCCATCTTTTACGAGTGTGTGCCTGTAATTATATCTGACAATTTCGTGCCACCATTTTTTGAGATCTTGGATTGGGGGGCATTCTCAGTGATTGTGGCAGAGAAAGATATCCCGAAGTTGAAAGACATTCTCCTTTCTATATCAGATGAGAAATATCTCGAAATGCAACTTGGGGTGAGAAAGGTTCAGCAGCATTTTCTCTGGCATGCCAAACCCTTGAAATATGATCTCTTCCACATGACCCTCCATTCAATTTGGTTCAACAGATTATTTCAGACAAAACTTTGATAAAGACCATTTTGTTTTTCCACAAGGACAAATTTTGGAGGAGAAACAATGAGAAAGTAAAGAGTTGTGATGGATGGACATTCACTCCAATGGATCAGAAATCAGATTGTTGTTGAACAAACCATCGGAGTCCCTTATTCTTCCTGCTTAGCTGTAGAAGGCTTTGGTTCAATATGTGAGAGTGAACATGTAGAGACGCCGTAAGTAGTTTCTGTATATATCTTGTTGTATCATTTTCCTCTTGTAAAGGATGATTAAGATCTGTAACTCTTCTTCAAAATGGTAAATTTTGTTGTTTCTCAACAAAATAAATAGTTGTAGATGTTGTGGTTATTATCTATGGTTTATTTTTGCCAACAGTCATGGTTATACAAAAACAAAATCCTCTCAAAGGAGTTCTTTTTATTCATCAACAAAGGGTCAGAATGTTCTAATTACTTAATTTTCTTGTGCTGGAAAATGCTACACAAACCTACTTTTTTCACCCATAGAAACAAAGCAAGGGGAGTCCACATGTATTTATCAACCTGGGTCTCATCACCTTGTGTCTAGTTAAACATGTGGTGAGAAAGCAAATACAGAATTACCCTTTTTATGCAGCAGTTATATTTTTGCATTGCAGCCATGAGTAGTGTAAATCTTAGCAGATTCACCCAATATATATATTCTGCCACTTTTAAGGTAGACTTCTCATCAAAGTTCATAATGATTTTTATGGTACAACATGTCATTTTGTACAATAGATTGTTAGGTGGCAGACCAGGACACCCATCAAGAAGAAAAAGAACTGGCAGGTCAAAGAAATCTGGTATTAGATTTACAAACCCAAGGCGATATTGGATCCGTTATGTACATAACAATATCAAAAGTTAGGTTTGTCTCTAATCTATTCCAACATCTTGGCTAAGAAGGACCAATACTGGCTATTTTCTTGAAAGCTATACAATTTTCTTGCTACATTTTTCTTGAATCCTAGTGTTCTCTACCCTATTTACAACGCTAATCTTGCTCCTACATATGCCTTTAAGAAAAGACTCAAGCCCAAATGGGCTCTCTTCAAATGGGGTTAGAAACATGAAATCCCAACTAAATAAAACTCAAAAATAAAATATGAAGTGAAAAGTTGTCTTTACAGCTAACACAACAACGGTTAAATTCATCTATTGTAGTTTAAAAGTTACGGATTTGAACTGCAAAAATAACATTTTCGAATGGCTTCAACATTTTAGTCAATTAGAAATTTTGTGGAATTTCAAGGTGTTTGCAATTCAATATAATTATATATGGATTATTATAAAATTTGGGATGATAATCCCATAATAAGAAACACATTTCTTTGCAATTATATGTGAACTAGCATTGTGCGTGCATTGAGCAATGACTCAATACCCTACTGGATGGTGTCCATGGGCCTTGAAGGCCCAGTTTTGACGTACATCATATACACAAAAAATAAAATAAAAAAATTAGAGGCCCTTGTAGAGAGAGTTTCACTTGTGAGGGCCCACTACGTAATAGCCTATACAAGTGTAAGAAGCGTAGGGTATATATATATGATTTTTGTCAATGCATAGATCATCAAATCATTACAGGGTCTACCTAAAACCAAGCTTGATGCATATAAATAGGTTAGTAGGACAGCGCTAACAGCATGGTGTATTGGGGCAAGATATTATGGTGATTTAGTTATACATGAGATGGATCCCTTTTCATAATAGTCAAAGCCCATCTCTGTGCTTCGCTGCTACTGTCCAAAAACAATTAATTTAAGTAGGCCCAACAATGACCCTAGCCCATTAACTTATCATGTTTTTATATCTATGATCTATCATGAAAATAGCCAACCACATAACCTATCAATGAAAGTAATAATCCCATAAAAAAGAAAAAATAATATGAGAGAGAGAGAGAGGTGTCGCAGTTATAGCCAATTATTTTATTTTATTTTTTTCAAAGCAAGAGAAAAAAAAATTTACTCAAATAAAAACAAAAATAAGTACGATCATTAGAAGAGATCTATAATTCAAGTAGAATTGGGATGGTAAGACGAGTTAAGCTATTCAACTTCGGCTTATGACCGACTCGTAAAAAGGCTTGTTCGAGATCGGCTTATAAAATAAATAAATTAATTCGTTAATTTATTGGATTCAGCTCAATCGGATAATAATTACTCTATTGCTATATAAAAAAAAAAACCAAATTACTAGGATTCAACTCATAATCAGATACTCGTTTGAGATTCATTCGAGACATAAACAAGTTATATATGTTTTAACACAATTTAAGACTCCTTAATTTTAACAAACCAAATTTAATAACTCATTGCTCTACTCAGCTCGACGAATTTATTGCTTTAGCCATAATGTTTTCTTGCAATTCTACATCAACCTTCTGATTTAAAGCATGTTTGGCAAGCTTATGGACCAACCGATTATAATTTCTAGAAATATAATGGAAGGAGCAATCAGTAAAAAACTGCAGTAAAGTTGTGAGATGACATTCAATTCAATTGGAATATAACCAGTGTTTCTCGTAGCATAAGTCACAGATTAGGCAACCCCTTTGAAGATAACCTGATATAAACCTCTCCTCATTGGTAACAACATCCCTAATGACCAAAGCATCCACTATTTGCACTTCAAAAACAAAGTTCACATAACTTATAATGGCAATCTCCATGGGTAGCTCATCTCTGCGTAGGGCTGTAAACGGATCAGATTCGGACCGGATCAGAGCTGATTTGAATCCGAGCCGTTTAATAAAAAATTCGATCTAATCCGATCCGTTAATCCGACGGATCATTTGAATGTCAATCTGTATCTGAATCCGTTAATAACCTGTTAATCCGATCCGATCCGATCCGTTTAAAATTAATATATATTGATAACTGGTTAAAAAGTGCATATTTATTTTGTTAACACTAGATATTCTTGCACTTTTATTATTTTAATTTCTCCAATCTATATGCATTTGCTAGTTAATTCTTATTTTATCTTTTTGCAGAGAAAGCTCGTCAAAGTTGATGATTTAATGGTGGATTTGGAGCAAAAGGAAAATATTGGGCTTTGAAGTGCTAAAAGAAGTGGAAAACAAGTGATTTTGGGTTAGAAGAGAGGCTTGATCCATATATAGGTGGACTAGGGCCCATTTTAGCATTATAGGCTCTATTTTGGAACACTTTAGACTCCCTTTTTGGGCCCCTAATGTCTAATTACGGGATTTTATGTTATTTTTCTAAATTCTTATTTTGTAAGGGTATTTTTGAAAAAAGGGGGATAATATTGTAACCTAGGGTTTTGGAAAAGGGAGGAGGCTGTCTTGGAGATCTAGAGAGGAGGAGAAGAAAGAAGGGGACGACTCTAAAGAAGAAGATGAAGAACTCCATGGCTATGGTGGTCTCCTCTACCACGATCATGGGCTAAGTTCTCTCATTCTTAGGGTTTAGATAAAACCCTAGTCAAGTAACATTACTTCTTTGTACTTTATTTTTGGGTTAATTAATTTTGGATATTGATTGTATAACATTGGAATTTTATTAAGGCATTGATCGTATTATTCAGTTTCATATAATCAATTTCTGTGATTTTGTTTATGTGGTTATACAATAGTAATATGTGTACATACATCAAAACCGTAGGACGAGTCATAACTCAGGGAAAACAAATTGTGACTATGACCTTAGAATTAGCGTAGACAATTTGTGTTGACCAAAGATGATTCGCGCTTAGGGTTTTGGTGCGTGATTTTCTTGATGATTGTATTGAGGCTTGTAGCCGAAATACATCTTTTACATCCAAATTAAATGACCCAAGAATTAATACAATTGAAGCTAGTTACAAGATTAGTGGTGGATTCAACACCCTAGGAATTCTCTTTTAATTTGATTCCTCATTAATTCAGTTAAATATTTGCTTTAAGTATAGTTCTCATTTAATTTTAGGAAAAAATCAACAACAATCAATCTTTGTGACTTTCAATTAAAATTAATCTCAACTTTAGTTTTTAAACAATTAACAGTCTCTGTGGGTTCGACCCTTACTTCTCTACTATACTAGTAGTTTAGTTTGGTAATTTTATTGATTTCCACAACAGATCATATATATATATATATATATATATATTAAAATTAATATATTATATATAAATGGATCAGATCGGATTGTAACAGATTGGATCAGCTTATATCATATCCGGTCTGTTTATATTTGAAATAATCGGATTTGGATCGGATCAGGTCACGGATCATTATTTCTGAAACCATATTCGGACTTAACAGCTCGGATCTCGGATCAGATCGAATCGCGATCTGATTTATTGACAACTCTATCTCTGCGTGTTCAATCTAGAGATCATTGGTTCAAATGGCCCTTGAGGTTTTCCTCTCCAAAACGTCAGCCATTGCGGAGTTTCTCACCATTACAAAATACTAAAAAAAAAGCCCCTGATAGTGGAACTTATCAATTTACCAGAATCATTTCTAATGACTAAACCTTTTCATCCTATACCAAGAGCCAACCTCTACAAGAGGGTAGCCATCTAGAAACACTATTGTTCTCTTTGGATAAACTCTGTTACATAATCGAGTTGTCTTTTTTATTATTATATTTTAAATTGGAAATGATAGAAAAAAAGGTTTGATATTAATTTATAATTATATTTTATAATAGAGTTGTCTATTTTATTTTTATTTTTACAATTTTAAAGATATTATTAGTATTATTAAAATTTTATTAAAGAGCTCTTCCCTCTCCCTCCATTTCGGTCTACTTTTAGATAGATGATAAAATTGATTAAATAAGTGTTAGAGCTCCCCTTTTCTCTTCTTCCTAATTTCTAAACGAAACATAAAGTATGCTCTCTCTCATTTTACTTCTTTCCAACTCCTTTCATCCCCTGTTATTTCTCATTAATTAGTTGGTATGAAATTATGAAAACTCTTCCCAATAAAATGTTTTACCTTCTCTTTAACACTAAGCTTCCAGATATGTTTTGAAAATTTTGAAATTCTCAGCAATTTTATTTTACATAATCTAGTTTAATGAGAGTTGATGACATTGACACTGTTCAAGTATTTTAAGAAACAGCTTTGTTGTGGAATTAAGTTTTAAGAGAGTTTGGTAGACTCATTACTTGAAAATTTATGAACATTTTGAAGCCCCCAAGAAATCTTTTTCTTCATTAATAATGATTTTAACACTGCATGGACTTTCCAATTTAATGTATGGCTGATACTTGAATTTCACCACAATAAGAATCAATTAGGATGAGGAGCAAGAAAAGAAGAAAATTTTGGTTGGTGTTTCTTGCAAGTACTTTTTGAAAATGTGTACTTCCCAATTACCATCTTATCTATAATTGTAAGTAAATTAAAAAATGTTTGGTGGGCATTGAAATGAATTGAATTGTGGTTCTTGCAAATACTTTCCTCAAATTAGCAAATCTTAAGTAATCACATAATATTTGGTGGGACTTTTGAAATAAAGCTCTTAATAAACACAAATCACCCAAGGTATTAATTAAGACATAAATAGTGACAATGATTGTTGTATAACTCTCACATTGTTTTAATTGACAAATGAGCCTCAAGGAACGTTATATCAATGAGCACAAAATATTAGAACATGAGGCATGCATAGTTTGTACAGAATTGTTTGGAAGTCCAAATAGGGTAAAATGAATCATTAGAACATTATAAGGAGCATCTGCATCTAAAGCAGCATACAGTTGCAACAATATGTAGTCACCAACAATTGCATTTTACAGGAAGAGTACCGGCCAACTCTCTCTCTCTCTCTCTCTCTCTCTCTCTCTCTACACACACACATATATGTATAAACATACATAAAATGTGCGCACACAGAACGCTAGGCATTTGATTCAATTAGGATCCTCACAAGAAATTTTACTGATCGTTTGATGTTATATTCAAGGTTCCTTAGCATTCTTTATGCATGCAGTATTGATAATTGGTTAAAAAGTGCATATTTATTTTGTTAACCTTAGATATTCTTGCACTTTTATTATTTTAATTTCTCCAATCTATATGTATTTGTTAGTTAATTCTTGTTTTGTTTTTTTGTAGAGAAAACTCGTCAAAGTTGATGATTTAGTGGTAGATTTGAAGCAAAAGGAAAATATTGAGCTTTGAAGTGTTAAAAGAAGTGGAAAACAAGTGATTGTGGGTTAGAAGAGAGGCTTTGTCTATATGTAGGTGGACTAAGGCCCATTTTAGCACTACAGACTCTATTTTGGAGCACTTTAGCCTCCCTTTTTGGGCCCCTAATATCTAATTACGGAATTTTATTGTATTTTTTTGAATTATTATGTAGTGGGGGTAATTTTGGAAAAAGGGGGGATATTATTGTGAGCTAAGGTTTTAGAAAAGGAGGAGGCCGTTTATGGGGATCTGGACGAAAGGAGGAGAAGAAAGAGAAAGACGACTCTAAAGAAAAGGATGAAGAATTCCATGGCTATGGTGTTCTCTTCTTCTATTATGGGCTAAGTTCTCTCATTCCTAGGGTTTAGATGAAACCCTAGTCAAGTAATATTGCTTCTTTGTGTTTTATTTTTGGGTTAATTAGTCTTGAATGTTGATTGTATAACGTTGGGATTTTATTAAAGCATTGATCGTATTATTCAGTTTCACATAATCAATTTCTGTGATTTTGTTTACGTGGTTATACAATAGTAATATGTGTACATACATCAAAATCGTAGGACGAGTCATAACTCAGCGAAAACAAATTGTGACTATGACCTTAGAATTAGCGTAGACAATTTGTGTTAACAAAAGATGATTCGTGCTTAGGGTTTTGGTGCATGGTTTTCTTAATAATTGTATTGAGACTTGTAGCCAAAATACATCTTTTACATCCAAATTTAATGGCCCAAGAATTAATACAATTGAAGCTAGTTACAAGATTAGTGGTGGATTCAACACCCTAGGAATCCTCTTTTAATTTGATTCATCATTAATTTAGCTGAATATTTTTTTAATTATAGTTTTCATTTAATTTTAAAAAAAAAATCAACAACAATTAATCTTTGTTAATTTTAATTAAAATTAATCTCAACTTTAGTTTTTAAACAATTAACAGTCTCTGTGGGTTCGATCCTTACTTTTCTACTATACTAGTAGTTTAGTTTAGTAATTTGATTGATTTTCACGACAGATCAAATATATGTGGACAAAAGCAATCTTTCATTTGTGTGTGTGTGTTTATATATAGTTTCTATATACATATATATATATATATATATATAGAGATATATTCAGGGGAAAAAAAGATATTGAAAGGCCAATTAAAAGTACGGTCATCTGCCAAAAATTGCAAGTTTGGATTTGTTTTGTTCTGCTTTGAGGCATGATTGGACAACAATTAATTTTAAAGTGTCTACTGGATTTTATACAGGTAAGATCCATCACTATGAGTCATAAAGATTATGTTGGACATTGAATAAATTAGATAGGCATCAAGAAAACATGAACATTATGTTGCTAACAAACACACCCTAAAAATAATTGATCCACTTTTATTTCACACCTCAAGCTGCCTGAATCAACTTTTGAAAATAAAGGGATGCCATGAGTAATTCAAAGCCTTCAAAACCACAATTTTCAACTCGTTTCGATCAATTATTTAATTGAAACACGAACACGAACTTGATTTACGCGTAAAAAACTATAATTTGTTAGTCAATACGTATTAGTTTACTGCCACTGATGAGGGACCCGCCAGGTGTCAAGGTGATTAAGTGACGCGTTGTCGATCATAAGATCAAAATGTGTGGCTATGGAATTAAATTGCACCACCTTGGGTCCCAAACTTTATACGGATATTCGAATTGCACAAAGGTGGACCGTGATGAATTTAATTATTTTTTTCAGACAGCTCATATTTTACAGGTACATTCCAACTTATTCTCTAGACTTTTATGTATGGTTGATACGGAAAACCAGGTTTTTTAAGATGAGTTACTTGCTTGGAAATATCAGCCATACACCTTCAATCAATCTTTTGTTTTTTTTTTTTCCTTTTTTTCTAAAAGAAAGAGTTTTTTTTAGTTAAATACTTTTTTTAAAAAGTTTATTTTAAATTAAATACAATTAATAAGTCAAACTAAATACTTAACAAATTAGAAAAATTCATTTTAAATTTAAAAAAATCATCAAGTGCGGTATATAAGTTGAATCAAACATAGCTGAGAAAGGCGCCAATTACGTGGAATGTGCTATCTTCAATCAATCTTAGAACTTATATTTATCACATAATCAGACTATATGTTGGGACCCATTAAACTAAAATATATATATATATATATAGGTCTTGTGTACAAGATCACTAGCAAGGATTTTGAACACTTAATGCAATGGAGGCCTTAAATTTCTTGAATTCTCTTGAAATAATTTGGCCTAGTGTTAGGTCTTAGTCTCGAACTTAAATTCACTTAGAGAGAATCTCAATCCTACCTTCAATCAATCTTAGAATTCATATTCATCACAAAATCAGACTACATGTTGGGACCCATTAAATTAAATATAAAAAAATCTCAATTGGGTTCCATTATATTTATATATAGGTGTTGTGTATAAGATCACTAGCAAGGATTTTGAACACTTAATGCCATGAAGCCCTTAGATTTCCTGAATTCTCTTGAAATAATTTGAGCTAGTGTCATTAGATTCAAACTTAATCTCAAACTTAAATTTAAGTCAAAAATCTAAAAAATATCTCTCTAACTATTGATTTGTTAGATATATGACTTATATTGTTATAATAGGTATATAGACAGTATATGCGACTTAATCCTAGTAGTATTGGCAGGAACGAATAATAGGTTGGGGGTGCGGGAGCTCCCCGCAGTATAGTAAAGTTATGTTAGAGAATTTCAATATATTTGATTTTGGTTATAATTTAATTGCGATGTAACCCTATTTTCTACATAGTGAAAAAGATAGTCGCACTTGTAGACATAAGCACATTGTTGAACTATGAAAATTCTCTATGTCGATTTCTCTCTTTCTCTTTAATTCTTATTGCATATATCATTAATTTCACAATGACTCAAATTCATACTAAATTTATTTTTGCTCAAACTTAAACCTAAATTTATAAAATACTGTTCATGGACTAAATCACTGTTTAAAGCCAAATTCATAACTTTTGAGATGCTATGAAAAAAAAATTGAGACATGATGAGAGTTTTTCAAAAAAGTTGAATAAGTTTCACGTGACAATTGAAGAGCTTCATATCAAATGAAATTTTTACTCAAACTTGAATAAAAGATTGAGTAACTATTGAAGATATCCTTAATGTCTGAATTATTTCAAAAAACCACGTAATCACTATTTCTGAGGTTGATTATCATAAAAGCTAAGATTACTATGAAGTTAAAATTTCTCTAACTTGAAAAAACTATTGTGACACCAACATTCTTTTGAGATAGGCAAATAAAAATAAAAGAAGAAGATGATGTTCAAGCTTTTCATATGCTCAAGGCCTGAACCCACATGGGCTTTTACTGTCGCCATATTTTATCAACCACATACATATATACCAATTCAGACAAGAGCTCTAGAAAAAATTCCCTAGAAATATTAATTTCAAGGCACAGAGAGAGAGAGAGAATGCAAACGGTAGAGTGGCCATAAATAATGGGAGGTAATGAACCATTAACGGGAATTACCTAATGGGAAGCCATTCCCAACTTTGGTAAGAAGGTATAGCATAGAATATTACCTCTTACCTCCTAGGAAAACATATAGAGTTCATAACTTTCATATGTTGATAAAATTAAAATATATTATTGTGTTTATTTTTGACTAACTATAGAGCTTAGAATTTATTTTTCATGTTTGACTAACTAATGAAAGAAAAGAATGAAAATGATAGTATAATTTTCTTATTTTATTTGAGAAAAATAAAAGATGAGAGAAAAGAAATGAAAAGAAATATTTTATTATATGATTAAAAAGTGTAAAATAAGAATTTACTTATTTTAAAAAATAGAAACAAAATAGATAATCATTAATTTTTTAATTCTTTTTTTTTGTCTTTTCTTACTTTTGAAAAAACATTTATCCCTCCCTCCCAGCCCCGACTCCCTCCCATTTACTTTTTCTTCCATATTTTTAAATCAAACATAAAATAAATTCTTTTTATTTTTTCTCATTTTCCAAGCGAGGTGTTAGGGTTGGATGATGTATAATTGTGTGTGTGTGTGAGAGAGAGAGAGGGAGAGAGAGAGAGAAAAAAAGTTGAGAGTGAATGAAGAAATCTAATAAATAAGGTTTGAGGGGTACAAAATGGAGAAGCCTAAAGCCACTTATACCATGGGAAGTGTCGCAAGTGTCTGCTTTGTGACAGCTGTTGGGTCTCATTTACCTCTGATTTTAGGGCATTCTTTTACATAGCATTTTCCTTTACAATTTACCTTAATCTCTCTCTCTCTCCCTCTGCGTCATTGAGAAATTATTAGTTAATGTCCGGTCTGTCGTGAGGGGTCCTATGTCTTTTGAGTCCTCTCTCTCTCTCTCTCTCCATATATATATACACACACGCACTTACATTTATATATATACGTGATACAGCGTCTCATCAATTATCAGCCTTCCTCTGTGATCTTCTTTACTGTTTATATTGATCACTTCTATACTTTTCTAGCCTCATCACTCATCAGTTTGCTTTTGTAATCTTCGTTTCTCTAATATTGATTATATCTATCCTTTTCTGGTCATTGGCTACCCCTCATTACACTCCTTTTTCCAATCCCTCCCCCTCTTTCTTTCTGGGTTCTGGTCAGACTCATCAATATTCATCAACAGCTAAGTCACCACCACCAATGACTGACCCAGCAAACTCAGAGACCGAGTCAAGTAGCAACTCTTTCTCCTCCTCACCATCACCACCACCACCACTATCCCCACCATCTTCATCATCTGGACTATCTCAATCCAACCCGGACCCGGCCCGGCCCAAGAGGAGCAGAGAGAGTAGCAGCAAACACCCAGCGTATAGAGGGGTCCGAATGCGGGCTTGGGGCAAGTGGGTATCCGAAATCCGTGAGCCAAAGAAGAAGTCTCGGATCTGGCTCGGCACTTTCTCCACACCGGAAATGGCCGCCCGGGCCCACGACGTCGCCGCTTTGTCCATCAAAGGCAACTCTGCGGTTCTCAACTTCCCCGAACTCGCCCAGTTGTTGCCCCGTCCCGCCACGTGCTCTCCACGTGACGTCCAAGCCGCCGCTGCCAAGGCGGCCTCAATGGACCATCTCAACCCTCCCTCCTCCTCCTCCTCATCGTGGTCTTCATCATCGGCATTGTCAACATCATCGTCGATGTTGTCTCTGACGTCGGACCCGTCCACGCCGGACGAACTGAGCGAGATAGTGGAGTTGCCGAGTCTGGGTGACAGTTACGACTTGGCCGAGTCTCGGGACGATTTTGTGTTTGTTGACTCAGTTGATTGTTGGGTCTATCCTCCACCGTGGCTGCAAAGTGCGGAAGATTGTGTGTTTTTTTCCGATCAGATGTCAATGCCGGAGAGTGCGATTTCGAGCAGTTTCGACGCGCTTTTGTGGCAACATTAATGCGGAGAAATGGTGTGCGCACGTTTTTTTTTGTTTTTGTTTTCTTTTACTTTTTGTTTTCATATAAATCTGTAGCCTTTTTAACCTTTTTCTTTGAAGGGCTAAATCAAATACCTTTCTTACTGCTCATAGTCCTTACTATTACTCTCTCTCTCTCTCTCTGGATTATGTGTGTAAGAGGGAGGGCCTTACATATATATATATATATATGTGTGTGTGTGTGTGTGTGATGGCAGACGTGATGAACAGTAGGGTTGAGTTTGAGTAACAAGAATAATCACTTTTTCAATGGTCGAGTTTTACCTCCTTGTATTATTAACCTTTTTTCTCTCTGCAATGACACATTTGCAAGCTACTCATCTTCTTTGCTTCATCATTTATGATGGAGTTTTTAAACTACTGCATAAAAAATTGTAAATATGACCAAAAAACAATTATAATAATAATAAATTTACTCTTGCAATGGAGTTGCCTGTAAGTAAGGATTAAAGCTTTTTATTTTATTTTACTTGGTACCTCAAGCAAGTATGGCTCCAAATTTCAAGACATTCCTAAACTTTAGTTAAATCTCTTGACTTAAATCTTAATTAATTAACATATTATTATAGAGTTACCTAGCCTTGTGTAGTGTAGCCTATACCTATTTCTTTTGCACGCAAAATTAACTTAAGTTGCATTTTCAAGCACTCTTACATCATATTTAGCATCGGCGGCACGAGATGTTTTTTTTAGTATTTTGGAGAAAGCTTTACAAGATAATTTCAGTAACTAGACACTCAAAATGGAGACCGTGCCACACTCTTCCAAACGGAGCCTTTAGTGGGCGTTTTGGAGAAAATTTCACGAGATAGTTTCTGTGATAGACACTCAAAATGGATGGTGACCGTGACACACTCTCCCAAACGGAGCCTTAAGTGGACCAATAGGAGATTATGGTAATGCAGCCATGAGTGAAAAAATCAGAGTACTAAATGCTTCCAAACTCCTCAGTCTACATTTAGTATTCCCGTACAAAAGTAATTTTCCTAGCACCAACAAGGAAAGAAGGAATAAAGATAACCAAACATGGTACAGTGGATTCTCTACTGTAAAGTGGAATTGTCACACTCTCTGGGAAGGGTTGTGCTAACATTGGCTGAATATGGTTGAAATTGATTTGACACTTACCCTTAAAAAAAATGATTTTGACATTTTACTTTTTATCTTTTGCAAAGCATAGGACAGCTTTGGTCCAGCTAAGGTCCTTGTACTTTCATGCTGACAGCCACTCTTTTGCCAGGCTTACTTCTTTCAAAATATATCCTAACTGCTTCATTAATTCAGCTTTAATAAACAAAAAAACCTGATCAAGAACTTCTTAAAAAACTCTGTGAAAATGGAAAATTTTGGGAGCAAATAACTCTGAATATATATATATATAGATAAATTACAGTAATCTCACCTAAAATTTTTTCAATTGCTTGGTCTTTATAATTTTTTATAAAAATAAAATAGGTTAATATTATTTTAAAAATTTTAAAAAAAAATTAATTATAAAAAATTTTAAAAAATATCAATATAATTTATTATATATACATTGGAGTCACTATTGTGTCTTCATCCATAACATCAGACAAAGCGAATCAAAAATTCAAAATGACCTTCAAAGAAATAGGCAATATATATGTGTGTGTGTGTGTGTGCGTGCGTGTGTTTTTAATTTGAAAAGTGAAGTTCATTTCATATTAGACTTATTCCATTGTGTTTAAAAAATAATATGTTTCAGTTTATCATACAAGTCTTTGCTTGTCTGTTAGAGGGACTCATTCTTTCAATAGCAGCATCACAACCACCTTAATAAAGAAATCATCATATCCTAGCTACCATAATCATATTTTTCTTAATTATTTTATTTTATTTTTAATTGACAAAACAGTATTTATGCATGCAATTTAATAATATGATTATGATTTTGTGGGGGTGTTAGCGTTTCATTAGTCACACTGTAGGGTATGTTTAGGACTGAAAATGAGATTTTCGGTATTAGATAAGCCCTTAATTTAATATGGTCCCTGCAGTGTAACACTTGTGATTATAAAATAAAGAATTATTGTATTTTTATTTTATTATTAGTATTTTCTCTCTCTCTATATAACTTCATTGTCATGGGTGTTGAGATACATGTTAATCTAATAGTGTTTGGTGGTTGAGATAATACAAAGAAAATGCCAATTGATCAGAAAATAGAAAAGAAAATTTATTGGTGTTGGCTACCTAACGCTATTAATAATTTACTCAAGTAAAACATGCTTTTTTGGAATTTATTTGGTACAGGTCGGTATTTTTTAATACTTTTTATTTAAATAAAAAATAACATTTGTTTTATGTTAAAACAATATTTTTATTTCTATATACTTATAAATTCTTCATAAGGCCTATACATATTTATATATTTAAGAGGAGCGCTATTGACACTCCTTTTCCTATACTTACACTCCAAATAAATTATTTTTTAATAGTTAAAAGATGTCCTTTTAAAGTGCAGGTATTCAAGTGGAGAGTGGAAATATGTTAATCCATGTTTAATTATGACATAAAATAAGTTGTGAATCTTTAATAACCTGAAGTTATCTGATCCAGATTTTTTATCTATCTTTTTTTTTTGGATACTTTAGTTTCTTAATTTTATTCAAACTAGTATTAATAGTTTCTTATTCTATAAAAATAAAAAAGTAATAATTTCTTGACCAGACTAATAGAATAAATTAGTAGTCTCTTATTTAGATTATTACTCTTTAATCTTATAAATATAATGTATTAGATTCTTATTATTCATATTATTATCAATAAAATACAGTTTCGAGTATAGAAGATTTTTTTTTTACTTTGGACGAGCAACCCTCATGTTTGATTTAATTAAAGAATTCAAGATGCTCAATTGTTGTTCACGTTTTCGTATTGTATTAAATTAATATGTTATTATATGATATTTACATATGTATATATATATATATATATATTTTTACATATGACCTTTTTTTTTTGGGCCTATAGACACATGTGTGTTCATAGATTAGAAAAGTTAATTATCAAGAGCAGTCCTACTCACTCTCCATAATCTACAATTGAGCTCCAAAAATATATTATTTTAATATTTAAAAGTGTACTTTTTAGAGTGCTGATATAATTTTATGGAGTGTAAATAGCATGTTCCTTAAATTTTGGGTAAGAGATGAAGATGAATTTTCTAACTAATTAATATTGTGACATACTCTGTACTAATATGATAGAGAAAATGATTATTCAGATATGAGAAATTGTGTTTTAATAACTACAAAAGTCATATGTATGGATGAAATGATGTTCCATGCACAACAACAAACAAGATTAAGGCTGTGTTTGGATGGGCGATTTTATTGTTTATTTGATCATTTTCACGTTTCAAATAGACTTTTGAAATAAGTGAATATTTATTTGAATTTTTAAAACTTCCGTTTAGATATTTTTAAGATCAAAGCAAACATTTTAAAAAAATGTCAATAAATAATTCTTTTTAAAATGTCATTTTTCTAAACATCATTATCCTTAATTAAGAAAGTATGCAATATCACTAGAAAGAGTTAAGCATATGATTTATAATTAATTTAATTTAGCTGGCGCATGGCTCTCAACCTCTGTCACAAATAAATCAATATAAAATTTAATAATTAGACTTATAAAAATTTAGCATAAATTATTGATCATTAAAATAATGAAGATCTCTCTCTATATACATACATATATATATATATATACACACACACATACACTGACACACACATAAACAGACGCACAGCAAACCACATAATTTTATCCCCCTCAAACCTCAATAGATAACTTTAAAAAATAAAAGAAAATTATCAAAGCCAAATGCTTCAATTATTACAGAGATGTCAAGGTTCAATCCTACCAATTCCTATAACATATATTCACAAAATCTAGCCAACTAAATTCTAGGGTTTTTTTTATAAAAAAAAAAAAAAGTATATGAATCAATTTCTCACTTCAAAATAATTGAGGGTTGAATATAGATACACCATTACAAAGAAAAACTTTCCATTCAAAAGCTAGACATAGAAAAGAGTCCCACTCTCTTTATTGAACAGTGATGCATGTCTGGTTCTGCTAGAGATTTTTAAGTCAAACTTTGATGACCCCATCACACAGCTGTGAGATGTGATCTCAGAGCCAATGAAGGACCCCACTTCTTTATTTACTATTCTTGTCTTTTTATTTAATTTTTATATTATTTATGCATTATTCTTCCTATATATTGTTAAATAATCTTGGAATGTACTGAATTTTCAATATCATTACATCAAGCAAATGGATAGCAAGTTTGGCCAGGTTTACACTATGAATATTACTTTAAGTGGTTGGGAATAGAAACCTTAAATCTAGCAACATGTATGTTATCAATATTTTTAACTTTTAGAGAACCAATAATTGATTAAATATCATATGCAGGTATGATCTATCTAATATCTATGTGTGAATATATATTGTTATTATGGGTAGTTTTTATATGATCACTATTTTCAGTTATTGCTTTTTTTTTTCTTTTACACCACGACAAGGAGGTGAGAATCGAACTCACGTCAACTATATGAAAGTGGACACTTGTTCTACTTGAATACAAAGTCGATTCTTAGTTTTGTTATTGCTAATTAAATCTAATTTGTAACAAAAAATTAATTTATCAAACTTCATATCATCTATCATTACTCTTGTGATTATTATAATATTTTTTGTTTCAATGGACTATGATGTTCCTTAATCATATTATTAACGTAATTGACCTATACTTTTCACGATTCTAAGTCAAATCCCTCAACAAATCATTATTTTTTTCATTAATTTATTCACGATTATCATTCTTAAGTGTATATCTAAGTCAATTGGAAGTTGAACGAGGATGATTATATTGATAAATGGGATCGATCCCATGCATGGCACATGCTTTTCTGTAAGTGCTTTGATTGACTAAACCAGGTTGCTTACATTAGTAAGTTAATTATCGAAAATCATTAAAAATTAAGGTGAAAAATCCTACCATAACGGATGGGAGTTCAATATTTAATTATAATTATTATAAAATTATGATCAATTTAATCTAACTATAAACAAGGAAACTTTCAAGGAGAAGGGAAAATTAATTGCTAGTGTGGCAGCTACGAAAAATTGAATCCAATTAATTATTTGAATAATAAATACTTATACCATTCGAATATGATATTAGTTCTTAAAATGTCACAATTCTTAATATATACCTAGAATCTCGTATAAATATAAAGGATATCAAGAACTTTGGTTATGATTATATATTATTTTCTACTTATCCTTAGCGTATTTTTTTATTAAATTCGCATTTTTGGGATTTTTTATTAGAAGAATTATAAATTTATTTATCAAACTAATGCATTATTTTGAAAGTGTGATTGAAAGTTATAATTTTATTTTAAATTTGTTAATTCGAAGTGACGCTTTTAGTAGAAGTTTTATTTGAAATGACTTTTTTTTTCACTCAAATTGCTTCTAAAATTAAATAACATTTGAGTTTGAAATATAAATTACTATTAGCCTTATTTGTTAAAAGAAATCCAAACTACCTAGGTTTGATTAAAAAAAAATTTTTTTTTTTTTTTTAGTCTATGGTAGTGATACGGCATGGTAACGGAAAGGGATTGAATATATCGAATTTTATAAATTAATAAATTACGGAGATTACTCACCCAAATAAGATAACAAATCTAGAGTATATTTTTTATCAAACTAAATAATAACAATAATTTACTACACCATATTTACATACAGAGAGAAATGTTGAATAGGTAATTTTTATTTCCTATACTAGTCCTAATAATATTAGGCAAGTAAAAAAAATTGAAAATAAACAAAATTAGAATAGGAAAATTATGAGTTCCTATATTTTCTATATTAGTTTTAACAAAAATTAGGAAAGTAGAGAAATTTAGAAAGAAAAAAAATTAAATTAGAAACTAAAAAATACGAAAATAACTCATAAATAAACTATTCTTATTTTTTATGATACCATATACATCCAACACCACAAATTATACGATCATTCCTAGTTTGGCCTGACAATCGTACTTTTAAAAAAGAAAATTATTCTACAATTACACTAATGCACGTGTGAATAAGATATGTGCATGTAATATTCTTAATTTTTAATTTCTTTCATTTGATCCTTCGAAGGTGGTTGGAAAGATCTGATGATACTTAGAAAACCCTAGAAGGACTGAGATCGTCTTGATACATCCTTCCAAGGTGGTTGGGATGATTTGATGGAACTTGGAAAATCCCAGAAGGGCTGATCTCCATGCATGTGTTTTGGAAGGGCATTTGTTTTTTTTAAGGGTCACTATTCCCTCCATTCCCTTTAGGAGTCACGACAAGTCTTGTATGTGATGTCTGGGCCATCTCTTGGATTTTAATTTAATGGAAGGTTGGGTCTCTTCAATTTTATGTTCCAACCATTGTAAGGGAAGAGTTAATTAAATGTACCATCCCACCATTGGAAGGATACACACGCACACAAAAGGAAGTTCAACTCACACTTTCCATCCGCACGAAATTATACAATAAGAAGATCATTCTGACATGACATGACAATCGTACATAGATTTAATTTTAATATTTTTAAAATTTTATGAAAAGATTATAAAATTAAATAATAAAATAAAGTTATCGTGTCATTAAATAACTTTTCCTAACCCGCAAAATCTCACAGGCTATGTATAAATAGAAGCCCCTATATTTACCCTATGTAACATAAGGAATTTTACCCATTAGGGCCTTGTTCTAGATTTATAACTAATATAAAAGGATATATGTAAAAAAAATTAAATAAATAAATAAAGAAAAAAAGACAAGAATGCAATCCCTTCTAATGCCCACGAAGATATTGTTCTAAATTTAAAATTACTTCTCGATTGACTCGTGTGTGGAGTAGAGCATATATGGATAGATGAAGATGTATAAACATACTGAATGAATTCTGACGTAATAAGATAAGAAAGTGTAAATCTTACATTAAATAACGAAAAAAAAAAGTCATGAGCACAAAGGTGAGAAAATATAAACATTTTATCGAACGAACAGAGAAAAAAGATATGAGTACACTGGCGAATCCAAATATAACAAGGTGAAAGAATGCAAATCATATATCGAATGAATAAGGAAATAGAGTTGAACCTAAGATTTCTTATAATCAAAACTCTAATATCAAGTTTGATTACCAATTACTCCAAAAAATTAAGGTAATAAAAATGGATCAACAATATATATCAAGTTGTCATATGTTCAAGTCTCACTCTCTTATTAAGAAATCTGAACATTTATATCCACTCAATCATAAGTTAGACTAAATTGTCAGTCCAAAGTCTATATTTGAGAGACTCTTATTTCTATTTAATAGAGATTGGCTCTTGTTGTAGTGTTTTGTTTTATAATATTATAATTGTATTATAATATTTGTTGCTTCCATAAAATATATATAAAAAAAAAAAAACAGTACTTTTGTGAAAATGCGTTTAAAAAAACAACCCTAAATACCAACTATGCCATATATCTCATTTCGAGATATATAAATTAGAGAGAGCAAAGCTTTGAAGAGCATTTAGAAACGGAGGGGTCATCTTCCCACGCTCGTTAGGTGTACCGGACGTGCAAAATGGACGTATTAGAGGTGTATAGCCACACGTTCATGTAATTAATATTGGTACACAATAATTGAAGCTTCTCAACAGCCTTCTTTTAATTCTCTCAACAGTTCCATTTACATTTCACATGGGACATGCTTTCTTTTTGTGAAAGGCTGCTTCCCATGGCTTTGAGGGGCCTCCAACGTTCTCGTCTCATTAATTTTGGCATTGTTAACTGTCTATTTCAGTTAAATCAATTGTTCACATCACATTCACTTGGCGTTGGTGTTTGGAGGGTGCATTTTTAACCCGCTAAAACAGAGTTTTGTATTGAGACACAACATCGAGGGGGCCAGTCTGATATTTTTCCTATGGATCTTTGAGAAGTATTTTCAAAATCACAAGATTAGCCCTACATTTTTAATCTTTTATTATCCCGCCAAACAACTCCTCAAAATCGGATTTTGTATAAAATTGTGAATCTTTGATATTACTAATTCACATTGTTGTCTTACCTAAAATGCGTAGGCATCAAGGAAGTTACCCGTATACAAAGTTTACGATCTATCCTGAAACCTAATGAGAAAAGGGTCAAGGTAGTTCTTTGTCAATTAAAATTTATGTCAGTACATTTTTCTATAGCAATTAAGATTAACACCATCTTTGTCACCATAATTTCAAAGAAAATTCAACATGCTAGTTTAGAAAAAATATAAAAAAATATACTAATCCAAGATCAGATTGCATTACTCATTTGCTTGACTGAGTTAGCACCCAAAAAAAAAAAAAGATTTTGGAGAAGTTTAAGTAAAAATATATTGCACAAGAAAAACATTAACAAATACATCATTTCATTAACAAATTTCGCTGCATTCAATTATTTCTTACTTATTCCCATGTGCTCTGCAAAATAATAAACGAATATAATTTTGGGGAGAAAAACACAAATATACATATACATATATTCGTAGATACATATACGTACACGCGCGTACATATATGTACAAGTATATGGGGGACATTCAAGAATACCATTTGTACTTCTCTCTAGGTTACATCTTAAAAATAAAATTATTTAAGTATTCTTAAATGTAAAAAAAAAAAAACGTTATTATACTCATTTTCAACTAAATATATTTGTAAAAAACAAATGGAATATGGAGCCCATTAGAGAAAAAGTGGATTGGGAATAGTAGCTATGATGAATGAACAAATTGAAGTGAATGAAACCTAATTTGGTTGATTCATTGTACACAAAAAATGAACTTTAAACTCTGGCACACCTCAAGAATATTGAACGAAATCAATGATAACATCATTGTTGCTCCTAAAGTTGGTATATTCATTAGCTGTTAGTCACAAACATTTTGTCTTACAAACATCTGCATGCATAAGTCAAGCTTCCTTTTCACATAATCTATTCAGTTATCGTTACTTGTTTGTTCATTTTCATATTTCATTCCTTGTCTTGATTCACAGGTTGAAGTAAAGTCTTCATTGTTTTTCATTGATTATGACCTTTGTGCATTTTATTTATTTATTTATTTATTAGAGTAATTTAAATAGCAAATCATTAATAGCTGTCCCTCCCAAATCAACGAGGGTGAGACCCAAAAGTTATAAAAAGGAACGAAACAACAAAACTGGCATAAATTATTGATAAAATGTACTGACTTGTATTTGTATTCTTTCGATGAGGAATAAATGAAATGTACTCAACTTACATGAATTGTGTTGTACGAGATGAGCTTTTGTACCAAGTAATAATTAAAAAGGGCAAAAATGTGCTTCTACATGCATTTGTGATGGGCTGTAATACATCTAAATCATGAGCTTGAGGTAAAAATGTAAGAATTAAAATTTAAGAATAATTCTTGCAAAAATATGAAAAACTTTCATGATAGCGTGACCCTCCTAACCCGACTCGGAATTGGTGATAGGTTAACAATTTTTTTCATCTATAATCACGAAAAGATTATAAATGTTAGTTTTGATTGTTATATTTATAAACGTTAATTTGACATAAATTATTGTATTCATTCTTTAACAGTTTAATTTTTTAAAATAATTAATAATCTAACAAAGTGTCATAATCTTTATTATGAAAAATCTTTAGTTCAAGTCCCTTCGTCCATTCATTCAGTATAAAGTTTGTATTCACTTATCTTACTTTGTCGAAATTCATTCTCACACTCGCATTCTGTTTTGTTGAATGTATTAGCTTGATTGTTTTTTTTTTGAATTTATGTTTTAATAGCCTTTTTGAAACAACTAGAAATCTAATCATGACAAAACTGTGTAAATGTCATTAATAAACATCATTCTTACGAAGGTAGAGTAAAGGAGATCTTCTACTATTTATGTCGTCAAAGTCAACTTTCTATTCCATGAACACCAAATTTAACATGAAAAAAATGTTGCGGGGTAAAGATAGAGATATAGTAACCCTATATAAGGTTTAAAGTTATTTTTCACCGCGATGATGATGACAATGATGAGCTTGATTAAAGATAAAACTTACTTCCCCTAAGAGACTCTAGTGGGATAACAAAAAACAAATAGGATTTGAGGTAAGATTGAGATTAGAAAGACAAAAGACATTAACAGAGACATAGATCGAGAGCATGTGCAGAGCAATAGCTAGGAAATGCATTGTGCATGCCACCAGACTCTTGTTTTTGTTAATGGAATGATTACTCTGCTGGGAAGAAATGTCCCAAATCAAACTAATGGGTGGGTGGGTGGGTGGGTGCATATGACATATCTTTCTTTTCTTCCCATTCTACTTATACAGACCTCCAACTCCAAAGAGAGACCGGTGACCTCCATTTTCACTGTTGATTCCACCTGTTTGCTAATTTGGTGTTAGAAAAAATTATATTTTATTAGAATATTGAACTTGAAAAAATAGTGTAAATATAGAAACAAAAATTAAATGGAAACAAACAGAAATTATAACTTATAATTTTTTACAACAATACCAAAAGTAAAGCAATGGTGATTGACCAAGGCTAATGTCTTACACTATGTTCTTAAGAAAATATCGCCCTCGCATTGGTACTTTCAAGTTTTTAATGGCTGTTGTTTCCCAGAATACAATGATCATGCATAATAGATGAAAGTACTTCAATCTTATGTACACAGCGAACCAAAACTTATTCTTGAACTCTCTTAATATACAGACTCACGGTATGCATGAACTTAATTCTAAAACTCGTGAATTGAATGAATGATGATGAAGTCAAACTAGGTTTATATAGACGACTTGGTAGTTGTTTAAATAGACACGAACCTAAAGAGTGCATATGTTCATACGAACAGATATAATACATCAATTTGAATAGATGCATTCATTGGTGAACAGACGCACTAATCTGAAGGGACGCACCTGTTTGTAGTGATTATTCAGTCAAAATTCAAAAACGTAACATTTTGAAAATATAATTTAAATAAATAAATTTTTTTCAAAAAAAAAAAAAAATATATATATATATATATATATATATATATACAACGAATCAAGGTCCAAGCCTAATCCAAAGTAATTATATATATATATATATATATATATATATACTTTTTAAAACTTTGTTTTTAACTATATAAGATACAAGTTTTTCACAAACTTCAAGCTTAATTACCATTTTCAAGTGGTAATATTTAGAATCATTTTTTTATTCACTTCTTAATAATTTTTTAGCAATACAATATATATGTTCTTAATCTTCTCATAAATGATTATATTTAATGTTTATTTGATTAAGTTGATAGAAACTAAAATAATATTACCCAATTATTTCTTGGTTTCTTTTTTAACTTTTGCTTTTTTGTCCTTTCGAACTTTTTAATTACTTTTCAACGATTTTTATTAATTACTCAAATACTTTTTTTCTCTCAGATACTTATTCTTTGTAGCTGGTTACCTCTGTCAACATTTTTACACTCTTAACCAACCAAAACGAATACTTTAAAAGGTGGTGTTAATGGTCAAAAGACTCTAAAATTGGCTAAAAAAGCTCTAGTTATGACATGGGTATTCCGCATTCAATGACATACGAGTTGGAATATAGAATATAATTGTACAGGGTACTTATGGAAAGAATGAGTTTAACATGATAAAGGTATTTAGATGTGACACTCTATTTTTATTTGCTCAAATATTGTAGGTGTTGAAGGTACAAAGTTTTGTTATGAAAGTACAAATTTAGTTAATTGTTTGATTTTACGTACCTTAAAATGAAATCAAACTAGAAGTAGGTCATTAACAAACAAAAATGAAATAAAGAATAAAATAGCCTTAATTAAAAGAATAAATTATCAAACATAAGTGAAAATCATCCCAAGTTTTAACTCAATTTACTTGCTAACAATCTAGCCAAATATTGAATATCTCACTATAAAAGGGTCTTCTATTTAAATTATTTAATCTAAAATTCAATTAATTAGAAAAAAAAAAACTAATAACAATAACAATAACAACAATATATATATATATATGAACAACAAATATCTATTAATGGGTATTTTGAATTATTTCTTAATATATTTGAAAAAATAAATCTAATACAAAAATAATTTTAAAAATTTAAGTAAGGCATCTGAGTATAAATTTTGTCCCAAATAAGTTTTTGTTAGTGCAAAGGCAAATTGGAGGTCAGCACTGCATTTGAGGAAATTTTATAATCTAAAAGCACCTAAAAGAAATCATCAATATACACCCATTTTCATGAATTATTGTAAAAATATTAGGATTTATTCGGCAATTAGGCATAGGCTTGTTTGGGAAGAAAGAATCCACTGAGAAAATCTAACTATTAGGCAAGAAAAAACCGCACGCGCCAGTACTCTGTTTCTCCATCCTGTAGTGGCAGCGAAAGGAGGCGACACCACCGGCGGAGGAAGCGGCCGCCAGGGCGTGTCCAAATCCAGTAAAGGTAGTGGTGGTGGCAGGCTGTTATTGAAAGATGGAAGACTGGACAAATTGGCAACGTATAGAGATTGTCGGCATCTTCAGGTGAAGACACGTTGTTTCCTGATGAACCAGTCAACGCCTTCCACTAGATTACAGTGGGAGATTTGCTTGCCCCAAGACAGGAACAAAAAATGGTATTAAAAAAAAAGTCAGTGGGTCCCCCAACTTTTTGGGGATTTTACTTTTACAATGTAACATTATTCAAGATTTGCGGCCTGTCAAAAAGTTGTGGAGAAAAAGATTGGAAACTATATTAAAACATGTCTCTCGGCTGGACTCACTGCCGACCATCACCATCATCATCATCATCTTGACATGGATATGAATAACATGAGAAAGTATTTCTTGGAGAGCTGTATTGATTTAGTGAATGGTCCAATCAAATTATATAATGCCATGAAAGAAAAAAATATTTCTTAATTGGATAAACTTCTTGTTTACACATGATTAGCCTCATCCAATAGATGGATAATTATTGCTTAGGTTTATGGATATAAGTATTAATATAAGGCTGACATGTAAATATATATTAATATTATATTTAACTGTGTAACAATTGTAATAGATTTTCTTTTTTAGGTATATAGATTATTTTCTCTAACATAATGAATATAAATGTGATTTTAAAAGGCTGGACTTCAATCCTATTCTTTCTATTATGTCAGTATTGTTATTTAGATCATTAGATGTAAATATTGTTATTTATGTAGAGTATACATCAAAGTAATCGTCACGTGGTTTATTAACGGTCAAACATTTTTTTTAGGCTTATGAATTATAAATATTGATGTGATTCTAAAGAAATTGACTTTAGTCTTATTCTTTCGATTATGTCGGTACAATTCTATGTTTTAATAGATTTACACGGCCAACGTGCATATATTGATATATTATTTACATAATTCGATGAAAAATGAAAAATGGTGCCAATAGAATTGAAAGAACATGATTAAAGTCACATCCAGTTCTAAAATCATGGCAATTTAGAGAAATTCTATCATTGTCATTTGGTTGATTCACAAATCCATGTCATTATACGGTCATTTTTATCTACTCATACAAGGTTTTATCTAGTTAGTGCAAGACTGTAATGTGTTTCTTCATGGGTATCTCTGGTAATCATGTATGTAGGGGTATAATCGATAATTTGACAGCAAAAGTAATAAAAAAAATTTCAATATAGAATATTGTTTCTAATACCACATGAAACGATTCCCTCCTAACGTAGTTAGAGTGGGTTCAATTCCCCTGCCCATCATTATATCATAAAATCTTAAAATTTAGAAATAATAACTCTTGAAACTTTCTTATTTGAGTTAATACTCATAATTTAGAGGTGCAAGAACACATTAAAAAGGAGAAAGTATTCACAATTGTGCTTGTAGGGACCAATGGCCTAAAGATGATGTAGACTCTAAAGTGATTGAATAAGAACTATATATATATACATATATATATATATATACACACTAAAGATGATGTAGACTCTAAAGTGATTGAATAAGAACTATATATATATATATATATATATATATATATAGGCGTGTACAATTGACTAGTGAGGAGATTAGAATCAGGAGGTCCCATTTTGATTCTCGTATTCAAATAATAACACAACGAATATGCAATGACAGTGCTTCATGAGAACGCTGGGCAACAAATTTTAGTGTCGACTAGTCACCATTAATCACTGCACACCTTTTTCTTCGTGAGGAGATTAGAATCAGGACGCCTTTCCTTGTAAATAATGCATGGACTTTAAAATTTTAGCTTTTAAGTTTCTGATTTGGACTACTTTTACAGATTTTGCGTTTGATGTCATAAAACATAATTGACGGTTTGACCAAATTTATTGACGGTGTGTTTGTTCTCAAAGATTTTGGTGTAAGATAAATTTTTCACTTTTTTATTCCGTATTAGAATAATCTTTAAGTCTAACTCACTTTTGCATGGAATTGAAGCTGTCTTAAACACTTACTAAACCAATGACAGATATACAGGAAGGGTAGGAGTGGCTCTGGAGTCTGGACCCTCAAAAAAATTTTAAATTTGATTTTTTTTCCCTCTTTTATATAGAAATATATATATATATATATTAGGAAATGACCCCTATAATTTTTCATATTTTTATGAAAAATAACTCTTAAAATATTAAATTTAAAAAAAAATTTGTCCCGTTCAACGGCACTAAACAAACCTATTAAGTGTTAAAAACTTGTTAAACTACACATAATTAGTATAACTACACAAACAAACACAACCCAAAGACTATTTTTGTTTTTACTTTAATTCAAGCATGTGCTTCTTATTTTTGTAGCCTCTGTTTGGCACTTAGCAGGTCCAATAAAATCTGGGTAATCATAACCGCATCCATTATATGAAATAGGGTTAATGATGATTAAAAGAAATACTACTAATGAGCAAAAAGTTTAGAACATTTTGATACACATGACCCCACACATATAGAATTAATTGATCTGGCAGACAGTGCTTTTTGTCTAGGTAGAGGAAAAGAGAAATGGTGGAAGATACTTTTGATTAAGCTTAATCTTTGATTAGTTGGCTTAATCTTTCATCACATCACTATCAATTTGTTAATATAAACCTTGATGGGGTCGACAACCTAAGATAATCATGCTGGTGTTTCAAGGAAAAGTGGTGTCTGACAATGAAATTAAACTTCGAATCATGCTTAATTAATTAGAAAAGACAATCCTGATTATATTTAGTTGGTAAACTCTTGGGAGGTTAATGCTAATGCCGAGCCTACTCACTATAACACTTCAGCCAACTTCTAATGACTTGGGGGGAGAAGATATAGTATTATGATCTAACCCATGAATGTTAAAATTTGCAGCCTATGAGATCATTGTCCTAACCAAAAGCTTTTATTTTATTTCATTTTTTTTTGGGGGTACAAAGAAAAATTATGCAACATCTCACTTAGTCAAGAGGGCAAGAACCCCAAGATTCGAAAACAAATCTTCTAATTAAAGAAAAATATATTTGCTTATCTCAACTGAACTCAACAAAATCTTTGTCATAATTATTTAAATTCAGTCATTATAAATCATGTTTCCCTCGTATGAATCTCAAGATTCATGCATGTTCATTAGAAACATTAACATAGGTTACGTTGGTGTCAGTTAACAAACCCTTGTCTTTTTTCTGGACTTTGGACTGGTTGAATAATGATAATTGAAGGGTTATGCTGTTTCTAAAAACAGCTTTGAGAGGCAACTCATTGAAACTGCTTACCTCATGAATGCTAGCTTTAAAATTAATACAAATTTATTATCAAAGAAAATCTGATTTTTGACACAAAAAAAAAAAAACAATATAGAAATGTGAAAAATGTTAGTATAACTGCTCTTCTCTTCAAAACCATGGCTATGATAGTCCAGTGGAATTGTGCAGCCTTATTCCATTTTAACTTTCACTTAATTAATGTTATTGTCTAAGGTTTTGCCATTTTTATGGTCATAACTCATCAGCCTTAATTTTTTTTAATAAAAAAAAAAAAAAAGAACCTTTGCTTCAATAATGAATTCTAAAAAGGCATCTCTGACTTGGGACTGACATGAATTCTTAGAATTTATTGTCTGCACGAATACTAAATATAGTAGTTATGTTGTGTTACTCTTTCCCGGCCCACCCATCTCATTCTTTTCCCTTCTAAAGCCGCTATTTCTGACTTTAACAATGAATAGAGAATGCCCTAATTAATCTAGTTGTTCTTCTATTATATATACTAGGGTGTGTGAATATATATATATATATATATATAGACACACACCGATCATTGTTAATATTATGGATAATATTACTAGCTAGAAGGTCGACTTTATATAAGAGAGTGTTTTTACGCAAAAATCACATCAAGTCCGCATTCCCAAACAGGTCGTTAATAACTTTGTGGATAAAATTCTTCTTTAAAAACATGCATGTTTCTACTTGTTAAGAAATGGAAGATGATAGTGAAAGAATTGTTTGTGTTCTCCAGCTTTGAAAGAAGTTCATGGTATTATTGCAAGAGCAAGACCAAAGAAAAGATAAAAAGATTCTTCAAGATTATGAAATAGACGGCCACCTCTACGGAGATAGACAAGTGGGGACCCTCTGATGTACCTATATGATCCTGCCGACCCGTCTGATGTACCTATAGCCTAGCTATATTATCCTGCCGACCTATATATGTGTGTGTGTGTGTGTATGTGAATGAATGAAAAGTAGTCGATCGTCAGATCGATCAACATAGTCAAATCAAATCATTGGTGATTGGTGTTGGCATGGTCACCACCCTGACCGACGTAAATAAACAGTACAAGATGGGTTGTTTGGGTGTGTAAAAAGTGGGGTGAGGGCGGTGGAGTGTCACCGTGTGGTGGGAGGAGCACGGCGGGGACCTCTTGGATTTGCGGCGTCTACAGAATTTCAGACAGATCTTCTCTGCCCTCCACCCAAACTTTTATTATTCAAATGGCCGCCTCACGTGACTTCTAGGTAAACGCACGTGCAGAGCCTTTTTTTCCACGTCTGGTCCACAAGGAAGACAATGGAGAAAGAAATGGTTTGTCCAATTGTGCTCAGGCCGGCGAAGCGAAGCCTTGTTTTGAAAATTTCAGTGGGTTTGAGTTCTAGTTTGTCAGAAGAAAAGTATTGCTCTTCTAGATAGATTGTGCTTTCATCACTGTATATGCTATTTACTTTACTCTGGTTTTTATCTATTCAGATAACATTACACTATTTGCATTCCACTTTTTTAATGATATGAGTAGAATTATTATGATCAAAGCAGCCAAAAAAGGATGTTAAATGTGATAAATCAGATATAGATTTTAAGTATTGAGGGTTCCTTTGACACCATATTCTTTTAGTTGTTCGTGAAAATTGTTCTGAGAAATGTTTTTATTTTACTTTTAAAATTATTTTTATATTGATTTTATTATTTTAATTGCGCAATAATCAATTTGCAAAAAAATAGATATGGACTGTTTTTTTCTCAAATATATTTTTGTGGGTTTGAAGAAAAACACTCACTGAGATCATCTCCAATAGTAAGAACTTGTTTGGAAAAGCGGCGAGCCCATCTTGTGATTTGTCCTCTAATATTATTTACAGTGTTTAATAAAAAAGCGAACTTCCTATAATTCTATGTCCCTGTCCTGGCAAATAATGTCCAAGTGTCTATTTAATTAAATTGTGTAAAAGTGTCGATAAAAATAAACAGTTGATGAAAATAAGTAGTTAAGAACACTCACTGAGATCATCTTCAATAGTAAGAATTTGTTTGGAAAAGCGAGCGGGCTCATCCTCTGACTTGCCCTCCAATATTATTTACAGTGTTTAATGAAAGAGCGAACTCCCTGTAATTCTATCTCCCATGTCCTAACAAATAATATCTAAGTGTCTATCTAATTGAATTATGTAAAAGTGTAGATGAAAATAAACAGTTGATAAAAATAAGTAGTTAAGAATTTGGTAAAAATTGTTTTAAAAAAGTAATTACATAATATAAAAAACAAAAAGATAAAAGGACAAAATAACTTCTTTCAACATAAACCTGCGTTATCACATTTGCTGGTTCCAACTTTTATCATTACACCAAAATATGGCAAAAGTGAAAAGTAAATACTCCACCAAAGACAACTAGAAGTTTCTCCTTATAAAAGTTGTTAATCAAATTACCATGGTCTAGCTCTAAGGTGACAGTCACAAAGGGCTTAGTTAATAAGTTGTACCATCTAAAGTTCAGTCTCTGAAGGTGGTCTAATTTGCTTGAGGTAAGCAACTATATATATATATATATATAGAGAGAGAGAGAGAGAGAGAGAGAGTGGCAGCTAAAAGGTTGGTGTTCGGTAATTATTTGACTGGGCATTAGAAGTCAATTCTTCCTGAAAGATGCTGCAAAACACATTTTAACCAGCAAACTCATAGAGGAGTACATCAACAGAAGGCCTAAGAACAGTTATGAGTATATAAATCCGACAGTTTACTGACAAAAGTTTATGGCAAAGTCACCGAAAGATTAATAATAGATTGGATTGGCAATTCCATCACAATCGGGGACCCTAGCCTAGGGAGGATTGTCCGATAGCAGACAGGAGTTGCAGGTCATCCATGTGAGCTCGGCCACTGCTCAAGAGAAACCAGAGCCATGGGAAATGCAGCAGTAGAATCTTTGGTCAAAACCATCAACATCATTGCACGTGAGCTTGCTCCGTTCATGTCCCTCCAAAGAGCCCTCTGGAGTCTGGACAAGGTCATTGCTCCACTTCTATTCTGGATGTCAGTTGGCTCTGTTGGACTGCCTGAACACAAACCAGTGAACAGTAGCACAGACAAAATAATAAGACTCTCTCCTTGCGATAGTAAATGGCTTTTAGGTTGCAAGACCCAAATGGGAATGGGTTGGTTGCAGGACCCAGGCAAATAAGCTAGTAAAGCAGGCCCAAGTTGGACCCGGAAAACATCAACCCAATATTAAAGGAACCTATTACCATACCTCTTTGTGAGATACCAATTTATTTGAAATATAGCTAGTGGATGCAGAGGCAAGCTCACTCCAATATTGAGCAAAATAGTTCATCAAAGAAAATTTAGTACATCACCACCTTCGCAATAAGCTAGGGATCTGAAAACAGGACGTTAATTGACAAACCAGAGAGAGAGAGAGAGAGTTGGCAGAATATATCAAAGCAAAGCAAGGTATAAAGGTTTCATTTCATTGTTTTCTGATAATTTTTGTAGCTCAGTTAAGACCACATTGAAGTTAGGTACAAATGCTAGGGGTTGCTAAACAAGGGCACTCGCTGAATTTCTGTAACATGATCCTAGGGCCAGTGGCACTGTAAAACAAACCAACTAAATAACTGTAAACCGAGACCTATATGTGTATCACACACACACACACACACACACACACACACATATATATATATGACATGTTAATGAAACCCCAATGGGTTGGCTGAGCGGCAAGGACTTGAGGATAAGATCTAAGGTCTCGCGTTTGAGTCTCCCTTATAAGAAATAAGAGAAACAGAGGAGAGGAGACGAAAATATACCACACAGCTTCTCATTCAATTAGCAGATATAAATACAAAAGATTATAACAGATTTGAAACTTATTCCTAAAGATAAGTGTACAGGTGTAACTTAAAATACAAATTCAAAAATTAAAAAACAAACTGAAGCAGTTACAACAATTTACGAGAAGCAATCGGGCTTCTCTAATATCCCTAAGGGGCCACCGGAGTTTTATCCAGTTATTAACTTCAGGGCCTCCACATATTAGTTCTCGGCTGACGGGAGATATACTGGATTATCAAAAAAAAAAAATATGACATGTTAATGAGCATGTCTGCGGGTTAAGATGCTGGAGAATGTTCTCATAAAACAAATAGTATTACTACATAAATCATATATGCAGATAAGTCTACAGGCCTAGACCTGAAAAGAAACAATTCCAAACTAAAAACCCTAGTTACTCTACCCTGTTCTTCAATAAAGATTTGAGCCCATTTCTGTAGACACAGAATTTACCTCTACCACTTTGCTCCTAATCAATTAGAGGACAATCATTGGAATGATACAGAAATAAAGACATGTATGTTTCTACCTTATGGGGTTTTTCTCTCCTCTGAATATGGTGTCACGTGTTACTTATATTAGTCATTAAAATATAAAAACCAATTTTGATATTCGGATGGGGCATCCAGATTTACAGGATGGTTTTCCAAAAATGCTAGGCCAACAAGAGCATAGTTTAACAGATTATGAACTTCTATTGCATCCAAGCCTTGCGACAAAATAGTTTGGGGTGGGGACAGGTGGAACTCATGAAGATAAGTAACATAAAATTTCATCCATTAGTCCCAAACTACCCTTCTCAAAATAAAAAAACTATCATCTCCAATGAGCCGAGTAACAAAAGGGTAACTCCCATAGCTTTTTCAGGAAGGGTCTTGTATAATGTCCTTCCACAACCCCTCATGCTCAAAACCCATGCCCTGATCATGCCACAGCAACAAATAACTTTTTAAGTTACAACACACTTCAAATTTCGTACTGAGAAGCAAGAATCAGTGAAGCAGATATGTTCTAATGTTTGCTCTAAATTAAAAGTTGTTGCAGCAGTCAAGCATTCATTCGTGTTTAAAGTAGTATAGCAATCAAAAATTTGGAAAAAAATAATAATAATTCAAGACTGAAAAATATTTAACTCGATGAAAAACGTACAAATGAACCACTCAGAGATCATGCGTAAAGGAAATATAAACCATAAACCTAATTCACGAGAAGGCAGAAAGAGAAAAAGATAAAGAAAAAAAAAAATTGTGCAAAGAAAAACAAAACTGAAAGTATGGAAATGATTTCTCAGGAATGCAAGTGTATAAATAGATTGCATCTGTCAGTTTAAGTAAGTGCACTGAGTGAGAATATCAGGAAAGAATATCTGCATGAACACCCAGGAGTGCCTTTTACTGCTTTTAGAGTGATTTGAACCATTTCCTAAAGCATCTATAATTCATTCAGCAGAAAGAAAAAAAAAAATACCAGAAGCCAATAGCATGGCCATTGTTAGTTGCAACCGTTTGTGTACAAATGTTTAGCTTGCAGTTTGGTAAACTGAAAGTATTTGTTTTATTTTTTTTTTCTATTTAACTCAACCAAAAGTATATCTTTTTATCATCACTATATACGAGAGCCCAGAGAAAAGAGATCATAAAACTCTATCAACACTCAACAGTATACATGGAGGATTACTTTACATATGAGATTCAGACCAGGCCACAATGTAATAGAACTGTATAAACACCCGTGAACATTGAAGCTGGGTAGATACAGCTTGATATTATCATTGAGAATATATCCATTACCACCAACCAGCATATACCACAGGTACTGAGGAGAAATAAGTCATGTAAGATAAATTGTCAAAGCAACCATAAAACTCACCAAGGAATCTCAATTACATGAGCAGAACATAAGAAACAGCATGCATATTTAGAGACTGTATATCATCTCAAATAATTCTTCTGCACTATTAACCAATGTAGCATTGTTATTTATATCGGATCATGTTATAAAATCACCCACACACTCCACAAGTTATTTTATCACTTGTAAGGATTTGAGCACACCACCAAATAAAAAGAAAATAAATAGACAAAGGGAAAAGCCAAAAAGGAAAGAACACATCAGAATTTATGTGGTTCAGGAAAATGACTGCATATGTCCATGAAAGAGAGAATCATTCTCTATTATGAGAGAAGCCAGTATAAGATACACTAGGCTAAATCCCATAACCCAAACCTAAAACCATTTTACACCCACCCTCTCAAACAGGAAGAACACTCATAAATTAAACCCTTTCGTTCTTTGAACATGTCTCACATGCCAGTGAAAAACACTCGCACAATACCCCATTGGCTACATCATGCCCAAGAACCCAAGGAGACACACTCTCTCAGCACTTACATAGGTATCAATTTACAAAGACTACAAGATGAGGAAACTTACAAATATAATTACTTTCCAAATTGTATCGCTTCCCTAATAACCTTATCACCTGATGATGTCATCAAGAAAGCCAAGAAGAACAAAAAAACTTACGTAATCATCACCAATGAAATTTCCACCAATAAAAACTTAACAGATCAGAATCATTAGATATAACTTTATATAGCTTCAACACAAACAAAACATATCAAGTGGAATCCATTTACTAATAGATGTTTTCTAGGATCAGAGAGGATATGAAGATCCAGGGCTTGGCTTTATAAGTGAAAGTGCTACTAAGAAATTTCTGTACTCAAATGAAAGACAGAAGTTCACTACAGTTAAACGGATGAGAATCAAGCAGACAAGAGCAGCAACCTTGGGTACGCGTGGATACATCTTAGAGTACATCTCTCAATATCTATGATCAATCATCTGAAGAGCTTCTCATGAGTTTAGTTGCAGATATTTCCTGATCTCTGTATCTGATGCCTGTGCCTATGCTCAATCTTTCCTTTTCCTTACTTTCTAAGAGGGCCAATATACCAGCTCATCATTTTTACACTGAGGCAGCTGTTTAATGCACTAATGCTCATCATCTCCATTCAGATGCTTCCCTTTCGAACTAACAAGCATTAAAAAAATCAGAAACTCCATAAACAAGAATTTACATGCCTACCCTTATAAAATCAGGCTCAAGCCATTCCTCACCTTCGAATTTTCAGAGACCTAGAACATTAGTGTTTCTTCATCAATTCATCTGTTTTCAGATTAGGAAGCTCTCACTCTGTCTCTATAATTCTATCTAGCCGCTGTATTTGTTAAAATGACAATTTGTAAGCCCAAAGATCAGTGAATATCTCAATCCTCAACAGGCTATCTAATTACCACTACTCCTTGAAAAATCTTTCCCACTTATCTGACTCAAAATTTCCTATAACCTTCAGGTAATTCAAATATTGGCAAGTATTCCTCTTTTCATCATTTTCCATAAATAAAGTTCTTGCTACTTTCAACCATTTACTGTTTGTTATTCCTGTTCTATATCTCCTTGAGATATACATATCCTCAGTTCAGCAAATAGAGTCTCCGGTGGACATTTCATCACCAAAGGTCCTTGCAGGAGCACTGTCCTCCAAAAAATTGATGGAATCTGTTTGAATCTCGCAATATGATAAGACGTCCAATAACCTTAGATACAAACTTCATAAACATGTGGCAGTCCCCACAAACTCGGATGTTCTTCATGATCCTCATAGGTGCCCCTCCATGAGGCTTTCGGATCAACCCAAATGCAAGAGCAAGTTTCTCGCTGTGGTAACAGATGGATTCAAACTTCTCAACCTCCCCCACATCGTGTAGAACCAAGTTTGTATTAGGAGAAAAGCCAGCTTCTTGCAGCTTTTTTATCAATCTATTCAATTCTTGATAAATCTTTTCTGATTCTGGATGAGTTCGATCTTCTGATACAAACTTGTAGACCATGCCTTCAATTTCAATCCAGCTGTAGGCAGCAAACTTTTTAACCTTCCTGTCCTTCATAAGAGATCTAATGGATGCCACATCTTTCCATCTTCCACAAGAAGCATACATGTTGGAGAGCATGATGTAGGGTCCAGCATTGAGTGGGTCTAATTCAAACAAACGTCTCGCCGCGATCTCTCCATGTTTGATGTCACCACTCATTGTACAAACAGATAAAAGGGTAGACCAAATTAGGCAATTTGGTTCATGTGGCATGCCTTTGATTAGATCTACTGCTTTATCCACATAACCTGAACGGCCAAGTAGATTAATCATGCATGCATAATGATCCAAGGTGGGTGTTATTCCATGAAGTTTACTGATTGAATGAAAATATCCCTGCCCCCGTTTGGTAAAACCTGCATGGATACAAGCAGACAGTACACCCACAAAGGTAATATTATCTGGTTTAAGGTTCTCTTGCAACATGTCTTCGTAAAGGGCCAAGGCCTCTTGATCCTTTCCATTTTGTGCATAACCTATTATCATGGAATTCCAAGACACCGTATTTTTAGCAGACATCATTTTGAAAACAACCCATGCATCTTTAATTTCTCCACATTTGGAATACATGTCAACAAGGGCACTAGAGACGAGCAAATCACCATCAACTCCCATATGTAATGCTTTTCCATGAACTACCTGACCATGATACAAAGAGGCTAATCTGGCACAGGAACTTACCACACTTGAGATCGTAAAACTGTCAGGTCTGACACTTTCTAACAGCATCTCAGCAAACAACATTAAAGCGTCCTCTTCTTTTCCATTTTGTGTATAACCCACAATCATTGTTGTCCAACAGATCTTATCCTTCTCCTTGACTTCACTAAAAGTCTTGCGTGCTTCATCTATATATCCATTTTGAAAAAATGCACCAAGAACATTTGAAACCGTAACCTGGTCCGGCTTTAAACCTGATAACTGCATCTCACGAAACAAATCGATGCATGTCTCTGGCTGCCCATTTTTTAAATAACCTGAAATCATAGAATTCCAAGAGACCACGTTCTTGTTAACTGTACGATCAAACAACCACCGCGCCTGATCAATCTCACCGCACTTGGCATACAAATCAGTCAAAGCATTCCAAACAAAAACATTTCTTTCCAAATTACAAGCAACAATCCTTCCATGAATTTGTTTCCCATGTTTCAAGTCCAATGTGCGAGAACATGCATTCAACGCACTCACGTGTGTATACTCTGTGGGCTCGAATCCTTCTTTTTGCATTCTAATAAAAACCTCCAAAGCCTTGCTCAGACACCCATTTGAAGCCAAACCCGCAATCATTGTATTATAGGAAACAGAATCGCGACAAGGCATTTTATCAAAGAATGCGCGCAGATCCTCGACTGAACCTAACTTCGAGTACGCAGACAACATAGCATTATAAGAAAAAATATCTCTGTAGGGCATTTTGTCAAACAGGTTTTGAGCATCTAAGAGTTGCCCAGATTTAGTAAACAAGTGAAGGAGACGATTGGGAAGGAACGTGTTGGCGGGCTGATACAGGTGAAGGTCCATGTGAGATTGCAGTCTTTTGGCTTGATCGACGTCGTTGTATCGAACGCATTCGAGCACGAGACGAGTATATGCTTCATAGTTTGCACAACCACGAGAGTATAGTAAATCTATGGCTTCGCGAAGCTTGACCTTAGCTTTCATTCTGTCTTTTGCATTTGACTTATTTTGCTTTAAATATTAAAAATAAAATTCGGACTTTCAAGTTTTAAGTATAATTTAAAAATAAATGCAAATCTCCTTATTACATGGAAAGATCATAATTATTAGAATAGGACGAAACAACGAATCAGTGAAGACACTCGTATGCGGTCCATTTGTTGAATCGATGATTTAATTGAATTTTATAATTAATATATTAAAAATATACATAAATATATTAAAATTTAAAAAAATAAATATATTTTTTTATTATCTAATAATAAATAACAAAATATAAATATAATCATTAAAATTATTTTAATATATAAGTTTTATATATTTATATATATAATAAAAATACATGCAATAATATCTTATTTTATATTAAATTTTATTATTTAATTATTAAATAAAATAAGTTTTATGATAAAAAATATTATAAATAATAAAAAGATAACAGATGGTCAACCGATTTTTTTAAAAAAATTGACTGGTTCACTCATGTTTAAAAAATCGATCGATTTAACTTATTTTTTTTCGATTCTTTAACAAAAATGATATATTAATTGAATCGAACCGGTTTAATATTCGGTTTCCTATTCAATTAGTTGAACCGGGCGATTCGATTCTGATAATTATGAAAAGATTAATCTCTCTTGTATGCATGATTCTAATTCGAGTCGTTACATATATAATTGTTAAATTTTTCTTCCTTCGCATATCATTTGTATGAAATAAAAAAACAAAAGTATTTATAATGTTCAATATCCCATCTCAAGGGTGAGAACACTCATTTTTTATACAATCGTAGCTGATTTGATTATTTATAATGGTACATTTACACATTACCTAATTATTAGATTCTCTTTTCCATCATTATATTAAACAAAATGTATTTATCAAATATTAAAATATGTTAACAACTAAGGTCTACAAGAATGACAAGAGCATCTATCCTTGCCGATTAGAACAACTCTGATGTGTACATTATTTGATGTCTCAATTTTATAATTTGATATTAATATAAATTTTTTATTTTAATAGAGTATTATTTGATTTGCTAAAAAAATAATAATGTTATTTTCAATGTCATATTTGACATAAGGATAACTAGTGTTAATTTATGTCATTTTTGTGAAATATACTAACATATGTCAAGAGAAAATTGAGTTCACGTAAATGTCAATCGGAGGTAGAATTTATCATACTTTTTTGAGAAAACTAGTTATATTAAAAAATGACATATTACATTGGAGTAAAGTTGTTAAAATTTGATATATTAAAAATGATATATTATATTCGAGTAAAGTGATTAAAATATGATATTTTTATACATAAACAATGTCATAATATAAATTTGACATGAATAAAATGACATTTAATATTAAAGATGCTCTTGGCATGTGTTTATCCAATCCCTCCTAGTAATGCTTATCCACTACTGATTAGGTACGTTCACCCCAATTTTGTATTAAACAAAATTAAAATTTAAAAATAAGTTAATTTGTACTTAACTAATTCTAACATTTTCTGAAAATAAGTCCTCTATATATACAAGAGCTTACACACTGTATTGATATATTGTTTTTAAAGTATTTTATGCTAAATTTCATAATGGTGAGCCACTTGATGCACTAGGGATGATGATTTGACCTATTCCGTAAAAGAAATTAATTCGAGTTTATAATAAATGATGCGGGGTTGGATTTGAGAAAGGGTAAAAAGCTTGATTGGAAGAGAAGCCATCCCGCCTAAAACTTGTCCCAACTATATTTAAAATTACTACTTTATCATTAATAGTTAATGAATTAACAAGTGTACCTCATATATATATATATTTATACATACGATTACATAAAATGACAACAAGGCGAGATAGTCTTTTTCCAACCCCGACCTCATTTAGAAGTTTATCATAATTCCGCCTCACGTTGTTTAGTAGTTTACTCCGATCCCGACCCTATTTATATTCCCCGACTCCATCTTGTCCCGGCCCAAACTTCGATATATATATATATATATATTTTTTTTTAAGTAAGTTAAAACTTTTATTTTGATATGTAAATTAAATTTTTATTGTCAAAATAATTAATACAATAAAAAATATATGAGTCATTATATGAAAAGTCTAAAAATTAATTTTATATAGTATTAGTTTTTTAGTAAATATAGTATATATAAAAATAAATAAAAAGATTAATATATAAATGGGATGATGTGATCATTTTAAAAACTCATTCGACCCCATTTACGAGCCTCGTGATGCAAGTCTCACAGAGTGGGACAAATTGTATTCCTAAGATTATACAACACATTAAGAGCAACACATTAAGAGCATCTCCAATAATGCTAGCCATTTTGGCTAGTTATTTTAGCTAAAATCCCTTTATTTTTATTTTAACTAGTCACTTTTTAAAAGTCAACTTCAATAATACTTTTATTTTAGCTATATACAATTTTAATTTGATTTTTTTTAATTCAAAATATTTTAACAATCAAATTCAAAATATTTTTTAACAATTTTTTTTTAAAAACAAAATACAATAAAAATAAGTTAAAAATAATAAAAAAAATGAATACAATTCAAAAATGTCTAAACCATTACATTATTAGAAGATTAATATAATTAATTAATATTATATTATTTTTTTAGTTAAACTAATATAATAATTTAAAAGAATATTCTAAACTATTAATATATATATATATATTAATCAAATAAAATATAGTCAGTCATTTTAACTAATCATTAATAATTAAGTGGAAATTAATTTGAATCTTATTTGATCGCAGTAAATTTTATTTTTTAAAGAAAAGATTAGTTATTTTAATTAACAGGTTCAAAAATAGCTAATCTGCTGGGATGCTCTAATACAGACTGCTCTTATTCACGATTCACGCCGCCTCCCTCCCATTTACGAAACAAGCCACCGATCGCCTGACGGACGACCTATCGGCCATCTCCTTCACGCCGGCCGCCGACCGACCGACCGACCGTTCTTTCTAGTTTCTATTACGCCGCCGGCTCGTCCGACTCCACAGACCACCCTTCCATCGCGTCGTTGACATCGGTTGCAGCAGCTTGAACGAATCTAGTCGCCGTCGAACGAATCCAGCCGCCATCGATTGCAGTCGCCGTCGACCAACCTCTCCTTACATCTCTGCCGCCGTCGTCCACTCAACGGTTCCTTCAGGTAAGTGCTGGAAAGCCTCAAATTTATGTGAAAGATCTGTTAAACACACACATTTATGTGAACTTGGTCTGATATTGTTGTATTTTGGACACTGCACAACCTAGAAAATCAAAAGCAAAAGTGAAGAAAGAAAGAAAAAGTAGAATTGAAATTGGCTTTCAAAAGTAATTCTCTAATTTTTGATATCTTCTTACTCAGAGGGCTAATAACTCTGTTACAATATCTGCTCAAAACCTGAGATATTCCCTTGATATGGTTCTTGAGAGACCTTTTATGCTTAAAATCAGAGCCACAACTGCAATACCAACAGTTCTTTTCATGTGTTATCCAGTCACCCCTCTGACCTCTCCTTCCATCTCTGCAATTACAAAAAGAACAAACACTCACAAAATTATTTGACAATAAAAAAATAACTGGATGGATTCTTGTGTTGGTTTGATTTGTGTTCTTTTTTCTTGTCCCTCTCTTTTTTATTTGTGTTCTTTTCTTGTCCATATTAATTCATTTGATTGAGCTAGGCATTTGAATGGTGCGGTCTTCTGCAATAAAAGGGCATAAGCGAAAGAAGGAGAAGAACTATGATAAAGAAGAAATAGAACAACATATCGAAGAGGAAGAGACAACGAAAAAATTGAGGACATCGGCTGTCACCCCTGACGAGGAGAAAGCAGAAGAAGTTGTCGATGAACTTGCAGGTATCCCAATTGTACCGTCCGATCAGAACACCAAGGCTAGGGTTATTTTCATTCTTGAGAAGGCTTCCTTGGAAGTTGCAAAAGTTGGAAAGGTCTGTATAAATTGCAATCCTCTCTTTGTCCATTTCTATACTTCTTGATTGCTATAGATTAGGAATATAGGATTTCTGGATTTGTGCCGTCGTTATGTGTTTCATGAAGGGCTTTCCTTGAGCTTTCAGCACCACAGGATTTAGGATATAAACTCTCGGGATTTTGATTGGGATTTCTTAACGATCTTTCGTCATTTTATTTACATTTTACCTCCTCCTCCTCATGTGTTTGCATCTGTCTTTAATGTAATTGTCTATTCCTCTGTGCAGAGTTACCAGCTTTTGAACTCGGACGACCATGCCAATTTTCTAAGAAGAAATAACCGAAATCCTGCTGATTACAGGCCTGACATTGCTCATCAGGTTGGTGAACTTTAGAAATACAGCCTGACACTGTTGTAGAAAAGTTCCTCCCCCCTCCCCATTGTGGGGAACACTGTGGGGTCTTCCCAAGCTGTGTGTTTTATATGAAGCTATCATTTTGAAGTTGTATGGCATTGATTACAAAATTCACTATAGCTGTATTTCCTCATTTACAACTGAAATTACAGCTATTGAACAAAAAAATAGCTGGTTTTGCATTTGATTGTTTGTAGGCGTGATTAACCTCTTTCAGGTTGAGTTGTTTGAAACTATGTGGCATGATAACAAAATTTGTTTTAGTTGGTTTCTATTTATTATTTAAAATTTTTTGTAGTTACTTTTGTATTTGTGTATTTACATTTGGGATTAAGATTGTCAAGCTGTATTTTATTAGCTAGTTTCTGAACCACATGATTGTAAATATTGATTTGTTCAGGCTATCCTAGCAATTTTAGATAGCCCGATAAATAAGTCTGGGAGGTTGCAAGCTTTGTATGTGAGGACAGAAAAAGGTGTTCTTTTTGAAGTTAAACCACATGTTCGTATTCCCAGGACATATAGGAGATTCTCTGGTATCATGTGTGAGTTCAACTGATTCTACCACAAGTAAATACCCATTACATAAAATATTACGCGCTTTCTTTTTGCTTTGCCTTTCAGGAGCCACATTCTACTTTATCTTGTTTTTAAACTCTTTTAGTAATCATTGCAGTGCAGCTGCTACAAAAACTGAGCATAACTGCTGTTGGTAAGCGGGAAAAACTTTTGCGGGTGATCAAGAACCCTGTAAACCAGTACTTACCCATCAACTCCCGTAAAATAGGTGAGCAATCATTTTCTCAATGTTGCCATCTTATTAATTTTTATAAGAAATGATCCAATTGTTGGCTTGCACATCAGGCTTCTCATATAGTTCAGAGAAATTGGTTGATATGCGGGACTATGTGGCTGCTGTTAACAATGATGTGAACCTTGTTTTTATGGTAGGCCCAAACGTAATTTTCACTTTTATATTTATGATTCATCTGAATGAAACTTGTATCTTATTTGATCTTATGCAACGACAGGTTGGTGCAATGGCACATGGGAAAATTGATAAGGAGCATGTAGATGATTTTATAGCAGGTAAAGCTAATTCTGAACTCTTTTTCTTTCTTTTCTTTTTTCCTCTCGAATATGCACTAGGAGAAATTAGAATGCATGAATAGTGTGTTTATTTTAATTTCCTCCTTTAGTTGTTACAGCGTCTTCGTTTATGCTGTCTAGAAGATGGTTCTCGTCTATGAAGCACGGGCACTCTTTTTTGCCTCTTGTATCCGTGTTGGACATGAACACGCTCGAACATGCAAAAAATGAGTGTCTAATTTTTTTGAATTTCGGACACGTCCCAGACATGTTGGGGGACACGTTTTTAGATTTTTAATTTTTTTTTTGGGATTTTTTTATTAATTTTTTACCCTTTTTTTTTCTCTTCTTCTTCTCCACGTTTTGTTTATACACACACACACACACACACACACACATATATATAGTAATTAACAAATTTTTTTTTTTTTAAATTTGAATCATGCATGTTGATTATTAAATGAAATTCTTAAATTTTTATTTAATGATCTTTTTTATTTTGATATACTAATAATAGTTACGTGATTTGTGTATTTTTATGCCAATTTTAATTGAAATAATATTAAATTTTTATATATAATCATATAATATATATATCAGTATATATGTATATATATATATATATATTTTTAACGTATCCGTGTCCTAATTTTTTGAAAAATACCGTGTCCATTTCCGTATCCGTGCTTCTTAGGTTGTCGTTTATTGGTTAGTGCCATATTTTTTTCAGCAATGAAGGAATTAGTGCTTCATGTGCTGACCAATAAAGATCAAAGGCCTCTCTTACTAACTATAATGCATGAATAGTGTGTTTATTTTAATTTCCTCCTTTTGTTGTTACAGCATCTTCGTTTATGCTGTCTAGAAGATGGTTGTCTTTTATTAGTCAGGCCATATTTTTTCAGCAATGAAGGAATTAGTGCTTCATGTGCTGACCAATAAAGATCAAAGGCCTATCTTACCAACTATATAGTGGATTAGAGAGAGCCATATTTTTTTCAGCAATGAAGGAATTAGTGCTTCATGTGCTGACCAATAAAGATCGAAGGCCTATCTTACCAACTATATAGTGGATTATACCCCCCAACCCCCGCGCGAAAAAAACCTATATAGTCGATTTTGCATGGGATGCTTGCATTGTTAGTCAAAGTTGGATATTATTTAAAAACCATCATGAATAGTTTTGTCTGAAGAGATCTAGTGTCAGTTATACCTGTAGGACAACACTGGAAACTTTAGAATAATGCTGCCTATGATTGGGCAAAAGCCATAGAAAGCTTGTTTTAGGGTTTAGAAGGTAGAAGAAATTCTTATTAAAAAAAAAGTTGAAGAAATGATAAAGGACTTGTGGATTGAAAAGGATTGGAGTTGAGCCAATTGACTTAGTTTTCGAAGTTGAGTTGCAGGAAATTATGTAAACTAGATGATGGAAATTCTGATTAGCAGGTAATTAGGTTTGGTGTGTTTTAGAGTATGGATTTAGGATTTTGGGATTAAAAATTAAAGAAATTAAGGATTATAGTAAATAACGAAATTTGATGGCGGCAAAACATTGAGAGAAGAAGAAAAATCATAGCCAAAGTTCCTTATGATGCGCTCCCTCGTTTAGGTTGTGGGACACATCAAAAAATTTTAAATTTTCTAAACGTTAACTCTCTTCATTGAAATAAATTGAGTACACAGATACGAGTGCTAGGATTTTGATAGAAACTTTGACTGCTAGCAATATTCTGGACCTAAGACCACATATAGAGATGAAAAACAAAACTTGGCCCCAATAAGACATGGACCACCACTACAGGTCCTGTCCAACAAATTTTGAAATTACCAAGACACCAGTGGCTCCCAAAGCTTAATTAGAATACAAATAAATCTTACCAGCAACTCACTAACTTGAAATAGATATAAAGGAGTTGTTTGTTTTTTTTTATAGGAAATGAAAATAAGTTAAAAAGCACTGAGGGGGTAGTACAACCATTTACAGCCAATGACATACTTCTAATCTCATTGTGTTCAAAAGAGGAACAAAACTATCTATAGAGAAAGCCGAGCCCCTTGAGATCCAAAAATAAAGGGTGCTCAGAAATTGATGACTCCATTCCTTCAAAAACTGTGGTTTCTTTCCTTCTGAATGATCCATCATAGGCACAAAGGATTCATTCTCCGCACATTCCTTGACCTACTATGAACCAAGTTGCCTCTCCATGTAGACAACACCTCCAAGGTAGATTGAGGCATGACCTGAAATCTAAATTGCTTGAGTAACTGCACAATGAATTAACAGATTGTTCGTTATTTCTTACCAATTCACAATAATCTGGTGCTTTTTATGCAAATTGTCTATAGTTAAAATATTCTTTAACGTTGCACAACAACCAAGGAACCCTAACTTCAGAGGTGCATACGATCTCCATGTAGCTTTTAAAGGGAACTCCTTATTAGCTTCATATATGTTATTGGGCCATTCTCTAAATAGCTTAAGCTTTTGGAGCAACGGGTTATTTAACATGGTATCATAGCTCTGGTTCTAAGAGGTATTGGGTTCAAGTGTCTCTCTCCATTTGGTGCAAAGTTTGCACTGACTCATCTTGTTATGTTAGAGTTCATATTTTGTTATGTCAGTGTGCCAACTATTCACGTACAAAATGGGATTGCACATGAGGTATGGTGTTAGCTTGATATACATTGTTGGCTCATTCTCTAATAATTTAAGCTTTTGGAGTAACTTAACACTCCTGTCTCTCCTTCACCTTCAAAATCTTATATAAAGTTTTTACTTCAAACTCACTTGTCTTAATGTCAATACAAAAAAGACCATCCTCTCCTTCCTTGGGAATGCACTGCCTATAAAGCATATCATAGATATCTAAAAGTTCCTCCATCTCCCTGTCCTAAAGCTGTACCAACTCTTCCCTTTTCCTCCTAAAGCAATCAGCAACTAAAGCCTCTCTATTAGATGCTATTCTGAACTGCCGAAGGAAAGCTGTTTGAAGAGGGCTAGCCTCATACCAGTAGTCCAACCAGAACCTAATCCCTTTTCCATTTCCCAGCCCTCTTTCTAATGTATTTTGAGAACTTAGCTTACCCTTGCCTTATATCCGTCACACCCCTGTCCCATAGGATAATCTCACTTCCCTAATGTGCCAATCTCTTTTGAAGGGGTTGTTTGTTAACTCTATTAAATGCTAAAATCTGTAAAGTTCCAATGATTCTTTCATATATTGCATTTGATAACACATAAGTGACTATCACTTAAATTATAAAATTCAATTTAAAACTATTTGAATTTTAAGTCATAGTGAAAGATGGTTCCAATTTTTTTTTTGGATAAGTAATAGTAATCTCATATTAAAAGTGCCCAAGGGGGCAATCCCGGATGTACAAAAACCCAAATGTACAAAAACAAGTGATTGTTTACAAAAATTAAAGCTTAAGATCCCTCAAAAAATCTATAAACTTATCTAAATACCAAAAGAAAAAAGTTTTCATAAAAGCATCCTTCGTCTTCCAACGGAGAGATTCCACCCCTTCAAAGATTCTTCTATTCATTTCTCTCCAAATACACCACACAAGGCAAATTGGGGCAATTTTCCAAGCTATTCTCAACTCCTTACGGATCCTCCCACACCTCCTAACCCATAAAAAGATACTTGACCTTTGCCAGCATTACCCACTTGCAACCAAAAATGGAGAATACCAAAAATTCCATACATCACGAGCTATCCTGCAATGAAGGAGGAGGTGGTCAACCGTCTCTTCCTCCTCTTTGCATAAAGGGCATTGACTTGGAAGGTGATAGTCTCTCTCGTCTCCTCCTCAAGTTTTCTATCGTAAGAATAACTCCCCATCTTCTGCATCAGAAGGTCAATGGTACTGACATATTCACCATTATATGACAGCCAAATTGAACTAGCATCCTTATTGGTTATGGTCAAAGGTGTTTAAGTTTTTTTCAACATAATTTTAATTAGGTTGGTTGCAGATTGAGATTATGGCTGGATGTTTGGTGTGGAGATTATGCTTTGAAAATATCCTTCATGGACCTCTTTCAAATTGTATTTTATAGGGGCGCTTGTATTGGGTTATGTCAGGAGCATGGTTTTAAATAACGACCGTTACGCTAGATATCAGTTTTTTGACCCTTTGATAATGATACTAACCGATATATCGGTGTGACTTAAAATTTATAATCAGTATTGGCTGATACTATTACGGCAGTTACAAGACTCTTACTATTGTTTTAAGTTCTTTTTTTTTTTTTTTTCAAATTTTTAATTTTTTTGTATAATTCTTATGATAATTATTTTTATATACAAGAGAGATATTTAACAAAATAATTCAACAAAAATTGAAATGGGTTATCCAAAACATTTGAGTCAATACAAACTCGAAAAAGCCTCTCAGCCTCAAAATTTTTGAAATTTTTTTATTCCATAACTAATCACACTAAATTGATTTCTATACTTATAATCATAGTTGTTAAAACGTGTATCGGAGGGCGTATCGATTTTCAAAAAATGTGTATCGTATCGTGTATCGTATTGCGTATAGTAGATACGCGTAATTTTTTTAAATATATTATATATATATATATATATATAGTCCATACAATACAAAAAATAATGTCTTCTAAATATTCTTTAGCTGTATTGTACACTATGTATAGTCCATACTATACTAGAAATAATGTCCCAAGTATAATTATTTCATTTTTTAAATATATTGTATCTTGTTATATATAGTGTTATATATATACAATGTATAAAATGTGTATAAAACAATAAAAATATCACTTCAACTCACTTATTAAAAAAATCAACTTAAATTCCATACAATACAAGAATCGAGATTTATAAATATTATAAATTTCAAACTAAAATTTAATAATCTAAGTTTCTAACATAGTTTATCAATATCAAAATTTAAAGAAAAAGTCTAAAATTATTCATTTTTATAATCCATCTTATTTTCATCTTAATATCCAATTTCAATGGCATCGATATTATCATCTTCATCATCATCATCATTAGAAGATGCCAACAATTTTTTCACTTATTTTTTCTTCTTTAACATCTTGTATGTGCTCACTCTTCATCATCATTTTCTTCAAATATTTACTTTTCTTCTTTTTGTTTAAGAAAAGATCTCTAAACATTACAAAGAAGTAATATAAAGCCAAAAAAAGCAGAAAATATTTCCATATATATAACAAAACAACAAAAAAGATGTCAAAACGATGTTGTTCAGTTTGATTGTCCCGTATCGCATGTATCGTGCGTATCGAAATGTATCGTAAGATACGTATTGTATATCATAAGATACGGTGTAAAAAAGATACAACTGTAAGATACGTATTGTTTTATGTTCCTATCGAAACGTGTCGTAAGATACTAACAACTATGCTTATAATCATTTTTTGTTATTATTTATATTACTTGTTGTAATGTTATTTAAATTAAATACTACTTTTTATTAGTTTAACTTTTAAAAATTCATATAAAATAATAAAATATCTTCTTAAGTATTATTTATAAGAAAAGTATATTTTAGGTGTTAGAAAATTGAAAACTAATAGTAAAAAAATATTAAAATGTGATAATTGTTGTCAAGATATGCGTATCAGGAAATTTGCTAGTGTTTGAAAAAAATTTATGGTTGTGGTTTCCGATCCCCATTACACTCGATCACGACTGAATCATATCCCGCGACCGCAATTTAAATCCATGGTCAGGAGACACAATTCACGGCTGTGGTTTCCAATCCCCGTTACACTCGACCATGACTGAATCGTATCCTGCGGGCCGCGACCGCGATTTAAATCTATGGTCAGGAGACACAAAACAGTTTGGAGTAGGGGTGTCATTTTTACATAGCCCCAGAGGTAATGGAGTTGGACTCTACAGATTCCTTCTTAGCGGAGCTTTATAACTTTTTTGAGTTGGGACAAGGAGGAAGTGCTAAGTTGGAATGTTGACAAGAATGACCAATTTTGAGTGAGAATGTTTTACAAGGTTTTATGTGGAGGTGATTGGCCTAGGTTCCTTTGAAAGGTACTTGGAAGTGCAAAGTGCCTATTTGAAAGGTATCCTTCCTATATGGACTATTGAATTGGAGGCTATTTTAGTAGCACGGGTAAAGTTGATCCCCAATTAGTGCTGCACGTGCAAGAGCGCTAAGGAAACTACCAACCTGAACCACCTTCTTCATTATGTGGTAGTGCGAGAGTTGTGGTGCATGTCGCGCTCTCTCTCTCTCTCTCTCTCTCTGTTTCTTTCTTTCTTTCTGTTGTTGGTGTGATTTTGAGTTATATCCTGGTCTGTGGAGATCTTCTCGGCTGTTGTTATGGTGGTCGCATTAGTAAGAGAATTCATCAAGCTTGGCAGGTTGCTCTTTTTTGTCTCATGCAGAGTGTGTGAAGTGAGAGTAAGTAGGTATATATAGATCTCCTCCGACTCATTGGAGGCTCTGAAGAGGCCTCGTAAGAGCCGTAGCCTAGTGGAGGCTCTGAAAAGGTGAGCTGGGGGTCGGGGGGTGAAACCCCCCGCCCCTCTAGGTGCATCTTTTTCGGACCATAGGGGAGGGAGAGACTATAGAGTTCTCTTCCGGGGTGTTTGCTCCACTCACTCTGTTCGTTGTGTTCACTCTCTGACCCCACCCTCCCTAAGGCTTATTGGTCTATTTTTGCGCCTAGTGGTGGGTGTATGTGAGCGCCACGCTTCCATCTGAAGGCCCCTTGACCCCCCCCCCCCTCTCCTCTCTCTCTCTCTTAAGCTATCAGTCTACCGACCCTGTCAACTCAAGATTCTCTTTAGTGGACATTGGTCTTAGAGACAAAATAAGTGGGTCTGAAAAAGTGTGATTTTGACATGACTGACTTCAAACACTCCTAACTCTCCTTCTTTTAAGGTCATCCCTTATCCCATTCCTACTTTAGCATCTCTTGATCTTGATAAGGAAAGGTCTTTATAGAGCTAAGGGGAAGGTTTGGAACCCTAGTAGCAGAATGGAATCAGTTTACCAGGCTGACTTCCATGCCAACACGAGTAGTTTAACTCATCACTACCTCGTAAGGGCGTTGAGAATTGTTTTTGCTTTTATTGCTATAAAATAAAAAGTATGCAACAAATGGAGATAGTCTTGGATCAGAAGTCAGTTCTTGATCATCTAGTAATAATTCCTTGTTCTTCAACAAGTTCTTGTAGTATAAGATATTGATCACCAGCGGTGTTTTGCCGTCATCCCTTGCGTATTCTACATTTTTTTTAAGGTGGGGACGGACATTGATGTTTAAGGTACTTCAGTGTATTCGGGATCCAGAGTAGGATCAACAATAGGGTAGAGTTTGTTTACAACAAGCCATGAGCTCATGTATTGAAGTTGGCATAGTCCAATAGATACCAAAAAGAGTAAAGATGATCGACCATAGCTCCCTTGCGATCACACAATGTAACAAAAGGTGATTCACAAACTCATTCACTTGACGTCACATGCAACACCAATTGGGCAACAACATACCTCTTTTACCCAAGTCATTGATAGATATAATGGCTTCCAAAGTGTCTGTTTATGAAAAGAGAGCTATGGTGTTGGTGGATCCAAAGAGCACTTAAATTAGTGGCCAACAAGCTGCAAATCTAATCTGAGATCACGGACAACAATTTTCAACAAGAAAGGGCTTGAAATCCCTGAGTTTTGAGGTTCAAGATTAAGCCTTTGAGAAGAAGAAAAAGAGGAACCAAGGAAAATATATATATATATATATATATTTTTTTGGGTGTCCGATGGTTGGGCTACACGATAGGAGGCGACCCTCTGCCTACAAATGGATCCATTTTAAAACTCTAATGAAAGTGAGATTTGATCCTAGGTCTTTGGTACCACCACCTAGCTTTGCCAACTAAGCTAGTTAACACCTTCAATCAATTCTGAAATTTTACTCTAAATTTTTTTTTCCAACACTTTATTATAGCACACATATATAGAATTTACCAGTAAACATTTTTTCCTTTTTTTGACAAGTAATGAAATGATTACATTAATGGACCAAAGGGTGTGCCTATGAAGTACAAGCACATCTTGGTTCATGCATTAATGTCGGACACGTGTCAGATACAAATATATTTAGACACGGATGTTGATGATTAAATAAAGTTCTTAAAGTTTTATTTAATGGCTTTGTTATTTTGACGTCTTAATAATATTTTTGATATCTTAATAATATTGTTGTGATTTTTATTTTTATGCAATTTTGATTGAAATAATGTTATATTTTCATTATATAGTCATATAGAACAATAAAAAATATATAATATTCTGTGTCCCTATCTTATCCATGCAATTCTTTTTTTGAGAAATGTCGTATCTGTATGTCCGTGCCTTGTCGTTTCCATGCCTTGTAGTCACACATCCAAAGGGCCTTATGGTTGGAAGGATTCATCATTAAAAATATGATAGGCCAATTTTTCTATAAAATCCACTACTTTATCATAGCGCGCACAGAGAATTTACTAGTAAACTTTTTTCTTCTTTTTTGATAAGTTATGAAATGATTACATTAAAGGACTAAAGGGAGTGCCATTGAAGCACTGACACTCTATATTTTTGCTTACACATTAGTGTTGAACACTTGTTAGATACAGATAGATTCACACACATTTTGGACATACGAAAAAAGAGTGTTTAATTTGTTTTTATTTTTTTGAATTTCAGACAGGTTCCAGACACGATATAGACACATTAGGACCTTTTTTTTGTTTTTGTTTTTTCCTTTTTTTCTCCTCTAATTCTCTGCTTCTCTTTTGGGTTATATATTTTGAAATTTGCATCATGGATGGTGATGATTAAATGAAGTTCTTGAAGTTTTATTTAACAACTTCATTATTTTGATATCCAGTGGTGGATCCAGGAATTTTAGTTGGGGGCCAAATTGTAGGTATTTAAATTTAGGGGGTTCATATGAATATATATAAAAAAATTGAGGGGCTAAGCCGCCAAGTCCTATTTCGTTAAACTCTAACAAAATTAGTGGTAAAAAATATCCGAAGTTTTGAGAGGGTCAAATTATAGAAATTAAAATTTAGGACGGTTCATATGAATATCTATACCTTTTTTTTTTGGGGGGGAGTTCTATTTTGTTAAAAAAATCTAACAAAATTAGGGGTAAAAAATAGAATATCCAAATTTTTGGGGGACTATCCCCCTACATCCGTCACTATTGATATGTTAATAATATTGTTGTGATTTGTGTGTTTTTATATGTCAATTTTGATTGAAATAATGTTAAGTTTTTATTATTTAGTCATATAGAATAATAAAAAATTGAGAATGGTCTCAAATAGACTTAGAATGACGAGATAAGATTCATGTAGCTGACCTCAAATAATAATTGTGGTAAGACTTTGTTGTGTTGAGTTGAGTTGAGTATAGAACAATAAAAAATATATAATATTCAACTTGTCCCTAACGTATTCATGCCTTACTTTTTTTAGAAATGTTGTGTCCATGTGTCATGTTGTATTCATGCCCCGCGTGCTTCTTAGGGGATCGCACCCCATGTACATGCAACACATATAAAGTCCAGAACTTATATGACAAGTAAGATCCCAAAACCCCTATGTAGCCCCCAAAGAATCCTAAGTGGCCCTTCTTAAGCAATGTGCATGGCTTTTAGGGTGGTTGCATTCATATGATGTTTGTGTCATAGCCACACATCCAAAGGCCCCATGGTTGAAAGGATTCATCATTAAAAAAAAGAGGAGGAGGAGGAGAATCCAGTTTTTCTACAAAATCCAAGACAGTTTCAAGAGAGGGATTCACCCTCCTAGTCACCCAACTATATCAAACTCCCCAAGCTATGCTTCTCAAGCTAGGATGTGGGTTCTCCATCCCTTCAGAAGAACACCAACCCCAACCCAAATACACATCATCAAACAAAGTAGAGTAGTAACGTTGGTCACCAAGCAATCGTAAGGACATTTGAATCAACTTCAGAGCCTGAGTACTAACTTTGTAAATTCATTTTTCAGCGTTGATGTTTTTCTGATGATATTTAAAAATAAAAAAGAGAGCTTTGATGTTTCTATGCAATGCCTTGTGTTAGATATTTTAGTTCTGTAAGTTACTGTTATTTGTTAGTTTTTGTTTAATAATGATCACTGATTGATACAAATTATTATTGCAGTCACTGTTTGAATTGAAACGATAAAGGGAAAGAGGACATTGTTAACTCTAAATTTCTTGAATTAGTTAAGAAGTAAATGAGAAAAGCCCTTGAAACCAGTGGTCTTTCAAACATTGTCTGGGTATTTATTCTTTTTTATTTTTTGGCCTATTTTTCTTGGAGTCCTTGCTTTCGTTGAAAATATCTATATCGACACAACACGACATGGGCAGGGGTATTCATACCGACTACATCAAAATAATGTAAAATTGCAAAAAATAGGACAAATCTGACTCATGGATGCCCATATTTGTAACACATTCCATGTAACATAGGTTCTTGTTGGACACATCTGATGTAGAACTGATTGTAAATATAGCTCTAGTCAGAATATTACTATATTTATGTTGTGCTGTTTAACGTGTGTCATGAGATGGAGCATTCTTGTATTTATTTTCTCAGTTTCATTTTTATTTCTAAATCTTGCCTCCCAAATTTTGCAGTTTCCGGTTATCCATTGAGTGCGGCATGTTGTATTTCAAGGATTTGTGGTGCTTTGGAGCAGAAATGGAAGATATTGTAAACCCAATCTTTACCCAGCTTTTATCTGACAGTATACTGAGTAATTCTTCATTTTCTAGCAGTACATGTTATTATATATATAATACCATGCATACAGGAACTTTGGCATAATGGGATAAGATTTTCGTTTCCCCTTTCTAGTTCTTTCACAACTGAAATAACGATTACCAATAATCTTTGGGCTTTTAACAAGATTATGGAATATATGGGAAGATGTTTATTTATTATTATTATTAAATTTTCAAATGATTGAAGTAGAAGTATTTATTATATTGGGTAATTAACAAATTATTGCAACATAAGCTTGATTGTTGTATTACTGCCAGCAAATATTTTGAGAAATTAAAGAATGAAATGAAATTTTTTAGTCAAAAGTGGCTGCACCTTACCAATACAGACATTTAGTCGAGTGGCTGCACTCCGGGTTGTCTCACACGGTGAATACTTCTATCTAAACCCAACCCCTAAACCACGTATATAAGTTATATCTGCAGACCGATCAAGTTCAACCCTATATTGGTTCTTATTTTGAGTTCCAGTTTTATTGGTTTTAAATAAGTCCAGAATGTCTATTGAGGCTAGGGAGAACTAGTTAACCTTTTTGGTGAATCATATGTTCCCCTTATTATTATTATTATTATTACGTTCACTGATTAAGTCCATACCATAAATTTCTTGATCTGACTGATACAGAGAACTATGCAATACACACTAATACTATCACATTAAACAAGTGCTACCTTGGGTAATGTTTGTATGACCTTCTGGTATTTCAGTCAATCTGTTAGAAGAAGAATTATGACGAGAGTTGTCCTAGCTGAATCAAAGACTAGCCTGACCCGAAACCTGGACCCATTGAATCACACATCATCAAACAATGATAGAGTTGTTGACCTAGACGGGCCCCATTCCAAACCATTTGACCATAGGTCCTCCGATGGGGTGAGTCCAGTCCTGGTTCTAAAAGAATGGTTGGTTCACCAGGAAGGATATTCAGTAACCATAACCATTGTCCAGTGTGTGGTTTGAACTTCGAAGCAGTACATTGGCATTCCACATATCAAAGAGCCAGTCAACATCATGTAAAGATGACTTGGACTTTATTCTCAAACCATCCCCCACCAATTCTCTTATGTGACTAGGGTTAAATCAATTGTCAAAAATTAGCAATCATCTTCTCAAAGGAAGGCCACTCAAATAGCTTCAGCAGGAAAAGAAAAACAAAATTTATGTTGAAATTATTATTTTACTGATACATTTTTAAATTTACTTATCAAAGATGGAGTTTTTGACCCCCACACGCATGTATTTTTAAAACTTTTCTATCCAATCAGAGCAGTTTAAATTTATTTTTCAAACTCATATAATTTTTAAAATTGCATTTTTAAGATGTTGAGTTTAAAATCGCATTTGTAAATAGTTCTTAATCGACTAATTTGATTGCATGTAAATATTAAGGACTATTAATCTAAAAATTACATCTTTATCTTCAAGATACAATTTTAAAAGTTACATAGCTTCCGTTAATAAGTTTAAAAAGACGTGAATTAGGTTTATTAAAAGATAGAATTTGAATATAACTTTTTAACTTTTAGGAATATTTTTAATTAAAAAGAATATTAAGATGTCTCTCTCATCCAATTCCTTTTGAGTCTCCCTTCTGATTAAATAATTAATGCTTAAATTCTGATGCAATCTATCTATCTATTTATATGTCATTGGTTCAAAGAGACTGAAGCTATAAAAGGTGAATATATGCTAAATTTTGATTTGATTTAATTAGTGAACTGCACAACAAGAGATAACCCTTTGCTTTAATCATAGATATGCATTTGTCTAGACTTGAGTCTTGTTTGTTTGGTGGGAATCTTTGAAATTCTGCACCATACTTAATTAACAACAATTTATTTGAATACAATTCAACAACTACTTGATGACCAATCATTTCTCAACCGCAGATAATGAATTAAGTTGGATATTTTTCTCAACTTTTTGGCAACCAGCATTTTGGGTTTCGTTTTCTTTCCTTCTATTTTTTTCAATTATTATGATTGTGCCATTGTTGTATAGTCTATTTTTTTCTTCATCTTTTTCATTGCATCTTGATTTTGTTTTACCAAGCAATTCTTACTGTTTTAAAAAAATTTCATTATGTCCCACTTATATAAATAAAAAATTGTTATATATATATATATTATAGTTATAAAATTTGTAAAAAAATATTTAATTATATGTTATAAAAGATATATCTAATAATTATTTATTCTATTTTTTAAAGGATAAATATTTATTTATATTTTTACTATTTGTATTAATAAAATACATTGCTAAAAAGAATCCAATATCTAAAAATAAAAAAGACATCCAATACCTTTTAATAGTTCAGTCAAAACAATTAAATAAAATCTCTAATATCATAATCATTTATAAAATATATCGATTAACAATTAATAGTTTATTTACATTAATACTTTTACTATTTTACACAGTTATATAGTTTTAATAACCAACACTTTTAGCTATTTAATCAAGAAGACAATTTAAATCATATCTCCAATTTGACTTATTTCAATGACTAATGGTACAAAATTTTAGGCAGCCACACTAAGTTAGCATTTAAGAAAAAGTGATCAATCATCAATAGTTATTAATTAACTACTTTGCATAAATGGCAATTTGGCACACCAAGTTATACCAAAATTATATATATATATATATATATTGTTAAATAAAGCAATATGAATTAATATTACTCTTTTTTAAATAATAAATCCTGTAAAGTAGGTGTTGTTTGCATCCTAAGATTTTTTTTATTTAAATAAGTAATTATTTATTTAGACGGTTTCTCATTTTTATGATATGTTTTGTTGTTATTTTTTATAAAATTTATAACTTTCTTATTTTGATGAAAATAGTAATTATTATAATTATAAAAAAGATTTTAAAATTTTATGAAAATTAATTATATCACATTAAATAATAATATAAAATAATTAGTCTACTAAATAATTACTTCGTTTGGACGTTGTGAAAACGAAGAGTGGTTTTTATTTTCCGGGAAGTAGCAAAAATTAGAGGCGAAACGAAGAAAAAGAGGCCACCAATTCCCAGTCATCCACACCTTGTCGAGCACATCCATGTCCGAGGAAACTACTCATCAAAACCATGTGTATATACAACTATATACATATATACATATATATATATATATAAGTTATATACAGAGAGAGAGAGAGAGACCGATAACAAGTACTTGAGTTTGCTTGTCACCCGCTCTCTCCTCGCCTCAAACCGCGTTAACCTCATTTCTGAAAGTACCCCACTCCTGATTACTCTTTCAACTCTCTTACTTTTCTACTCTCTCGCCCTCCCTCTACCGGCCATTCACGATCAATTCCAGCTCCACCTCTTTACTCCCTCAACTCTCTCTCCTCTCCTCTCCTCTCTTTCTCTCTCTACAAAACACACCATGTATTTCTTAAATGTTAAGCAAGAATAAAACATGACACAACCCCATCACTCTTGTCCCTCTCTTTTTTCTTTTATCAAAACAGAGAAAATTAAGTCCGAGGCAAAGGCAATACCCAGATAGAGACGACACGGTCTCAAAAAGCCTCGAAATTTTGGGTATCTTGTCTACTTTTTCCCTCTCTAGAACAAGCATAGGTCTCATATCTTCAGAAAATAGAACGATTCTTCAGGACAATCCAAGAGGAGAACAACATGGTGATCAACAACAATAATATTTCCATTTTGCCCTCCGATGAACTCCCAAACCCGTTCGGCCAATTGGGTCTGAACCTGTCCGAATCGGAGCTTCGAGAAACCGCGTATGAAATCTTGGTCGGAGCTTGCCGGAGCTCCGGCGGAAAGTCGTTGACATTCATCTCGCAGTCGGAGAAGACCACAGAGAGGGTGCCGTCCATGTCGTCGTTGCCTTCTTTGCAGAGGTCGCTGACGTCAACAGCGGCGAGTAAGGTTAAGAAGGCCTTAGGGTTGAAATCGTCAAAGAAGAATTCGAACTCGGTGAGTGAGAACTCAGTGAATTCGGGGAAGGCTAAGCGACCAGTGACCGTTGGTGAGCTCGTGAGGGTACAGATGAGGGTGTCGGAGCAGAACGATTCAAGAATTAGAAGATCCTTCTTGAGAATAGCTGCTGGACAGGTGATCACTTATATACACACACAAATATCTATACTATATATGTATATGTATATATACATGCACGTACAATACACACACTGATGAATGAGTTTGTTTTTCGTACTGTCGTAACGTTTAGCCTCTGTTGGATAAATGTTGAGTTTTGGGCCCTGTTGGGTTGCTGAGAAAATAGACGAAGAGTGAATTGAAACTTCAATTTTGATAATGTTGTTTTTGTTAATAGAAAATGTGAACTTTGAGTCAACTAAGCTGCATATTTTGTACTTGGCTCAGATTCAATTGTTTGGATTTTTGTTTTATTTTATTTTTTTGGGGGATAGTGAAAAATTTTAAATACATAATTGGATTTAATTTTCTTCTACTGTCCAACATTTTCTCAGCAACCAAACTTACTGATATTGTGACCTTGTGGGATCAGTCTCTTGTTTTCTGTTGTTTCTTGTTATTCTTCTGCTGGAGTTGTACTTTGATAGAACATATAGGCCGTCTGGCTTCAATATTTATGTTGGAACATTTTATCATTCGTTTTTCGCTTTTAGTAAACCAAAGTTAACATTGTTAGCACTTGTACTCAAATTTGTTTTTCACCCTGTGGACAAAGTTTGAATTTTGAATTTGTTGTTTTCAGAGCTTTAGTTTTAACTTTCCAAAGAAAGGAAAGAAAAAACAGAACTTCAACTTTTTTTTTTTTACTCGATTGTGTGCACCGCTTGGGTGGAAGGCTATTTTTGTAGTTTTGGTCATTATTAATGATAATTTAGCATTTAATTGAGCTACACATTATACTTGATCGATGTGGCAGATCCTATCATTTCGTTTAGTTAGTGCTCTAAACTTAATTGATGTGGAACACTTCTGTAGAGAATTGAAATTATTTTATACAGAAACTGGTAAAGATTTGGCATTTATGTGTTTTGATGATGACTATAGTACATAAATTTTAGTATACTTAATCGCTGGCTTCTGTTTATGCACTCGTTCTCAGCTAGGAAGACGTATTGAGTCAATGGTTCTACCACTGGAGCTATTACAGCAGCTTAAGTCTTCAGATTTTCCAAATCAGCGAGAATATGAAGCATGGCAGAAGAGAAATTTGAAGGTTCTTGAAGTTGGACTTCTCTTGCATCCGCACCTACCTTTGGATAAGACAGACAATGCTTCACAACAGCTTCGGCAGATTATTCGCGGGGCCTCAGAGAGGCCCATAGAGACAGGAAAACACAGTGAATCAATGCAAGTTCTTCGGAGAACTGTGATGTCTCTTGCTTGCAGATCGTTTGATGGGTCTGTCTCTGAAACATGCCACTGGGCGGATGGGGTCCCTTTGAACCTTCATCTCTACCAAATGCTTCTTGAAGCTTTCTTTGATGTGAACGAGGAAACAACTATTGTTGAAGAAGTTGATGAGATTTTAGAACTTATTAAGAAGACTTGGATAATGCTTGGAATAAACCAGATGCTGCATAATCTTTGCTTTTCATGGATATTATTTCACCGTTATGTTGCAACTGGCCAAATTGAAGATGACCTGCTCTTTGCTGCCAGTAATCTGTTATTGGAAGTTGAAAAGGATGCAAAGGCAACAAAGGATCCGGTTTACTCCAAAATCTTGAGTTCCACATTGAGCTTGATATTGGGTTGGGCAGAAAAAAGGCTTCTTGCTTACCATGACACTTTTTACCATGGTAATATTGATACATTGCAAAATGTCTTATCCTTGGGGGTCTCAGCAGCCAACATATTGGTCAAAGATATCTCTCATGAGTATCGTAGGAAGAGGAAAGAAGTTGATGTAGCGCATGACAGGGTTGACACTTACATCAGGTCATCAGTGCGCTCTGCTTTTGCTCAGGCAAGTTTTCATCTTTAAGCTTGATCACGCTTACTAAGAACTAATACATGATGGAACAAAGGTCCACCATCCAATGATTCTGAGATGAATATAGTATACTTCTACTACTTACCAAATCAATTGCAAGTGGAAAACCTGCTTTTGATCGCCAAAACAATCACACTTATTGGAGGATTTAACTTTCAGATTCAGAGCTGAAATCATTGTACAAAATTATCTGTGTCTTTGTAGTAAAGAAGTCCCGGATAATTTGTTACTTTTTTAATTATGTTGAATTGTCATATGCATGTTCTGTGATCCAAAAGATTCTTCCTCTTGGATAAATGTTCTCTTTCCCTTGAACCTGTCCTTGTGATTTTTTTTTTTCTTTTGAAGTTCTAATCTGTCACTGTTGTTTGGTTACCTGATTTATCCAACACATTTTCCTGACCATTTTCCAAATCCTGAATTACTCTCCACCATTTAATTCTTGAATATTTTTGCATATAATGTTGGATCAGGATGATGGACTTTGAGCAATCTAGATTTTTCAATTTTGTTTTCAGTTTTAGCATTTGCCATACTAATCTCCTGATTTTTATGTCATTATTATTACTCAATTTTCTGTTTAATCTATCTTAAGACAGGAAATGGAGAAGATAAAATCAAGCAAGCGTTTGTCTAAAGATCAGCGAAATCCTCTTCCTGTCCTTTCCATCCTTGCTCAAGACATTAATGAACTGGCTTTTAATGAGAAGGAGATATATAGTCCCGTACTGAAGAGATGGCATCCTCTTGCAGCGGGTGTAGCTGTAGCCACCCTTCATGCTTGCTATGGAAATGAACTGAAGCAATTTGTTTCGGGTATTAGTGAGTTGACTCCTGATGCGGTACAGGTGTTACTTGCTGCTGACAAGTTGGAAAAAGATCTCGTGCAGATTGCAGTTGAAGATTCTGTGGACAGTGACGACGGAGGGAAGGCAATAATTCAGGAGATGACTCCTTACGAGGCTGAAGCTATAATTGCTAATCTGGTGAAATTGTGGATAAGGACAAGAGTGGACAGATTTAAGGAATGGGTTGACAGAAATCTGCAACAAGAGGTATCCTTCTCCCCTCCCTTTTCTGTCTGGACTTTGCTCCTCTAGTTGGGTACCTCGTTGGGAAATGATGGGATGGGATGGTATTGCTGGAAGGGATTCAGATTGACTGACATCTGGATCCAGCCATGCACCGTGATGATTTGAATCCAGATTCCAACAGGGATTACCATTTTTTGTGACTCCAGAGGATCTGATTATATATTGAATGGGTTCTGCATGCATGAATAGACTCGTGGAACACTCTTATACCTCGTTTCTTTGTCTTACGGAAAGGATGTGAATGGCTCCCAAGCTTTTCAGGGAATGTCATTGTCATTAGTGTGTCATTATGCAATAATTTTCTCCATGACCACACGCATGAGGTCAAGCATGAGGAAGTGCCAAAAAAGAAAAGAAAAATAGCAGAGATAATATAGTTACACCCCCCTATGTTTCTACTTGTGAAAGTATTTAAAGCAACCATTAAAATCTGGATAATTCCTGTTTTTTCCCTTTCTTTCTTTCACATTGAGTTTTTAACTTTTTACTTATCTGTTTCTGTTTAAGTTTGGTTCTAATAGTGATTTCTCTGATGGTGTTTGGTTCTGCTTTTGGGAGGGAACAAGAGCTAAATATGCAAGCAATATGGCTGGTGAAGCTTTTTGGGATGTATTTTAAACTTGGTTGAAGTCTCTGCATTAGTAGTCACTTGCTAATTCTAACCTCTTAACACGTTTTTCAGGAAAAGAAGCTTTGTGAATTATTCTAAACTATTTTGCATTTAAAATTGCATATATAGGATGCCAAAATATTAGGAAACTATAACCTGTAATATTGGGTCCACCCATGCTGCTTGTGGTTCGGATTGAACCTTGTTTATGAGCTTAAAAACTGCATTAAGTAAAATTTATCAGTCGTTTTTCATTTGCCTCTTGGTTTCATTTCTTATTACAAATTGGAAGCATATTGTTTAATAAATTTACATGACTTAAGCTCTACCAACCTCTTCTTTATAGATGTGGAACCCGCAGGGCAAACAAACAGCAATTTGCTCCCTCTGCTGTTGAAGTTCTACGAATCATGGACGAAACTTTGGAAGCATTCTTTATGTTGCCAATACCTATGCATCCAGTTTTGCTTTCTGACTTGATGAGTAGTCTTGATAGATGCCTTCAGCATTACGTTTTGAAGGCAAAATCAGGCTGTGGTAAATACTACATTGTCTCTTAAAGAACCATGCAACTTTCAAGTAATTACTCTCCTTAGTAACTGATTAATTCTTTCATTTGATCTGCAGGATCCCGAAGTACTTTTGTTCCCACCATGCCAACTTTGACCAGATGTACAACTGGATCAAAATTCCATGGTGTATTTAAGAAGAAAGATAGATCACATATAGGCTCAGGAGGAGGCAAACCTCAGGTTGGGACTATAAATGGGGGTGACTCCTTTGGTATACCACAGCTATGTGTTCGCATGAATACTTTACACCACATCCGAACAGAGTTGGGAGTTCTTGAAAAGAGGACAATCACCCATTTGAGAAATTCTGGAGCCACTTTTGCAGATGAAAGTGTAAACGGGTCGGGGAAAAAGTTCGAGCTTTCTGCAGCTGCCTGTGTAGAAGAGATCCAGCAACTCTGTGAGGCAACCGCATACAAGATCATATTTCATGATCTGACTCCTGTTCTTTGGGATGGTCTATATGTGGGGGAAGTTTCATCTTCCAGGATTGAGCCTTTGCTTCAAGAACTCGAGCAAAATTTGGAGATTATATCAGCAACTGTCCATGACAGAGTCCGAACACGTCTGATTACTGATATAATGAAAGCTTCATTTGATGGGTTTTTGCTGGTTTTGCTTGCTGGAGGCCCTTCTCGTGCTTTTACGCAGCAAGATTCTGTGGTGATAGAGGAGGACTTCAAGTTTCTCATGGATCTTTTCTGGTCTAATGGAGATGGATTGCCAGCTGATCTAATAGATAAACATTCTACCGCTGTGAAGCGTGTCCTTTCCCTTTTCCATACTGATACTGAAAGCCTAATTGAACAATTCAGGGGTCTGACACTGGATAGCCATGACTTTTCTGCTAAACCCAGGCTTCCATTGCCTCCAACTTCAGGTCACTGGAGTCCAACTGAACCAAATACACTTTTGCGAGTTTTGTGTTATCGGAATGATATGATGGCTTCGAAGTTCCTTAAGAAGACGTACAATTTACCTAAGAAACTGTAATTGAAGGGATAACATGATCATTCTTATAGCTTTGCTAGTATATGTTATGGTATCTTGGCATCAGAAGAGCTCCGGTGATATACACTGACAGCCGACAGGGGCTTTGAGGGCCGGTTTGTTTACTTTGGAAGCAAAATGTTACTCTTGTATTGTATATATATGGCTGGATTCTTTCTGTTGAATACCTCGCCGCTTGATTGTTGAAGAACTTCATGGGAAAAGTGGACTTTGCTTTTCAATATAGCCATCCGGGGGATCAAGAAGACTTGGGAAGTTGAGGTTCAACAGAAAGGCCATGAACATTGATTGTCATTCTTTCACATCAGACAATAATTATGCCCATTCTACCACGTTTAACTCGGTGAGGTCCTTTTTCCCCCCCTTTTTCTTCCTTGTATCCCCGACCTCAGATAATGACAACTTGTAGGATAGAGAGAGGTTCAGTTATTTATTACTGAAGCTTGAAAGGTTTGTTTTGTTTTCGTAGTCTGGAAATGTATATTGTTTGCTTTTCCTTTTTATATCGAGTGCCAAATTTATTTACTGCTCATTGACTAAGCTATATTATCTACCACCAGACCATCATTTTGGGTTAAGTTTGGCCTATTTCTGTTGTTCCTACATTGCAAAAGGTAAGATACAAAGATGATTTGTATATACAAACTAGGAATGACAACGGAACGGGTTTGGGGCGGGGTGACCCTTCCTCAACCCCGATCCCGTTTATATTTTCCGTTCCCGACCCTGACCCCGCTTCGCCTCGTTTAGAGGTTTACCTCGACTCCGACCCCGACCTTGACCCCTACCTTTTTTCTATTTCTCGACTTCATCTTGCCGCGCTCCGTTCCGAATTCTGATATATATATATATATATATATATATATATTTTAAGTAAGTTAAAACTTTTTTTTTGATAAGTAAATTAATTTTTTTTGGTCAAAATAACTAATACAAAAAAATATATGAGTGTGATATGAAAAATCTTAAAACTAATTTTATATAGTGATATTTATTAGTAAATATAATAAATATAAAAATAAATAAATAAACTTAATATATAAACGGGGCGGGGTTGGGGCAAGATGATCATTTCTCGAATCCGCCTCGAATCCTACGGGGTTTTAAAAGCCATACCCCGATTTCGTCCTAACCTCGTTTATGAGCAGCTCATATCCTTTCCATTAGGGGCAGGGCGGGGCCTCGATGGGATGGGGCAAATTACCATCCCTAATACAAATACAACCAAACAGAAAAAACTTTATTCGAAGAAGATCTATTTCACACTCCGATCTCAAATTAAGATTGCTAGAGAAACAGAACTTGGTGTTGGATTAATAGAGGATGGATGGAACTTACACAAGCAGCATTGCCCCGGGGTATTCATCCAATCTTTGGGGCCTTTATTCTGTTTGATATTTCAAGGCCTACATATTATAAAGCATGGATACTTTATTTTATTTCACATGTCCGTGTCGGATACGTGTTGGACACAGACATTCTCAGACACTTTTCAGACACGTGTCCGAACATTTGAATCATGGATGTTGATAATTAAATGCAGAAGTTCTTTATTTTTTATTTAATGACTTTGTTATTTTAATATTTTAATAATATTTTTAAAAATTTGTGTGTTTTATACCAATTTTAATTTAAATAACATTAAGGTTTTTATTATATGATCATATAAAAATATAAAAAAATTATATATATTCAATGTGTCCTGAATGTGTCTATGTCTTATTTTTTTGAGAAATAACGTGTCTATGTGTCCGTGTTGTGTTGTATCCGTATTTGTGTCGTGTTGTATCCGTGTCCATATCCGTATCCGTGTTTCTTAGCCTGCATATCACTTAGAGACTCCAAAATAACAATATTCTCCATTTGGCTGACACCTTGGTCACCAAATCTGTACATTAATTTGCTTCTCAATAAGTGTTTGAAAGAAGCTTCACGGGCGTTGCTTTCTTTTAGCGTTTGCACAAGAAACTTGTAATCAGAGTCAATAATGAGATTGTTTATTTAACTAATTACATTGCTCTCTCATTAACGGTAATACTAATTTTATGAATTTATCCTCATTTTTAAAATTTTATTGATTAAAAATTAGAGCACGTATTTATGCACATATAATATACACATACTCGCATAGGTATTAGATCTGTTATCATGACATCCACATGGGATTGAGAATAGTGAATGCTTTTAGTGAATGATGGATTAATCGTAACATGTATTATTTTTTAAGTTGAAATTTTAATTGTTATGAAGATCTTTATTGGTGGGAATAGATTGATTTTTTTTTTCTACCATATATAACAAATAAATTTAAACCATCTTCATGAAAGAAAAAAATACAATGCAATGCTCAAACAATATGCTCGAAGATGTTCATCAGTAAATGCAAAAGGGCTTTCCCAAAGACGAAAGCCCGTTAGGCCTTAATCACGAATGGGCCTTCTCCCTGACCCAAACCAAAAGTTCACGGGACATTAAAAACTAATTTAGCCTGGGATATGTTTGGGCCGAATTGAATAGGTCAAAAGTGGCTCGGTCAGCCCCTGCCCACCGCTGTAGAACCGCGACAAAATATAGTCCACTCGCAATAACAAGTTTGAAATATGACTCGCTACCAAACACACCCCTCATTCGGCCGCCGGATCTGTGGTTTATTTCTTTCGAATTCGATCTTTACCTCTTGCTCTAGCATCAGAACAATATCGTCTCGCAGCAATCAATCAGGTACTTATATTAAACGTATATGTCTCGCGTCTATATATATATATATATTTATATTATTTACTATATTCATTTTTTCTTTTTGTATACTTCTTTTTTTTTTTTTGCACCATATTCAATCGACTTCAAGTTTAGGGTTTTGTATCTCCATCTAAAACATAGGGTTTCGATACGTATATGTCTATATATATATATATGTTTGTATTTAGGATTAAGTTTTCATGATTGGCTGTGGATTGGGATTTTGAAACTTGTGATATTGTAACTGAATCCCTAATTTTAAATTGAATTGGATATTTTTTTTTCTAAATTCGTACGTGTTTGTCGATATCTTAGGCAATCATTATCGTGCTTTGTATAGCTTCTTTTTTTTTTTTTAGTTGAAAGTGCTTTGTATAGCTTCACTCTCTTATACAACTATAAGTGCATTGAATACGTTGAGGGTCTGCAGGTAGGGAAGGTTGGGGCTTTATCTTCTTCTTCTTTTTTATGCTATGGCGGCTTTGAAAGAAGTTCTTCCACCGGTGAAATCAACTGGAACTTCACGTTATGACCATTCCAATGATCCGTGGTTCAAGCAGAGGTACAGTGCTGCCGAGGTTGAAAGATCTGTAACAATCAAAACCAATTCAGTGCCACCTTACTTGAAGAGGGATGGCTTTCGGCCGTCCAAGCCTGAAGATTTCGGAGATGGAGGTGCGTTCCCGGAGATTCATTATGCCCAGTACCCTCTTGACATGGGTAGGAAGAAAGATGCGGTGTCTGGACAGAAGACACTGCCGATTACAGTTGACGAGCACGGTAACGTGAGATATGATGCGATAGTGAAGCAAAATGAAAATGCTTCGAAGATAGTTTATTCTCAGCATAGTGACCTTGTTCCGAAGATTTTGAAAAATCAGGTAGAGGAAGAAAATGATTCGGATGAATTGGACAAAGAAATTGAGGAGACAACCCAGGAGACAAAAGCAGCGCTTGAGAAGATTGTGAATGTGAGGCTGAGTGCAGCTCAACCTAAAAATGTACCGTCACAGTCTTCTGATTCAAAATTCATCAAATACAAGCCATCACAGCAGTCTGCAGCTTTTAATTCGGGTGCAAAGGAGAGAATAATTAGGATGGTGGAGATGCCTGTGGACCCATTAGAGCCACCAAAGTTCAAACACAAGAGGGTTCCAAAGGCATCAGGTTCCCCACCCGTGCCAGTAATGCATTCCCCGCCTCGTCCTGTGACCGTGAAGGACCAGCAGGATTGGAAGATCCCACCATGTATTTCAAACTGGAAGAACCCAAAAGGGTACACAATTCCACTTGATAAGCGATTGGCAGCCGATGGTAGGGGGCTTCAGGAGGTTCAGATTAATGATAATTTCGCAAAGCTGTCAGAGGCATTGTATGTTGCTGAACAGAAGGCTAGAGAGGCTGTTGCAATGAGGTCTAAAGTTCAGAAAGAAATGATGATGAAAGAGAAAGAAAGAAAAGAGCAGGAATTGCGTGCTTTAGCTCAAAAGGCCCGGTCTGAGAGGACAGGTGCGGCACCTCCAGCTGCCGTTGTGATGCCTTCTAACAAGAGTATGATGGATGTCGACGATATGAGGGGGGATTATGAGCATGTGAAAGATAAGGATGTCCAGAGGGAGTCAAAGGAGGAAAGAGAAGAGCGGTTGCAGAGGGAGAAAATTCGTGAGGAGCGGCGCCGAGAGAGGGAGAGGGAAAGAAGGTTGGAGGCCAAGGATGCGGCAATGGGAAAGAAGAGTAAGATCACTAGAGATAGAGACCGTGATATCAGTGAGAAGGTTGCACTTGGGATGGCCTCTGCCGGAGCAGGAAGAGGAGGGGAAGTTATGTATGACCAGAGATTGTTCAATCAGGAGAAGGGGATGGATTCTGGGTTTGCTACTGATGATCAGTACAATGTTTATGATAAGGGCCTGTTCACTGCTCAGCCCACCCTTTCTACCCTGTACAGGCCAAAGAAAGATGCTGATGCTGATATGTATGGAGGTGCAGATGAGCAGCTGGAAAAGATTTTGAAGACTGATCGCTTCAAACCCGATAAGGCATTTGCTGGTACCAATGAGAAAACTGGTCCAAGAGATAGGCCTGTTGAATTTGAGAAAGAAGCAGAAGAAGCTGATCCATTTGGATTGGACCAGTTCTTGACGGAGGTGAAGAAGGGTAAAAAACCCACAGATAAAATTGGCAGTGGAGGGACTATGAAAGCAAGTGCTGGGTCATCCACGCGAGATGGCCATGAAGGATCTAGTAGGACTCGCATTGCCTTTGAAAGGGGGCGTTAAACAATCCTTTGTCAGGGTTTTTCTTGGGGTCATAATTTGAGAGCCCTAGCTTTGTCTATGCTTTGCGGGCAAGGAAGTGTTTAAGTTGTACGGTGGGAAAATATGTGCTTCTGTTTACATATAATAAAGAAAGAAGGTGCTTTTGTCTGCTATTATAATATATCACTTTTTTTCAGTTCAATTTTTCTTCTAGTAGTATGACCACCATTTTTTAATTATATAATTCTTTTTTGAGTGGTGACTTGACGAGATCAAATTGGATTTGCATCAGATATACACTGCTTGCTATGATTTGATTGGAACAACATTTTGTACTTGGATTTCACGATCCATTTATCTGCAGAAGTTGAATTACCATGCTGAAATGGTTTTTTTTGTTTGTTGGTCTTTCTATCGAAGACCTCCTATTTATTTAAGATTCGAGATGTCCCAACATATTTTTATTCTCTCTTTTTTATAATCTGGTTTCCAAATATATAAACCAATGTTATTTGTATTATTATTATTATTATTATCATTTTTTGATTGGCAATGTCATTTGTATTCTATTAAACCAATTTTATTGTGCATTCATCTTAACATCACTAATCTTTTTAATGGTTGATTCGTTTGGTAGGGCTTCAGGTGTTATTTTTTTTCATCCCCTTTTTTTTGGCAGGTTTTATTTCTTCCCATTATTGGATTGTGCTTTTTCTGTTTGGCTTGAATGATTTTCATTAAAGGACATCCAAAATTTCCCAGAATATATTTTCCTTTGTTGTATGGAAAGCCTGAGCTATTCTGAAGTGACTTAATATGGTCTTTTTCCGATTTTTAACTTGGCTGCCTGAATGTGCAGGACCTGATGATTGAATTATGAAATTTATGGAATTGGGTTATATAAATTAGAAGTTACATAATGTGTTTTTCTACAGCGAAAGCCTTTTTTATCAAGAGTTTATAATGTCCCATCATATAACTCAAAAATTTTGAAAATGCAAAGATGGGTATTCTGAACTGCACAATTTGAGCAAATTGACGATGCATGATGAGGTTTCTTGATGATGATTCTATCAGCACTGAATGTATTAACGGTTTGCAGATTGTTGGCTCCTGTGTCACAATCAGAGCATCTATTTATGAACTGGTTCATTCTTCTTCATGTATATTTGATATTAAATTATGACTTGATTCTTCTTCATATATATTTGATACTGAATAATGTCTTGATGGAGCTAACTGGCAAGAGCGATCATCTTTACTCAGGTACCTTCATTCTGTACCATTGGTCATAATTTTTTGTGTTGAGATAAGTTGTGTTTTTCTATTGCCATAGTCTATGAAACATAAACACCTCTACGAGGACACAGTATCGGTATCAAACATGTCTGTCTCATGCACATCCTTGGATACGACACATTAAGATGAGTATCTGTTTTTTATTTTGTATCTTTTTTGGTAGGGATATGCCGAGATGTTAGGACACATTCGGGCTCAATACACTTCTTGAAATTGTATCACAAATGATGTAGTATCAAATAAAATCATTTTTAAAAGTTAAAATGGATACACATAAAGTAGTTTCCCAAGTACACTCCATAAAAATTTTCAACAATTACTTTATTTTCTGTGTTTTAAGTAATTTTTAGACATCATTTTAGTAGCATTTTGGTAATGCTTTTCTGTCTTTAGCAAGCAAATGTAACTTTGATTTATGCTCTCAAAACCAAAACTATGCAAATTTCTGCTTCACTCATGACTTCTCTGCCTTCCACACCAACCTTTGACAAATCTTGCATTCTGATTCTGAGATGAACTACTCTCAGAACGCTTCCGTCCTGCATAGGAATACAACGAGGAGGGATCCGTCTGCTAAGAAAAATTCTTTTTTTCCTATTTCTATCGGTTTCAATCTCTTTTTCTACAAATTTGTTTTAAACTTTCGAAATCTGTCCCATTAATGACGTTCCAAAAAATTCACTCCATTGACATTCCTAATAGCGAGTTGCATGGAGACAAGTCTTAAGTTTCATATTGCATATACAACACCACATGTGCGTTTGAATTGAAGAAGTTTGAAGAAAAAGAGAGAAAAGGAAAAAGGAATGAGAGATTTTTTTATGTTTAGTTTAAAAATAAGAAAGGAGCATTGATCACCTTCTATCTAACTAGGTAGCATTTTACTCCAGTGACTAGAGGATCATGCCAAAATAAACCCTCTTAGATCCACCCAAAACTGGCTCTCTATGCAGATTGGGCAAATCTAAAACCAGTAATTTTCAAAGAAGATACGCATCCAGTGGGGTTTAAACTAGAGACTTAGTGAGGTTAAGCATTTAGCACCTTAACTCCAACACTTGACCTACCCCTTAAGGGTTAACCAATGTCTTTTCTAATGAAATGTTTAACTTATTTTCTAAACTCATGTTCATGTTTTTAAGTAACTTCTTCATTGAAATTTAGACAAAAAGTGTTTCTTGAAGATACGCCTCTATGAGTGTCTTTTGAAGAGTTGTCTTTTAGCTTAAATTGAAGAGTTCTATACAATAATGAATTCTTTTTTAACTTAAAAAGACATCCAACTAAGACTTCTCTTTCCTAATCAAGATGAATCTGAGAAATAAGATCAAAACAATATTGGAAGAGTTGAATTAAATGTCCATGGATTGAGTCAAAAACTATGCTGGTTTCATAGTAAAATGAACCTTGTAACATCACACATCTATGATGAGAACAAAACTCAAACAAAACAACAACAACAACAGCAACAAAGAAAGTAGGAACTAACTATTTTAAATAGAAGGATGTAGAGCTTCTTCCATTCTCTTAGCCATGACTTGCAAACCTGTGCCAATAAAAGAATCCAAATCCTTCAGTGCCCAGCCTTCCACTGGTTCAACTTCATAATACCACTCAATCTTGCATCCATCTTCCCTCTGCACTACTTTAACTGTTGACACATATGAATTGAACCCAACATTTCCATCTATAATTGAATAGCTAAAAGTCATTTCAGTTGGATCAATGGACAGTAGTTTCTGCTTTGTCCAGTTTTCAGTCTCATCACTATTAGTTACCGGAGTTTTAAAGCCGGCACAGTATCGCACACAGCCGGGTTGGCCGGACATGCCTTCCACGGGAAGGCACGTGGTGAGAGTTGGGAACCACTTGTTTAGGCCAAAGAAGTCTTCCAAGAAAGGCCATACTTGTTCTGCTCTTACAGCTGCCAGCTCTGCACAGGCCTTGCCGTTCCATTTTGCTTGCTGTTCATGAGCCATTTGGTGAGCAGGCTCTGTAAGTTGATCTAGGAATCACCAAGCCAGGAAGGGAAATTCTGCTCTTATCTTTGATTTGAAGGCTGGCTGTGTTTATCAGGGACTCTTGGGAAGGTTTATAAAGAGGCCAAGACCATGATATTATGGGTAATACATATTTTAGGAAAAAATATTAAAAAGTTCTTAAAATAAATTTTTCAATACAAAAAGTTTATGATTAATTTTTCATATCTAGAGGACCCAAACAAAAAAATTTATTACAAAAAAAGTCAAACGATAAGCTTTCATTTTAACACCGTTAAAAAATATTACTAATGAAACTAAAATAACTTTCAAAATATATTTTAGAAAAAAAAATACTAAAAAGTATATAAAATAAATTCTTCAATCCAAAAAAAAAATTAAATAAAATTCATGAAGTGAAAATTTATTTTTTAGGCCTTCTAGATAAATAAAAAAATGTTATGTTTTTTTTTGGATTGAAGAAATGAATTATTTAGTATTTTTTAAATATATTTTGAAGGTTATTTTGGTCTAATCAGTAAAAAATTTTAACGGTGTTAAGATGAAAGTTTTTCGTTAAAATTTTTTGTAATAAAAGTTTTTAATTTGGGTCTTTTAGATTGAAAAAATTAATCATGAATTTTTTAGAGTGAAAAATTTATTTTAAGTCCTTTTTAGTATTTTTTCCTATATTTTATATCATGACAAACATATATTTTTTGGTTAATTATACTTTAATATCCTGAAATTTGTTCTTAATTTCAAATAAGGATTTCAATTATCAATTGAAATAATTCAGTCCCAATTTATAATTCCATTTTAATTGAGGTTAATCACAAATCGCCGTTTCAAATTGCTAACGACAGTCGCTCATATGATCGCACGTGATTATATTTTACATATGTGTTTTAAAATAATATCTTATAATTGCACGTATTAAACAATTGCTGTTAAAAATTTGGAACGACCGTTATCGACTTGAATTGAAATGAAATTATAAATTGAGAAATTGAATTAGTTCAGATACTAAAGGCCTCTGTTGAAATTAGGATCAAAGTACCTTTCAAGACAGTAGCAGCATTAGAAAACCGTGAGTGATCAATCAAACTTCTGTTGTCAATTCAAAGGTGTGATTCCAATTGTGTGGTTCAGGTAAAGAAAAAGAAAGCCTAAAACAAGCATCCGACAAAAAAATATCAGAGCCAGTACAGAAAAAGAACATGAGGCTGATAATAAAAGGTTACAGACACACAAAAACAAACTCACATGACATCCATGTTTGAAAACGGACGAGGCAACCAGCATATTGTTCAATCACTCAGAAATGGCTGGACCACGAGTTACATGCTGTTCAATTCAATTGATTGGTAATGTTATGAATATGTATAATTCTTTGGTACTTGTGAACCAAGGTAAAACTAAGTGGAAAAATTCACCAAAAAGAATGCAACACAAAAACAAAATGATTTTACACGTTTGGTTCACATACAGAATGACTACTACGATGAGTGAAGTTGATCAGCAAATTGCACCCACAGTGTGGCTAGATGCCACGACTCATATGCTGAGTAGGGTTGAGACAAGAGTTGTTTCAATGTTAAAAAAAAAGGTTTTCTTATTTGTTCTGTAGAAGAATGAACACCTAGTACACTCAAATCCCGTGGAAAATACCAAAATTTAAGGCAGAGGAGAAAAATGACCGAGATAAGAATGTACAAGCTCACGGAAGAAGTATTGAACTGCATCTTGTACTCTGGTACTCCATTCGGAATATATCTTTACTTCTGGTTTCTTATTCAGCTTGTGGATACATGCTTATATCGGTGACCTTCTCTTGTTCTCATTGAGAGGAAACAGAATGTGAATCCTCCGAAACCTTTTTTTTCCTGTACTGTTTCTGAAGCATGCTTGATGCAACACTACTCTCTAAATCAATTCCAACATCAGCATTTGTGTCATTTTTTTTTTAGTCTTCTTGGGTGCTTTTCTGTTTCAGCATCAGCAGTATTGTTCCCTTCTTTACATTCCATTTCTTCTCCTTCAATTGGCATGCTTTTAATGATTCTACTTTGACTATTTGAACTCAAGATGATTTCTCAACGTTTTCTGATAACCACTTGACTCTTTAGGCAGGGACTCTATGATCTCAAAAATTTCTTGTGGAACCCCAGTCTCATCGTGAAATCCATGGACTCCATCTTCCATGTCACTCTGGCTTGAGACAGCGGCATTAACCATTCCACCTGGCTGCACTACAGTCTTCTCTTCAATCTTTGCAGCGCCTTTGTCTTCATCATTCTCTTTAACTGCTTGGTTTTTGTCTTGAATTAAAGTACTAGAATGGTTCTTTTCAGCATTCTGTGGTTCCTTTACTTGTTTTTCTGTGCTCTTCCCATCTCCTTGCTCATCATGATCTGGCATGCTTCCTTTTGCACTTTCATGTGAATCTTCTTCCTTGTACCTATCCTTGACAAAACTCATCAATTCAACTTCTCGAACTTGAGTATCAGAATTATTGTCTTCATTACTTTGTGACTCCTCAAATTGTTGTTCCAGGTCTTTTTCATCTTTTTTCTCTCCATGACTTGCAACATTTCCATGACCATAACCATTGTCCTTGTAATAAGATACTTCTTCAGTCTTCTCTTCAATATTTCTATCTAAGTCATCATCTCGAGCACTCCCATGTTCTTTCAGTTCACCTTCTCCCACAAGATCTCTGTCTAATGAGTCTGACTCACCTCCTGTACTCGGCCAACCTGCATTCCCTCTACGCCCCAAAATCATGGCACCATGTTCTTCACTGAGCTTGCTTCGTATACTGGCACCATAGTCCTTCCTCTTATCATGAGAGTGATTGAGCTGGTACAGCAACCAGATGCAAACAGCTAATAGTAATGCAAACAGAAAGGCCTGCTTGGCACTAAACCCTTTGGGTCGCTGGTTACGGCTGGTGGACTGGTGATGCATCAAATCTGTCACACTGCTTCCAAATTTATAGGTATAACCAACAACCTAAGAAATAACTGAACAGAAAAAGATATATCAATGTTACTAATCAAAGAACACTTGAATAAGTATTTGCCCAAGAAACTTAACATGCAACACAAATTGAGGGGGAAAGAACTAATCAATATCAAGAATAGTCATATATATAGATTTAATAAATATATTCACAAGAATTTAATGGTTAAACATGTAATTATGATGACAGAAAACTCTACAAATGTGAGATGTCTCATCAATACATCAAAAGAGAAAATAATCACTCAGAGTGCGTCACTCGCGCAAGCAATGAATAGGCACACAACAGAACCTCTGCCTTCCAATACAAATTAATAAGAACAAGAAATCAAAAGAGATATCAGAGGAGGAAGAAACGAAAATGCTCAGGTGAGATTTATCCCTTGTTTGGTTCTTAACCCCCCAGCTGATCACTGAGAAAATTAAGGAAAACAAATTTTTGAACAGTATATTTTAAACTACTTCGATTTTTTTTTTTAAAAAAAAACTAACCCTGCTAAGCCAAATATCTGTATTAATCTCAGTTGACTGTATCAGGTTGAAATAATGGCGGGTTCTCAAGGGCAACATGTAGGGCCCCTCCTCTCCTTCCTCTTCAGTAAGTTTAATTGTTCTGAAATCACATAAGAAAAATTGCTTCTAGCTAAATTGTCCAATCAGGGTATGGTTGATCTTCAGCAACTGTTTCTCTCTGCTTTAACTGTCATTCAACTTCTTAGAGTTTTTGCTTAGTTTAAGGTTGTTCTATTCCCGCTGCTCATCTCTCTAACAAAGTTCTACTTTCTTTATTGATAATGCAGCAGCTAAAAAAAGTTGCATTTTTTAAGGCCAGCCAATAAGCTAGGTCTATGGGGAGAGACGTGATGTCACTCGGCCACATGAGGCTTCCATTATAAAAAAAAAACAACTAATTCACCATTTTTTCACATTGTCATTGCGTATTCTTTATTTCCCTTCCTCGGTTTCTCTGGTCGACCAAACAAAGGAAAGTATTCTATTTTCCTTCTATTTTTTTATGTTTCTGATAAGTCAAGAGTGCAATAAACGAATTGTGTAATAATATGCAGTTTCAAATATAAATGAACTGCTCTGTTTGGTTGCCAAGAAATTGTAGAAAAAGTAAAGAAATTAAAATTTTTGAATCTTGCATTTTTCATAAATTGAGACATGAGAAAGTTCATCCTCCACCCAACTGATCAAAATGCAACTATTTCGCCCACTTTATCATTTTTCAAGAAATGAAACCCACCAGAAACATAAATCTCAAAATTGCACTATATTTTCCCCTCCCAATTTCTCAGCAACCGAAGAGAAAGTGAAGTGCTGAATCATAACAATCCCAATATCAATTACATAACAGTTACTTCATTTTCCACGAGAAATCAAATTCCAGAAAACCAAGCAATGAATTTTTAAGTAAAGTTAGATATAATCAACATATAAAACCACAAATTCAAACATGAAACTTACAATGAAGAAACCCTAGAATTTACCTTCTTCGATAAACTGAAATGAAGAAAGACTCGGGTCGTGTGCCAAAAGTCCCCAAAACCAAGACGAAGTTTCGCTTTGAACTATAAATTTTCTATTGCTTTCTTTCGTTTTCTTGAGCTTTGAGAAAATGTATGGACGTAGAAATCTAAGAAATGGTTGATAAGTCCAAAGTGGCGGTTATTTTCTTATACGAGATACCCAAAATAGCCCTCTTCGACAATTTCAGAACCGGAGGGGGTTTATTCGCTGGAGGTTCGTAAATAAAGTGAGATATTGAGGGTAATTTTGAGAACTCAAATGTCGTCAGTGCCGCCTTCAGAAACGGCCTCATACGTCCGTAGAAGTTGGTGCCTGGCGACTGCTGAAAAAAAAGGCTATCCAGGCCCAATGGGTCTGCTGGGCCTTCTATTTTGGGCTTAACTGAATATTACATTGCCTAGCTCAAGTTAAATCCACAACCCAATTGATTGAATTGCTTGGGTGAAGTTTTCAAAGATAATGTTGGGCTTTAAATGTCAAAGTCCAACACAACACGAAGGCCTGGTTCAGCTCAGACTGAGGCCTTCGATAAACCCGACCCAACCCCACTAAAACTAATTTTTTATTTTTTATTGGTAATTAAGAGGAACCCAACCCAACACGAAGGATGGTACTTACTGGATCGGGCATCACACTTGCACCACACAGCAACTATAAAAGTTTAATAAACAACAAAACTAGCCATCAAAGTTTTAATCTTAAAATAGATTAAGATTGAAAAAGTCTTAGCAGACATGTATCGATCTCAAATTGGTCTATGTTGAATACTCATCTCTTCGAGGTCTCGTGTCTTAATTGCTTCATTCACCTCAATATTGTCATCTCTTATCGAGTTTTCTAATAAAACTCACTAAGATAATCCCACTGTGCCAGATGGCAACTACATGGATTAGGAAACAATAAGGCCCGCCATCAAAGTTTTAAACTTGAAAGGAATTGAGATTGAAGAAGTCTTAGCAGACATGTATCTCTCAAGTTGTTCCATATTGATAAGAAGGTCATTTAAGTGAAGTTTAGCAAGAAAGTTCAGAAACAATGACAAGTGAGATCCAAGTACATGTCTTGGGCTGGACCACCAATAATTTTAAGGACTTAAATATCTAAAATAATTAAGCTCTTCAAGAATCAAAAAAAAGAAAAACCATCAAAGTGGTTGGATTTGTGGAAATAAGTGGTGCCAGTAGGGCTCATTTCAACATACTTCCATTAATTCTGATTTCTCAACTCAAATCAACTTGCATTCTTAATTAATTTTTGCCTCCTCTAGTCCCTTTCTATATATATATATATATATATATATATATAGAGAGAGAGAGAGAGAGAGAGAGAGAGGGAGAGAGATACACACACACACATACATACATCTATATTGCATTTGGAACATAATTGATATGTTTGTTCCACATTGGTGGCTCTATTTTAGATTTGGTTCATCTTTAATGAAGTCCCATTCTTTACAGCCTGTGATTGGTGCAATCTTGATGTATTAGCATCAAATTTGAGGATGACTACTTATCGAATTTAAGGTGATCTAGAATTAAATTGTTAACTATCAACTTCTTTAAAAACTTGAAACAATTAGAATAATTGATGGTTAAACATAAATCTAATTTAACGTAATTCAGAATTAAATTAATAACTATCGATTCATTTAAAAATTTAAATAATTAAAGTAATTGATAGTTAAACATAAATAGGGATGACAACTGAAGAAACCTCCCCAATCTTTATCTCGTCTAAAGGAAGCCTTTCCTTGTTCCCCAATCTTTATCTCGTCTAAAGGAAGCCTTTCCTTGTTCTCTTCTCATCCTCTAGTTATGTCTCCCATCTCTGTCTTCATTCCCGGCCGCCTCATCTCCCCATTCCCGTCCCGCCCCATCTAAAAATTAATCAATTAATATTATTACATATGTATACAAATTATATATACACACATCGAAATTTACATAAATGAAATATTAAAATAAATATGAGAATATTAAATAGTATTTATGTAATTAAAATATAAATTCGGAAGCATGAGAGTCCCTAAACTCATCTCGTCCCAAACCTATGTTGGGTTATAATCTCTGTCTCTACCTCATCTCATCTTATTTATTTTCTCCCCATTAGGAGCGGAAACCCAATGAAACGGGACATTTTGCCATTGCTAAACATGATATCATAGTAGGTAAAAAATTATAACTTGAAATCTCATCAACACCATGATAATTATAATTGATTCAGATGTCCACCTGTAGTAAAGAGTTTGACCAAGCTTGAGGAGGCACGTCAGGATATTATATACTTAAGTTACAATATCCCTAAATAGTTTAAGCTTTTATAATGGTTAATAGTTTAACACAAATTAATATTTGAAAATTGTTTGGAGCAAAATAGTATAAAAAATGGTTTTATAATTTAAAAAATCAAATGATGAATGGTCAAGGGAGTTTTTCCTTTTTTAAAAAAAAAGTAATGTTCCATAAAATAAAATTAAGAGTAGGTAACCGTGTGGGTGGGTGTGGGACAGTAAGAACCAATATTATTTAGGTTTTATTTTTGGTCATATAACCCAGGAGCCTCCCATTTCAAAAAAGCAGATCAGAGTTCACGGCTTCATGTTGCAGACCCAATAAAACATAAAGAGACAGATGTTGCTAAACATAAAAGAGTTCAAAACTAAATAAAACACACTCTGTTCTTTTATTAAAGCAAAGGCCAAAAAGCCAGCCCTCCATATATAAATTATTCAAAAGATGTAAACATCAGGTGCCCTACTGATGTTGATGCCCTTGATACCTTTTCTTTTAAATATATAAACACACACACACACACACACACACACCCATATAGATACACACTAGCTAGGCCCCATTTTAAATGTTTTGTGTCTTTTTAGAAGAGGACCTAATTAGTTTATCCACCTAATTATAAATTAAGGGGTATCACACAAACAGTACTACTTAAAAAACAAGTTATGGGTGTGTTTACATGAACAAAACACAAACTTGTATATATGGAAAGAACTGGAAACATAAATTCTCTGCTTTTTGTATGGAAAGAATTAATGAAAGTTGTTTCAAAATAAGCAAGTTCATAGTTCTATTGGCTATTTTAAATTTTTTTTTTCTGAACTCATATTTTTAAGTAACTTCTTCACTAAAATTTAGATAAAAAATATTTCTTGAAGATACGCCTCTATGAGTGTCTTTTGAAGAGTTGTCTTTTAGCTGAAATTGTAGAGTTCTATACAATAATGAATTCTTTTTTAACTTAAAAAGACATCCAACAAAGACCTCTCTTTCATAAACAACATGAATTTGAGAAATAAGATCAAAATAATGTTAGAAGAGTTGAATTAAATGTCCATGGACTGAATCAAAAACTATGCTGGTTTCATAGTAAAATGAACCTTGTAACATCACACATCTATGATGAGAACAAAACTCAAACAACAACACCAACAACAACAACAAAGAAAGTAGGAACCAACTATTTTAAATAGAAGGATGTAGAGCTTCTTCCATTCTCTTAGCCATGACTTGCAAACCTGTGCCAATAAAAGAATCCAAATCCTTCAGTGCCCAGCCTTCCACTGGTTCAACTTCATAATACCACTCAATCTTGCATCCATCTTCCCTCTGCACCACTTTAACTGTTGACACATATGAATTGAACCCAACATTTCCATCTATAATTGAATAGCTAAAAGTCATTTCAGTTGGATCAATGGACAGTAGTTTCTGCTTTGTCCAGTTTTCAGTCTCATCACCATTAGTTACCGGAGTTTTAAAGCCGGCACAGTATCGCACACAGCCGGGTTGGCCGGACACGCCTTCCACGGGAAGGCATGTGGTGAGAGTTGGGAACCACTTGTTTAGGCCAAAGAAGTCTTCCAAGAAAGGCCATACTTGTTCTGCTCTTACAGCTGCCAGCTCTGCACAGGCCTTGCCGTTCCATTTTGCTTGCTGTTCATGAGCCATTTGGTAAGCAGGCTCTGTAAGTTGATCTAGGAATCACCAAGCCAGGAAGGGAAATTCTGCTCTTATGTTTGATTTCAAGGCTGACTCTGTTTATCAGGGACTCTTGTGAAGGTTTATAAAGAGGCCAAGACCATGATATTATGGGTAATACATAATATTAAAAAGTTCTTAAAATACATTTTTTAATCTAAAAAATTTATGATTAATTTTTCATATCTAAAAGATCTAAACAAAAAAATTTTATTACAAAAAAAGTCGGTAAGCTTTCATTTTAACACCGTTAAAAAATATTATTAATGAAACTAAAATAATTTTTAAAATATATTTAAAAAAAATACTCAAAAGTATATAACATAAATTCTTCAATCCAAAAAAAAAAAAAAAATTCATGAAGTGAAAATTTAATTTTTAGGCCTTCTAAATAAATAAAAAAATGTTATGTTTTTTTTTTGGATTGAAGAAATGAATTATTTAGTATTTTTTTAATATATTTTGAAGATTATTTTAATCTAATCAATAAAATTTTTTAACAGTATTAAGATGGAAGTTTTTTGTTAAATTTTTTTATAATAAAAAATTTTAATTTGGGTCTTTTAAATTAAAAAAAGTAATAATGAATTTTTTAGAGTGAAAAATTTATTTTAAGTCATTTTTAGTATTTTTCCTATATTTTATATCATGACAAACATATATTTTTTGGTTAATTATATTTTAATATATATATATATATATTTTTAAAATTATTTTTTAAAAAGATGATTTCATGAATAATTCTAATTTGATAAATAAATTTTACTATAATTTTATTTTTAAAAAAATTCAAACGGGCTCTTTTATAATAAAAAATTCGTAAAATTACTGTATAAACTCGTTATAATTGTTGCGACTCTCCACATGCTCTTGAAAGTTACTGAAAGACAGGCATCTCGTCAACATCAATAAGAGCCCTTTTGAAATTGTGCGGATTTTACGGGACAGAGATCCAATGGTTGAAATAAAGCTCCTTCATTTTCAAGCAAAGGGAATTGATGGTGGGAATCTTATATTTAAATATATTTATGTCTTATTTTAATATATTGTAATCTATTTATTTATCTTTCAACTATATATTTTTTTTTTTTGTCTTCTTTCTCTTACCAATTGATCCATATTTTATATAACAACATGAGCCGCAGTACCGGGATGAGTTACTGTTGCAAAGTTATTTTGATTCTTATTTCATTTGATTCTCTTCCTCAATTATTGATATCATTAAGGAATTCAAAAAGTAAAAGTTTCCGTCGGTAACCCTTTTGGGCTAATGCTTATATACGTGGAAAAGTGATTCCATCGAAACAGTAAAAATATATTATCACCTAATAATACTATAGGCTCTATCTCATACACAACTTTAAACTTTCTTTTATTCTTACACATGAGAAAGTATGTGAAAGATAGCTTATCAATATGTGAAAGTATGTTGAAATGTAAATTTGAAAGTTATTTTGATTCTTATTTCATTTGATTCTCTTTCTCAATTATTGATATCATTAAGGATTCAAAAAGTAAAAGTTTCCGTCCGTAACCCGTTTGGGCTAATGCTCATATACGTGGAAAAGTGAGTCCTCCGAAAAAGTAAAAATTGCTTTTTCGATCCGACTTTTTATTCTTCAATTTGTAGGAAAACTCACAAATATAAAGAAAATTGATACATGAGGATTAATGTTTTATTGAAAGGCTGATAGGTTGGAATGAGGGTAAAAATAGAATGTATATTTTTAATACTATTTTATTTTTGTGTTTGTTTAAATTTTTTAAGCCGATATAGTCATTCCAAATAGAATTATTATTTTCAAAAAAGTCGGAATAGTCATTCTTTACTAAAAGTCGTGAAATGCTCATTCCATTTCTTACTAAAATTTTTAATTTTTTTATTTTACTAATAAAAAAAATATAAGTTGAATTTTATTTTTTTTTTGCCAATAAAAAAATACAGGTTGAATTTTATTTTTTTTTTGCTAATAAAAAATGCAGATTGAATTTTTTTTTTTTGCTAATAAAACAAATGAAGGTTGAAGGAAACTAGAATTAAACGGTCGTGCTAAACAATTGCTATTAAAAATTTTGAACGGCCTTTTTTTATCGACTTGAACTAAAATGAAATTATAAATTGAGGTATTGAATTAATTCAATTGATACTAGAAGGCCTATGTTGAAATTAAGACCAAACTACAAGGTAATTAACCTTATATTCTACATCACATCATAATCATCATATCGTTTATGATATTTGTCAAAATCTGTTATGTATAAGTAAGAAATTTTTTTCGGCCATCTTACCACGAGTTTTTTTCACCTCCAAATATTATGGATTGGTTATGCTTTTAATATTGGTGCGTCCTAATTACCTGATCTCTCTCTTGAATGGATTGGAAAAGTGAGACTAATTACCTGATCTCTCTCCCCTAATTTTCTTAAGTCTTTTTTTTTTTTTTCTATTTTATAAAAGTTCAACTGAGAGATTCTGGTATCACTCACTTGAATCTTTTCTTCTCTCTTTGAATTATCGAATCCAAACAAGCAATAAGAAATTAGAAGTGACTTTATGTTCCTACACCTTCAGTTTTGGAGAATATAATGGCAGTCATCTCTTGATATATCCATCAAGACTCATTAAACTCAATAGATTCATATGAGTTTTATGCCTTCTTTATCATATCATGTTGTTGTGAGAATTAGCGTACTACTTGCAAGGCAGATGCACAGATAGTTCCTTTCAAGACAGTAGCAGCATTAGAAAACAGTGAGTGATCAACAAAATTTCTGTTGTCAATTCAAAGGTGTGATTCCAATTGTGTGGTTGAGGCACAGAAAAAGAAAGCCTAAAACAAGCATCCAACAAAAAAATATCAGAGCCAGTAAAGAAAAAGAACTTGAGGCTTATAATAAAAGGTTACAGACACAAAAAAACAAACTCACATGGCATCCATGTTACTAACAAGGCAACCAGCATATTGTTCAATCACTCAGAAATGGCTGGACCACGACGAGTCACATGCTGTTCAATTCAATTGATTGGTACAGTTATGAATATGTATAATTCTTTGGTACTTGTGAACCAAGGTAAAACTAAGTGGAAAAATTCACCAAAAAGAATGCAACACAAAAACAAAATGATTTTACACGTTTGGTTCACGTACAGAATGACTACTACGACGAGTGAAGTTGATTAGCAAATTTCACCCACAGTATGGCTAGATGCAAAGACTCATATGCTAAGTAGGGTTGAGACGAGTTGTTTAAATGTAAAAAAAAGGTTTTCTTATTTCTTCTGTACCAGAATGAACACCTAGTACACTCAAATCCCGTAGAAAATACCAAAATTTAAGGCAGAGAGAAGAAAAATGACCGAGATAAGAATGTACAAGCTCACGGAAGAAGTATTGAACTGCATCTTGTACTCTGGTACTCCATTCGGAATATATCTTTACTTCTGGTTTCTTATTCAGCTTGTGGATACATGCTTATATCGGTGACCTCCTCTTGTTCTCATTGAGAGGAAACAGAATGTGAATCCTCTGAAACCTTTTTTTTCCTGTACTGTTTCTGAAGCATGCTTGATGCAACACTACTCTCTAAATCAATTCCAACATCAGCATTTCTGTCATTTTTTTTAGTCTTCTTGGGTGCTTTTCTGTTTCAGCATCAGCAGTATTGTTCCCTTCTTTAGATTCCATTTCTTCTCCTTCAATTGGCATGCTTTTAATGATTCTACTTTGACTATTTGAACTCAAGATGATTTCTCAACGTTTTCTGATAACCACTTGACTCTTTAGGCAGGGACTCTATGATCTCAAAAATTTCTTGTGGAACCCCAGTCTCATCGTGAAATCCATGGACTCCATCTTCCATGTCACTCTGGCTAGAGACAGTGGCATTAACCATTCCACCTGGCTGCACTGCAATCTTCTCTTCAATCTTTGCAGCGCCTTTGTCTTTTCATTCTCTTTAACTGCTTGGTCTTTGTCTCGTATTAAAGAACTAGAATGGTTCTTTTCAGCATTCTGTGGATCCTTTACTTGTCTTTCTGTGCTCTTCCCATCTCCTTGCTCATCATGATCTGGCATGCTTCCTTTTGCACTTTCATGTGAATCTTCTTCCTTGTACCTATCCTTGACTAAACTCATCAATTCAACTTCTCGAACTTGCGTATCAGAATTATTGTCTTCATTACTTTGTGACTCCTCAAATTGCTGTTCCAGGTCTTTTTCATCTTTTTTCTCTCCATGACTTGCAACATTTCCATGACCATAACCATTGTCCTTGTAATAAGATACTTCTTCAGTCTTCTCTTCAATATTTCTATCTAAGTCATCATCTCCAGCACTCCCATGTTCTTTCAGTTCACCTTCTCCCACAAGATCTCTGTCTAATGAGTCTGACTCACCTCCTGTACTCGGCCAACCTGCATTCCCTCTACGCCCCAAAATCATGGCACCCTGTTCTTCACTGAGCTTGCTTCGTATACTGGCACCATAGGCCTTCCTCTTATCATGAGAGTGATTGAGCTGGTACAGCAACCAGATGCAAACAGCTAATAGTAATGCAAACAGAAAGCCCTGCTTGGCATTAAACCCTTTGGGTCGCTGGTTACGGCTGGTGGAATGGTAATGCATCAAATCTGTCACACTGCTTCCAAATTTATAGTTATAACCAACAACCTAAGAAATAACTGAACAGAAAAAGATATATCAATGTTACTAATCAAAGAACACTTGAATAAGTATTTGCCCAAGAAACTTAACATGCAACACAAATTGAGGGGGAAAGAACTAATCAATATCAAGAACAGTCACATTAATAGATTTAATAAATATATTCACAAGGATTTAATGGTTAAACATGTAATTATGATGACAGAAAACTCTACAAATGTGAGATGTCCCATCAATACATCAAAAGAGAAAATAATCACTCAGAGTGCGTCACTCGCGCAAGCAATGAATAGGCACATAACAGAACATCTGCCTTCCAATACAAATTAATAAGAACAAGAAATCAAAAGAGATATCAGAGGAGGAAGAAACGAAAATGCTCAGGTGAGATTTATCCCTTGTTTGGTTCTTAACCCCCCAGCTGATCACTGAGAAAATTAAGGAAAACAAATTTTTGAACAGTATATTTTAAAAGATTTCGATTTTTTTTTTTTAAAAAAAAAAAACTAACCCTGCTAAGCCAAATATTTGTATTAATCTCAGTTGACTGTATCAGGTTGAAATAATGGCTGGTTCTCAAGGGGAACATGTAGGGCCCCTCTTCTCCTTCCTCTTGAGTAAGTTTAATTGTTCTGAAATCACATAAGAAAAATTGCTTCTAGCTAAATTGTCCAATCAGGGTATGGTTGATCTTCAGCAAATGTTTCTCTCTGCTTTAACTGTCATTCAACTTCTTCCAGTTTTCGCTTAGTTTAAGGTTGTTCTATTCCCGCTGCTCATCTCTCTAACAAAGTTCTACTTTCTTTATTGATGATGCAGCAGCTAAAAAAAGTTACATTTTTTAAGGCCAGCCAATAAGCTAGGTCTATGGGGAGAGACGTGATGTCACTCGGTCACATGAGGCTTCCATTAAAAAAAAAAAAAAGAAACAACTAATTCACCATTTTTTCACTCTTGTCATTGTGTATTCTTTAGTTCCCTTCCTCGGTTTCTCTGGTCGACCAAACAAAGGAAAGTATTCTATTTTCCTTTTATTTTTTTATGTTTCTGATAAGTGAAGAGTGCAATAAACGGATTGTGTAATAATATGCAGTTTCAAATATAAATGAACTGCTCTGTTTGGTTGCCAAGAAATTGTAGAAAAAGTAAAGAAATTAAAATTTTTGAATCTTGCATTTTTCATAAATTGAGACATGAGAAAGTTCATCCTCCACCCAACTGATCAAAATGCAACTATTTCGCCTACTTTATCATTTTCAAGAAATGAAACCCACCAGAAACATAAATCTCAAAATTGCACTATATTTTCCCCTCCCAATTTCTCAGCAACCGAAGAGAAAGTGAAGTGCTGAATCATAACAATCCCAATATCAATTACATAACAGTTACTTCATTTTCCACGAGAAATCAAATTCCAGAAAACCAAGCAATGAATTTTTAAGTAAAGTTAGATGTAATCAACATATAAAACCACAAATTCAAACATGAAACTTACAATGAAGAAACCCTAGAATTTACCTTCTTCGATAAACTGAAATGAAGAACGACTCGGGTCGTGTGCCAAAAGTCCCCAAAACCAAGACGAAGTTTCGCTTTGAACTATAAATTTTCTATTGCTTTCTTTCGTTTTCTTGAGCTTTGAGAAAATGTATGGACGTAGAAATCTAAGAAATGGTTGATAAGTCCAAAGTGGCGGTTATTTTCTTATACGAGATACCCAAAATAGCCCTCTTCGACAATTTCAGAACCGGGGGGGTTTATTCGCTGGAGGTTCGTAAATAAAGTGAGATATTGAGGGTAATTTTGAGAACTCAAATGTCGTCAGTGCCGCCTCCAGAAACGGCCTCATACGTCCGTTGAAGTTGTTGATCGGCGACAGCTGAAAAAAAGGCTAGCCAGGCCCAATGCCTCTGCTGGGCCTTCTACTTTGGGCTGAACTGAATATGGCATTGCCTAGCTCAATTTAAATCCACAACCCAATTGATTGAATTGCTTGGGTTGACGTTTTCAAAGATAATGTTGGGCTTTAAATATCAAAGTCCAACCCAACTAAAACTAATTTTTTTATTTTTTATTGGTAATTAAGGGGAACTAGCAGGTTGCTAGCTCCTGGAAGGGATAAATCTCATTGGCCTTCTATCATAGCCATTTTGCATAAGTTGCACTTGGGCGACCATTCTCAAGTTGTAAGTTATTATAGGGATTTGAACTAGACAGGGTGGTCATCCCCAAGTTGTAAGCTATTGTGGGGATTTAAATTAGGGATGTCTGAGTTTACGGCTCATTCTAACAAAAATTAGGTTGATGACTAAATTACGCAATGATAATTGGTTAAAAAGTGCATATTTATTTTGTTAACCTTGTATATTCTTACACTTTTATTATTTTAATTTCTCCAATCTATATTGATTTGCTAGTTAATTCTTGTTTTGTTTTTTTGTAGAGAAAACTCGTCAAAGTTGATGATTTAGTGGTGGATTTGGAGCAAAAAAAAAATATTGGGCTTTGAAGTGCTAAAAGAAGTGAAAAACAAGTGATTTTGGGTTAGAAGAGAAGCTTGGTCCATATGTTGGTGGACCAGGACCTGTTTTAGCATTATAGGCTCTATTTTGGAACATTTTAGACTCCCTTTTTGGGCCCCTAATGTCTAATGACGGGATTTTACTTTATTTTCTTGATTTTCTTATTTTGTGGGGGCAATTTTGAAAAAAAAGGGGATAATATTGTAACCTAGGGTTTTGGAAAAGAAGGAGGCCGTTCTTGGGGATCTTGACTAGGAGAGGAAGGAAATAGACGACTCTAAAGAAGAAGATGAAGAACTCCATGTCTATGGTGGTCTCCTCTTCCACTATCATGGGCTAAGTTCTCTCATTCCTTGGGTTTAGATGAAACCCTAGTCAAGTAATATTGCTTCTTTGTATTTTTATTTTTGGGTTAATTAGTTTTGGATGTTGATTGTATAACGTTGGATTTTATTAAGGCAATGATCGTATTATTCAGTTTCACATAATCAATTTCTATAATTTGTTTATGTGGTTATACAATAGTAATATGTGTACATACATCAAAACCGTAGGACGAGTCAAAACTCAGGGAAAACAAATTGTGACTATGATCTTAGAATTAGCGTAGACAATTTATGTTGACCAAAGATAATTAGTGCTTAGAGTTTTGGTGCGTAGTTTTTTTGATGATTGTATTGAGGCTTGTAGCCAAAATACATCTTTTACATCCAAATTTAATGGCCCAAGAACTAATACAATTGAAACTAGTTATAAGATTAGTGATGGATTCAACACCTTAGGAATTCTCTTTTAATTCGATTCATTGTTAATTCAGTTCAATATTTGCTTTAATTATAATTCTTATTTAATTTTAAAAAGAAAATTAACAACAATCAATCTTTATTAATTTGAATTAAAATTAATCTCAACTTTGATTTTTAAACAATTAACAGTCTCTATAGATTCGACCCTTACTTATCTACTATACTAGTAGTTTAATTTAGTAATTTAATTGATTTCTACTACATATCACGCAATATATTAAAATCTTAGTCATTAGTCAATATGGGATCATCAGTACTCATGGCTTCAGAGGTTTTGTATTTTAATTGCTTCCTTCATTTTAATATTGTCATCTTTCTAACAAGTTTTCTGGTGGAGCCCACTAGGATGGTATTTATTGGGTCTGACACCACACTTGTGCCACACGGTAACTACAAAAGTTCAATGAACAATAAAGCTAGCCATCAAAGTTATCTTAAAATGGATTAAGATTGAAGAAGTCTTAGCAGACATGTATCGATCTCAAGTTGTTCTATGTTGAATACTCATCTCTTAGAGGTCCCGTGTCTTAATTGCTTCATTCACTTCAATATTATCATCTCTTAACGAGTTTTCTAATAGAACTCATTGAGATAGTCCCCCATTGGATCCGACGTCACATTTGTGTCACATGACAACTACATAGATTAGGAAACAATAAGGCCCGCCATCAAAGTTTTAAACTTAAAAAGAATTGAGATTGGAGAAGTCTTAGCAGACATGCATGTATGGATCTCTCAAGTTGTTCCATTTTGATAAGAAGGTCATTTAAGTGAAGTTTAGCAAGAAAGTTCAGAAACAATGATAAGTGACGAGAAAATAACAGATCCAAGTACATGTCTTGGGCTGGACCACCAATAATTTTAAGGACTTAAATATCTAAAATAATTAAGCTCTTCAAGAGTCAAAAAAAAAGGAAAAACCATCAAAGTGGTTGGATTTGTGGAAATAAGTGGTGCCAGTAGGGCTCATTTCAACATACTTCCATTAATTCTGATTTCTCAACTCAAATCAACTTGCATTCTTAATTAATTTCTGCCTCCTCTAGTCCCTTTCTATATATATATATATATATATATATAGAGAGAGAGAGAGAGAGAGAGAGAGAGAACACAGAGATACATACATCTATATTGCATTGGAAAGACGCCGCTTTGGAACATAATTGATATTTCTGTTCCACATTGGTGGCTCTATTTTAGATTTGGTTCATCTTTAATGAAGTCCCATTCTTTACAGCCTGTGATTGGTGCAATCTTGATGTATTAGCATCAAATTTGAGGATGACTACTTATCGAATTTAAGGTAATCTAGAATTAAGTTGTTAACTATCAACTTCTTTAAAAACTTAAACAATTAGAATAATTGATGGTTAAACATAAATCTAATTTAAGGTAATTCAAAATTAAATTAATAACTATCATTCATTTAAAAATTTAAACAATTAAAGTAATTGATAGTTAAACATAAACAGGGATGACAACTGAAGAACCCTCCCCAATCCTTATCTCGTCTAAAGGAAGCCTTTCCTTGTTCTCTTCCCATCCTCTAGTTATGTCTCCCATATCTGTCTTCATTCCCGGCCGCCTCATCTCCCCGTCCCCGTTCCGTTTCATCTAAAAATTAATCCTCTAGTTATGTCTCCCATCTCTGTCTTCATTCCTGGCCGCCTCATCTCCCCGTCCCCATCCCGCCCCATCTAAAAATTAATCAATTAATATTATTGCATATATATACAAATTATATATACACACATCTAAATTTACATAGGTGAAGTATTAAAATAAATATGAGAATATTGAATGGTATTTATGTAATTAAAATATAAAATAGGGAGCACGAGGGTCCCTAAACACATCACGTCCCAAACCTGTATTGGGTTATAATCTCTGTCTCCATCTCGTCCCATCCTATTTATTTTCTCTCCATTAGGAGTGGAAACCCAATGAAACGGGGACATTTTACCATTACTAAATATGGTATCATAATAGGTAAAAATTATAAGTTGAAACTTCACCAACACCCTAATAATTATAATTGCTTGAGATGGCCACCTGTAGTAAAGAGTTTGACCAAGTTTGAGGAGGCATGTCAGGGTATTATATACTTAAGTTACAATATTTCTAAATAGTTTAAGCTTTTATAATGGTTAATAGTTTAACACAAATTAATATTTGAAAATTGCTTGGAGCAAAATAGTATAAAAAATGATTTTATAATTTAAAAATCAAATGATGACTGGTCAAGGGAGTTTTTCCTTTAAAAAAAAAAAAAGTAATGTTCCATAAAATAAAATTAAGAGTAGGTAACTGTGTGGGTGGGTGTGGGACAGTAAGAACCAATATTATTTAGCTTTTATTTTTGGTTATATAGCCCAGGAGCCTCCCATTTCAAAAAAGCAGATCAGAGTTCATGGCTTCATGTAGCAGACCCAACATAGAGTTCAAAACTAAATAAAACACACTTTGTTCTTTTATTAAAGCAAAGGCCAAAAAGCCAGCCCTCCATATATAAATTATTCAAAAGATGTAAACATCAGGTGCCCAACTGATGTTGATGCCCTTGATACCTTTTCTTTTAAATATATAAACACACACACACATACACACATAGGTACACACTAGCTAGGCCCCATTTTAAATGTTTGTGTCTTTTTAGAAGAGGACTTAATTAGTTTATCCACTTAATTATAAATTAAGGGGCATCACACAAACAGTACTACTTAAAAAACAAGTTATGGGTGTGTTTACATGAACTAAACACAGACTTGTATATATGGAAAGAACTGGAAACGTAAATTCTCTGCTTTTTGTATGGAAAGAATTAATGAAAGTTGTTTAGTTGTTTCAAAATAAGCAAGTTCATATTTCTATTGGCTATTTTAAGAATTTTTTTTTAAATGCCATGTTTTAAATGAGAGTTGTTTTTGCAATTTTTGTCCAAGCATGTGTGTGTGGAGCTGTTGTTGGTTGATTTGCAATGCAGCAAACGAGGTACTGCTGTATGAATATGTATCAATTGTAACAAAATAGGTTGAAGGCTTTCATGTTTTAGTATCTGTACTGCATTTTTTTTCTTTCTTTTAATCCTTTCTGCCTTAGGATTCCTCTACTTTTTACATTGATCTTTTAAATTTAAATGACTACAATATATGTATATGTATATGTATATGTATATGTATGTATAGTTGGACTTTCTGTATCATGGCCCAGCTATAAAAGTGGTCTCTAAGAGCATGAAGAAGAGGGAAGGAAAAGGAAGATGTCATGGTGGATCATCCACCTCCACAACTAGTTTCTTAGAAATATCGCTTCTAGAAACAACTGAATATCTGTCAATATCACTGTTATTAAACTCGGCCCAGCCCGGCCAATTTGGTGAGTCAATCCGGTGAACTAGTGAATCGGAAATCAGACCCCTCTAGTTTTATTATTAGACCACTTAAAAATATGAACCAGGTAAAAATTCGATTAACCCGACTAATTTTTTGAATTGACCTAGGTCAATTAGACGAGCTTATGTGAACTGATTGGATTGTACAATAATTACAAAAAAAAATACTTAATACTAAATATTTAAATGATTAATCTTCTTGAATTATATTAAAATATCTTTAAAATACATGTTAATATATTTATTAGATGTTTTTACTTTATATTATTGTACTTATGTAATATTTAACTTAGAATTTTAACTGTAGATTTATTACTTTAAATATAATTTAGTGATTAAAATAATGATTGACAATATAGAAATTCATATAATATTAAATTTTTTTGTTCAATATTAATTTATTAAGTATTATAATACAATAATATGTTGTTTAATATGTTAAATTCATATTTTATTGCTTTTCTATTTTGATTTACTCTAGGATTTACTTTAAAATATATATTTAATATTTTAATAATATGATCGGTCCGACCAGTTGACCCATTGGTTGAATCGGTGACCCATTGACCCGGTCTTTTTATTGAGTCGATGTTCAGACTGTATTTAATAACTATAATCAATATACATGTGTGTGTGTGAACAAAAAAAATTTTGCTCGATCGATCGAATTTATGAATAAAGTTATGTTTGATTCGACTTATTAACCATACTTAATAGTTTTTTCAAACTCAAAACGAATTTTTCTAATTTATTTAAGTATTTATTTGACTTATTTTTTTATGACCAAGTTGACAACAAGCAAAAAAAAAAAAAGAAAAGAAAAACTCAAAATGGATTTTTCTGATTTGTTTAAGTATTTGGTTTGACTTATGTTTTTATTTTTTTACGACCAAGTTGACAAGAAGCAAAAAAAAAAAAAAAAGAAAAATAGAATAACACATCAAGGCACCCTTACAACATAGGAAATATCAACTTGTACCAGAAAAGAAAAAGTATAACACTGTTACATCATATATAGTCTAAAATATTTTTTATAAAATTTTAAGATAAGCATAACACTATACAAATTTATACTAGGTCTCCAACCAAATATCAAAGCTTGTCAGATGCAACACTGCACCATTGAACAGTTTTTACTAATTAAATTATATACTATTTCAACTTATGTAATCTATAATACATTAGCAATTATATATGTTTAATATATTAATTAATTAATTATTATATTATATTACTTATTATATAAATTTATTAAACTATTATTTAAATAACATATGACTAAATACACCCAAAGCATCTAATAAAATTTAAGGGATAAAAAGACATTATAGCTTTCACAATCACAATAAATTATTTAATATATTAATTATGTTTAAATATAAATATATGTTAATTTATATATTAATTATTTAATTCTACTGTGTTATATATAATATTATTTATTTATTATATATATTTTTATATAATTATTTAAATATCATAACTAAACAATTTATTTCAAACCATCTAATAAGATTCAAAAAATAAAAATGACATTTTAACTTTAGAAACAATTATAAAAAATCAAACCCAAATACTTTATTATTATTTTTAACATTATAATCATTTTTAAAAACATTAATTCAAACACCAAATTATTTTTAAAAAAACATTTCTTATAAACTTACATTTTACTAAATCACTTTACAGAAGTTGCAACAAACCCAAACGGAAACTTAAATTAGCAAGGAGAGGGGTTCAGAGTGGAAAGGAGGGATCTAGACTTTTCCATTAATTGCACACATGACTATTTAGTGCCAATATTCTTATACGCCTTGTTTACTTGCCGTACAGGGTGTGACAGAGGATGATTTATAACAGTATGCCTCATGTGCGCGTGTGTGTGTGTGTGTGATGAAACATACTGCATGGTAGGAAAGGGGCAAACGTCTCCAAATGGACTCTGACTTCAGAAAACAAAGTTTAATAATATGATACCAGTAATAATATAAATTAATTTTTATATGTAAAATATATTTTAAATTAAAATATTATTTATGTCATGTATTTAAAATTAATTTACATCCGCTCAATTTGTGCATATTACCTTGTCATCTGACTTTTTTCCTACCCACTTTAGAAATTACTCTCACTCTCCACTGAGCTGTTAATCTTTTTCTCAGTCCTTTTATTAACTTCTCCAAACTGCTGCCCAGTAACTCATTCATTTAATGGCCGCAGAGATGTTGAAACATAAGTTTCATAGTAGACCTCAAGTGCTTGGACTGCCACATCTCCAGAGTAGGTGCTGCTATTCATTCCTGCCAACCTTGTCAGGCTGGCAACGAACCTATCTCTCACCAAGAAACCCTGAAAAACACATACATACACATATATATAATTATATATACACATGTATATGTATAGCAAATTGACGGATCAAGGAATTTATTTTGGGGGAGGTAGCACATTTATGTGCAGAAGCTTTAAAATTTCCCAAGCAATTAATTTCTTGTGTCTAAAATGAAATTTTATTGAACTTTCTATTCATATTTTAATCTCCAAACTTGTAAAGGAATTAGTAATACATATATATATATATATAAAACACTTTCCAAATGTATCTTATAGTAAGGATGTGTCATTTTATTATCCAACAGTTTTTACAGAAAATATCAATATTTTAATATCTAATTCATATATTATTTGTTTACATTTACATAAGTGTAATATTGAACTGCATTAAAATTAATAAAATAAAAGATTATGATTAGTAAAAGAGAAAGAAAATGAACCAATTGGTGTTTACTATAAATGTCATACTCTCTCTTTTTCTTTCTCTTTTTGTTTTTTGGGTGTGTAATAATTAATAACTTATCGATTAATTTTTAAATCTAGTGATATATTTAAATTAATTAACCTTTTTCCATGTTAAGAAAATTACTTTTAAATTTTAAATAAATGTTAGATTGTTAAATTTTGATTTGAGATCGAGTAGGTAACAAGTCAAAATATTAGTACAATAATAGATAAAATTAAAAGTGGAATCTTAGAAATGAATCCAATTGGAATAGTAGAAGAGGAGTTGTCAAATGGGCTAGGGCACCATTAACAACATTTTTTTAAATGACTCATTTATTATTAAAACTTATTTGAACTAGAGGGAGCTAGGGAGACCAATGCATGCACTATTAATATTCTTGGGAGGCCAGTCTCCAAATTTTGAAGTATATATATACACACACTTTTTTTTAGGCATGTTTGGATGGACAGTAGTGTTTTTGAGTTCAAATTAAATTTTTTTAATATTTAAATATTTATTTTGATATTTTCAAAACGTTCGTTTGAATGTTTTCAAGTCCAAACGTCTATTTTAAAAAAATGCAAGTATGTGACAAATACTCATTTTTATCTGTATGACACATTCAACAATTCGTACAAACATTACAATATCATATACATTTATCCAAACACTCACAGCTTAACTTAAATTGTATTTTTTTAGATCATACTTTTAAACTTTGTGAGTGTGAGAATTTTGTGCATAGTAAGACTCTTTTGATTTATTAAATCTTATAAATTAAGATAAAAAAAAAAAAAAAAAATTATGTTTCTAAAGCCAAACACAACTGTAAAGTTTGGCCAAAGTCCTAGTCTAACAAAATTGTAGCAACCTAGGGTTAGAGTGTCCTCCCTCCTTACCTTAGTGTCCAAGGCATTGCCAAATTTTGACATTTTAAGCAACCCTAAATATCTTTAATCATTGAAGAGGGACAAACTTAAGTAATTTGTTTCTGTTTGCAGGGACCTTCTAGTAATCTCCAAAAATATCCTCCAAATAATGAACAAACAAAAATATCAAAGAAAATAAAAAATTCCAACCACATTTCTCACATGAAAGCGCCAAACAATTAAGTGCATTCAGAGCGTGACCAACACTCTCCATAATTATATGAAACTTTTGTCCTTTGAAGTCCTAAAAGTGCCTTCATGCCTGCCACTGTTGAACTGCTTTTGACCTGTGATTGTAATCACGCGCTAAGACTGAGAGTAGTCATAGTCTTCATCTTTTTATATTTTCTATTTTTCTAATATATATTTATTTTTGGGGGGTCTGCCTCCTTATATGGACCTATATATAGCTCTCTTCCCCTCCGCTCTCTCTGTCCCAAGAAAACCAATAATCTCTCTCTCTCTCTCTCTCCCTCCCTCCCTCCCTCTCTCTCTCTCTAAACTGTAAAAAATCTTCCACTCTCTCAATCTCTCTCTCTATATAGATATATAAATGGAGATGGAACCAAGTCCACCAGTGATAGCCAAGAAACTGTGGAACATAATAAGGGTAGTGTTCTACATGTTGAGGAAAGGTATATCAAAGAGCAAACTAATGGTTGATTTTCACATGATGCTAAAACGCGGCAAGATAGCAGGGAAAGCTATAAGCAATCTCATGCTCCACCACCACTACTCCACCTTCAGCTGCCGCTCAAACGATGTACACTTGTCGTTTGTGTCACCTAGAGAATACGAGTTCAGCTGCAGCAACAGCCCAGTTTATCCCTCGTATTATGCGAAGCGCAAACATCATCATCAGCACAACCACCACAACCATGTTGACGATATAAATATCGTTCAGAAGGTGTTTGAGATGCTGAATAATGAGATACCGGAGGCGTCCCCGTTGGCGTTGCCGGGGTTTGGACGAACCCCAATAGTGAGACAGTTGAGAGTGACAGACTCGCCATTTCCATTAAAAGAAATGGAGGAAGATACCCAGGTGGACAAGGCGGCTGAAGAGTTCATTAAGAAGTTTTACAAACAGTTGAAGCAACAGAAGAGGATGGCTGCCCCAGAATCTCCATCACCATACCACGTATGGGCTCGATGAGCATATCAAATTCCCTATAATGTATTCCAGCCAGGGTTCCATGATTTGCACAGTAAAAACTTCCACGTCTCTATACCAAATAAACTAACTGCTAATTGCGGCATTATATGAAATGCTGCATTGGTATTAGTTTACATGTGGAAGTACTGCACCTGCTCTAACGCCAAATGCAAAATCTTCTCTTTGACAATAATGGTGATTTTCGGTTAATTTGCAGTGTTTTTTATTTTTTCGGTTGTTAAATTTTGTCAAAATGTCTTTTGCTTGACAATAAAGAACAAATTCACTGAGTTTCTCTTCTTTTTATAAAGTTTGAATGTACTGAGACATTGCATGGTAAAGAGAATTTGAAAAGAGTCCATTGTGTATGGCCACACCAGTGTAGCCTTTTAATGCATTGCCTTTCAAGGTTGGTGAGTTGGGGAGCTTTGGATTTATTAGGGTTTTGAGACTTCTGTCTGTATAACGTCTCTTTTAGCTAGTGTTTTCTAGTGGCTCTCCTTCATTTAAGTAGTTGGGATGTCACCTGTCATGCACAATAGAGTGAAATTGACACACACACAAAAAAATTATTTGTATTTTTTTAAAAAGAGATCCTGAAATTAGGGTTAGCATTTCCCTCAAAAAAAAAAAAAATTAGGGTCAGTAAGATACCCTTCTGTGGTTTACAGGTTGTACAGAATCTTAACGGTGATTAAGTTTAGGTTAGAAGTCATCTTCTTGGTCAGGCCCTCAAGATTCCTGAATCATTGGAAGAAAGTTAAGCTCCTACATTTGGGTGTTAAGAGTTTTAGCTTTCTCATTCTTTTTATTTGTAGTTACATATTATAAGCAGGATCAAATAATTATCTGAATTAGGTTCTGATTAATTCTAATTTTGTAAATGAAATGGTTCTTGTCTCTTTTTATTGATTAAGTCTGTCATGATTAGTTTTGAGGTTTTATTTTAAGATATAAAATTTTTTTCTAATTATTTTTATGTAATGAAGTTCTTCATTGTCCCAATTTATTGAGTAAAATTCCCAGTAAAAGAAATATACATATTGATTAAAACTAGTATAGATGATCGAGTATCAATTATTTATCTGGTCCTTAATGAAATGCAATCTAATTAAGCATTAGTACATAGTTTTTTAGTTTATTAATGCTTCTAGTCTTTGTTTTTAGTTGTATTTGAACGTTTGGCTAGTAGTGAAAGGCTGATTACTTAATTTGAAAAAGTCAAGGTAGTGGTTGTTGTCTTTACCACCCCACCCCACTCAATTATTCTGCACTAGGAATTTGCATTCATGGTGTCACTTCCATGAACTTTCATCTCACCCTCTATGAATTTGATTTTCAATTTTTTTAAAGTCCTCCTACCCAAAAGGAAAAAAGTCATATTGTCAAACTTTTTTTTACTAAGTGATGTCACAATGAGTAATTTATGTTTGTTCTTGACTGTAAGTCACTAATTATTGAAACAGTTATGACTCAAATGTCATATCAATTTGTAAAAAAAGTTATAAACATTCAGTTTTTTATATAGCATTATTCATGTTATAACAGTATTTTGATAATCAAACTACACGCTTGAGATTGATCAATCTTGTGTACATAGGAAGAATGATGAGGCACAAGAGAATTGAAGGGCAGGGGTAGACTACCTACCTCATGACCACATCGATCCATTGCCCCCATTGCACATCACCTTTTGAGGGAAAAAGAAAAGATGAAAAAAATGTGGATTTGGGATCGATATACAAAATCAGAAAGTATATAAATAGAGTGATGCTACATATACATAACAAATTTTCTTACTCTTAGTGTGACCACTTGTTTGTGTTTAGTAATGAGAAAGTTCATTAAGAAAATTTGTGAAACTTGACAAAGCAAACAAAATCATTATTTCAAATGTACCTATTGATACAGCTACCATTTCAATGTAGTCATCAAAGTTGGAAGTTATGAAGAAATATTAACTTCGTAAATGCATTTAATATTTTCTTGATGGAAGTCTAGCAAAAAGATTTGTAAATAAAACAAAACAAAAAAAGACCAATTTGTATATTAAATTTTTTTAAAAAAAATGTGTTTTCATTTTCTAAAAAAGAAAACATTTGCCATATAGGATACAATAGAATATTATGATCATTCCATTGCAACACCAAAACACACTATTCACAATAGAGAGACGAAGACAGCATCCCATTTCTCAACGTTACTCAACTTTCCAAAAGTCAAAAGATCTGATCTTAAAATTATAAAATTACTACATAATTAATAAAATATTCATATAATTAATTATGTTAGTCTATTCACATAATTAGTTGTCACTAATCAAGATGGTTGCTTGACACACAATACCCTTCAATGATTTAGATTATTCAGCAGTCATCATTTTCTTAACGCTTTCTATTTTCCTTTAACAAATTTGTAGAGTAAGAATTAAGTAAACACGTACGGCTTTGTGACAGGTTTTGCATTCTGTTTTTGTAATAATTTTATTGAAAATATTAAATAATTATTTGGCCAAACTTTTAAAACTGCTTTCGAATTTATTTTATTTCCTTCAAATGCCAAAAAAAAAAAATGCACTTTCAAAAGTGTATTCCAAACTACTTTTCTTCAAACACATGTAGCGACATATCTTAGAACATTGATAAAGGAGAGCAAAAAAATCAAAATTAAAATTTCAAGAGATCTCTCTTATAAGAAAATTAAAAAGATTGTAGGACAATTTCTAATTTTAAAAAAAATATTAAAAAAATAGTGATAAAATATCAAATTTTTAAAATTTTGAGAGAGTCATGGCCGCCCCCTAACCATCTTATATCGGCCACTATTAGTCAATAAAGATGTATAATATAAACAACCATGTTCAAATTTCTTGAGAAAAAAATTTAAAAAATTATATTTTGTAAAATATTAGCTAGAGAAAAATTGAAGAATTCAAAGACATGTGGCACCATTCAAGCTTAACCTCAAGATGAAGAAAGCAACTCCCTAGGGTTTCATTGTCATCATTATTGCAGTTGCCTTCTTGGTCAGTATCACTATTTCAATTCATTACGAAAACTTTCCAAAAAAATCTTTGGATTATTTTAATGTCATTCTCTAAATTTGTATTTATTGACTTTAATTTCAATTTTTTCTCTTTCAACTCTTTTGTTATAGTTATGTCAAGCGGAGAATCGAATTTACACATTTTATGTAGAGTAAACACTTGTATCACCATCGATCCTTCACCTTTTCAACTTTTGATTTGCAAGTAATAGTTGAATTTCTTTCACATAAATCCAACTTTCTTTAAATGGTAAAAAATACATCCGATTTTAGAAAGTCTAAGAATTTCATATTACTTCTTTTTACCAAATTTTATGGATTATTCATTTTCATTTTTCCTTCTCATTTTTTTATGTTTTGAAAAATAAAAATAAGAAATTTAAAAACAGTATTATTTTTAGGTCGCTTTCATTTTTAAATGAATTCAAACTTTTGAAAACACCACCAAAAAAATCACTTTTAGTAGTTTTTTTTTTAAAAAAAATGTCGTATTAAAAAAAAAAGTTTAAAATTATCCCACCAAATATATTTTTTGTCAGTAATTATATTTTTTCTAGTTTCAAAAAAAAAAGTTCTTTAAGTCGATCAAAATTAAACATCCAATAATGCAATTTCAGACTCAAGTGAAAGCTTAATCTGATTCATGGCATTTTCCACCCCTTAGTTTTAATTTTATAACCACGGTATAAAATTGTAAGTTTGACAATGAATTAACAAACATTCAAATTAAATTACTTCAAATATACATATGAGAGGTTAGCAATTAAATTAGGAAAATCAATTATTTGGTCTGATCAACTTTCGGCTACACCGAAAAAGACACAAATTTAATATGTTCTAATGTTGTCGGATCAATCATGCTTTAACAAAATCGTTTGGCGCGTATATCGTACCACGGCAGGCTGCCCTGCCTTGCTGTCTTGTGCCAATTCTGTAAAGAAAAATGGTCTAAATAATTAGTAGTCTCTTGAAAATGAATTAAAAAATAAATAAAATAAAAACACATTTCATTACTCTCACAGCATAAAATAAATATTTCATACATAATACAGCATCCCCACATGACAATTAACCAACATTCTTCTTAATTCAAATTATGTTAAAAGCGTGTTTCATATAATTTGATATGCAATTATTGAAGTTAAGGTCACATATTCAGAATTTGTTTAATAATTGTGTGCACAAAAATTTAAGTTTTTAACGTATTTTTGTCATCGGAAAAAAAACTCATTAGATATATATATATATACACACACACACACACACAAACATACATAGAGGAATGAATATGATGTATGTAAATATTTTAAAGTTAAACTTTCTTGTTTCAAGACACAGGCTTCTCAGACACACTCTTTGACAGGATTATTAGGATCAGATTTTAATTGAAATTTAACTTAAATTCGAGCAATTTATCAAAATATGGTACAAAAAATTTGATTTAATAATTCGACTCATTGATTCCTTTAGTTAAATGAATCCAATAGAGAATATTAAACAAATCTGATATATTAATGATTCGATGTGATTAAATATAATATATATATATATTAACTTTTTATATACTATATTAAATTATATAAGATTTTCTTAAATTCATTTTATCGTTATAATTTTACACATTATATACGTAATGTAACATAATATTATATATATATATATATATATTATCAGGTTAAATCGATAAATTTAAATTTAAATTAAGAATTTTTAAATCTATTAAAATTTTAATTTGATTTAATCCATAATTTTTTCAACAAATACGATTCTAATTATCTTGATGGAATTCGAATTCAATCCATTTTTAACCCTATAGTTAAGTGATTAGGCTTCTCCTCCTTATCATTGTATATAAAAAATAATAATAAATTAAACTTCCTTGTTGCATGCTAATTTTGTATATTATTTAGGTTGGAAGTGAAAGAACATAATGTTGGCTTTAGATCTTCAAAGAGAAAAAAACCTAGCAGAGAAAACGACTTCAATAAATAGTAGGTGGACGAGTTGTGGTGCTGGTGCTCCATGATTAATGATGAGTCTCTCTCAAACCCTCTCTCTCTCTCTCTCTTGATGATAAACTTGATTGATGCTTATCCTGTGAAAAGCTGTATCTCATATATATATATATATATATATATATATCTCCAGAACACACTGGCATTGATATGATGTGGGCGTTAGGTTTTTAATATTTTTTTTATGTTTCAGACCTGAAAAGGGCGAGGGGCAAGTGCCATGCACAATTATTTGATCATGATCAATCGATTATTAACACTTGGCATGCAGAGCTTTTTCAATTAATCATTGCACATCCAACTGATAAAAGTCCCACATATCCACATCAAGATTCAAGCTACATGACCCTGGTTTAATGGAGGAAAAAATGGTTTTTGCTTTTATAAAGGATAATGGATAGGTTCAAAAATATTCTATGAATACTCAACTATCCAATTGCCATATCTAAACTAAATTAAAAAGCTAACTAGCTTTAGTTTGTGGGAACAATAATGGAATATAACCCTTGGATGGCAAAGCATATTAAAAAATTCTATTTGGATATGTTTTTGTTTCTATTGTTTTCACTTTTATTTTTATTTTTATTTTTTTGTTTATTGTGTTTTGGAAAATAAAATGATGAAAATTTTGAGAAAAATGCATGTCTTTTTGGATTGTTTTCATTTTTTAATAAATTTGAATTTATTAGACACAAATCTTTTTCACTTAGTTTTTAAGAGGGGTTGTTTCAAAAAATAATTTTCCAGAATGTCCTGTCAAAAGCATTTTTTGTAAGTGTATGTGTGTATATTTAATTTTATTTTCAAGAACGAAAAATAATTTTTGAAAACGTATTCAAATAGTCCTTATAATGTTACGTTTGAATGAGCAACTATATATATATATATGTGTGTGTGTGTGTGTGTTTTGTTATGATAAAGTAAATCTTTTTTAATTCATACAAAGTCAGTTCTTTATGCAAATCGGATAAATTTAAGGCTTGGAACCCTCCAAATAAATAGGCGTCAATAAATTTTGAATTATGGATTAAATGAGATTGTGTACTGTTCACTTCACCTATCCCTTGACCTTGGGGTTAAAAAGATGGTAGAACCATGGATACCCGGTTGATGATGTGGTAAGTAAAGAAGGTTGTGGCCTTGGTTTCTTGCTAAAAATTGTAATCCATTGATTAAAAAGGTCTTTATTTTGTACTGGGATAGAAAAGGGTGTGTCAAAAGTGTTCTTTATTTCCTTTTTCTTTTGCTTTTGTTCATCCTTCAGATTTTTGGCCATTTGTGATGTTATTGACCTTTTTTCTATTTATTTTTTTCATTTTGGAAAGGGGTAGGGTCTCACAACATGTGTTATCATTGTCTCTAGAGTTAAAATAGCATCCAAATTTGGGCATTATGAGTCCTCCCTCACTGAAACTCTTGCTTCAATCATGATTGTACCTTTCAATTATTTCATTCTAATTCATTTGAAAGACTTCACAACACCAAAATACAATCTTTGGAAGCTAGAATTAACGAAAGTGATGGAAGTTAAACCTTTGTCTTCCTCCTTTTTACAATATCACCTCAATTTAAGTAATTAGGCGCAAAATGGTTTTATTATCCGTATATTGGACTCGTGATAATATCAATATCGTATCATATACATATCACACAACAATCTGCAGGCTCCAGCTGCTCACTACACTGCAAAGGGATATTAATGAAGCCAAATTTTTGTAAACATAACCCAACCATTGTCTTTGTCAAAAAATTATTCTGTAGGATAGTTATAGCACGACGTTTTTTCCTGGGAGAACCTCTTTTCATAAAGACTTTTAGAAATAGTTTATCTGAAGAAGGCTAACTATACATGTTGCATACTAATGTACATACATGTGTATTTATGTGTGTGTGTGTGTGTGAGAGAGAGAGAGAGAGAGAGAGTCTATCTATATTATACACACACTCGTGGCATGCATCTTGAGCATAACGACATGTAGATTGGAGAAAAAAAAGTTCAGTGGTACCATTTCACTAGTGAGACTGCACTGGGATTCAAGTATTATGTGAAATAAATTCTTAAATTTCAGTGAGTCTCACAGTCAGACAATAGATTGAAAGATTGCAAATTAGTTTGTAAGTATCTTTTTTTTTTTTGTCAAAGGAAATGGTGTATCAGCTTTGCCTGACTAATTCACTATCTGCTAAAGAGACAGCCCAGAAATTTCATAAGTCATTAGTATGGTAGATTGAAGTCAGAATCTCAATCTCATGATTTACGACACACCCTTCAAGTCTTACTACCTGGGCTCCTATGCCAGCATCTAAGTAGTCAGTACCAAACCCAATAATTTATTGGGCTTATTTAACCTTCTCTCTCACTGGATTAAGCTTGGAACTGGATCTTCTTCCTGTGTCTGGGTTGGGCGGCTGAAACATTTTTGACCCATGGACTGATGATTAGCATTTTCGGAAAACAAAACCATTTGGATCAACTTCTACTTTTGGATGCAATTTTTGTTCTTACAATTAGTTTCTCACTATGAATATGAATTTTATTTTGTTAGGCTCTGTTTTGTTCTTGTGACGAGGAATATAAAAGTAGGAAAGGAAAATGTGAAGGAAAATTAAATAAATCTTTTATAAAATATTTTAATTTTCTTTCTTCATGGGTTTCCCTTCTCCCACCATTTTGTAAGAAAAATTGGGTTACAAATTCTTTCATTTTCCTTTCATATTATATGTTCCTCGCAATTTTCCAGTACAACCAAACAAGAGAAAATGAAATTCTCTCCTTTCTTTTTATGATTCTGAGGTGAAATTTGCATAATTCTTTTCTCTTCCAATCCAAATATATATTATTTCCTGATTTAGTTTATGGCCCGTGAGAGTGATGAACCATCTATTTATGTCACTGGCCCAGTGGCTTCTTAACCAGCCCATTAAAGTTCACCCAAAGCTGGAGGCCCAAACCTAACCCTACCAAGTTCAGATGTTTTAAGTATTTATTAGTAACAAATGAAAACTTCTATCTTTTTAAAAATTACTTACAAAAAATTAAAAGATTTAAGATTACTTTATTTATATTCTACTAAACTAATTTTTATTTATTTTTTTCAAATAAGTTTTAAAATTCAAAGGTTGCAAAACCCATTACTTCTCAATTTTATTCGACAAAGAGAGTTAAGTGAATTGATTAAGTGAACAAAGAAGGAATAGATTTCAAGAACAATGTTATATAAATAAAAAATTTATGTAAAATGAGGTAGCCTATTTAGACCAATTATTTCAAAATTAATATGCTTTGTTATTGTAAAAAATATCACTGTCTAATCATTTGATTTTATACAAAAACTTATATAAAATGAGGTAGCCTATCTAGTACCAATTACTTCAAAATTAATATGCTTTGTTATTGGAAAATATATCACTGTCATGTTATTTGATATTAAGATTTCATATAAATTTTTTTTTTGTTTTTCATATATATATATATATATATATATAGGGTCTCGTAATTTGTAATTGATGTAATAAAATTATGCATACTTGAAAAACGTTCAAATTAATGACCATTAAACGTATTAATTGATTGTCCACAAATTACGTCATTCAGTATTTAATAGACTGAGTGTAATGCTTTCACATACTGACGAGCATTTTCACGTATTTTGTCATGTGTAAATAAAAAAGGAAAGTTTAAAGTGGTTTATGAGATAGAGTGGATAGTATTAGGTGATAATTTATTTTTTTATAATTTACTAAAATATATAAATATATCATAAATGTTATAAATTTTTTTTTGTTTAATATAAAGATATGAGGGGAGAGAAATATAATTTACTATAATTACGTGAAAAATTGACACTTAGAATAAAACATTAATCCTTATATATGAATTTTTTTTATATTTGTGAATTTTTGTATGAACATCTATTTTAAAAAATATTAATGAATGACTTTTTTAAAATTTTTATTTAAAAATATATATTTTTTATTTATATAACATATTCAATACTTTTAACCGATTATTCAAATATTATAATATTATTCAAATATTTATAATTTAATTAAAATTATATATTTTTTTAAACCATACTTTTTTTCACCGTCCACCAGACGAAGACTTTATAATGGTTTAAATTGAGGTATTGACTTTAGCTCACGTCTGTCTGTTCCAAATCATGCCTAGCAGGTGGAAAAACAGAGCAATTGTCTTAGAATTTGAATGCATCATTATTTGCTAAAGAGAGTAGCCCTTTGAATTAGAGACAACGCACCGACACACGTCGTCTTTGGCGGCGGCCTTAGGACGACTTGTAATTTCATAGTTAAACTTGCAATTCGCAATAATTTAATAATCTTTTTTTTATAAATAATATTTTAAAAATAAATTTTATTTTAAGATAAATAATTCATATTTTTTTTTATAATTTTTTTTTATTATTATTAGAAAGAAGGAAGAAGATAATATTAATTATGATGAAAATATGAAGAAAGAAAAGGAGAAAAGAGTGTAATCATTTTTTTATGTTTGAATAATAAAAGAGTAAAAATAGAGTGTATTTCATTCACTTTGCTTGGAAATAAGAAAAGAAATAAATTAAATAAAATAATTATATACTTTTTTTACTATTATATCCTGAAATAGAAATAAATTTTTTAGTTTTTCTTATATAATTTTAAAATTATAATTTGTATTATAAAAAACTCTAATTTTTTTTGTGTTTCTGTTCATTTTTAAAAAAAGAACAAATTAAATAAAATAAAAAATAAAAAATTTATGTAAAATGAGGTAACTTATTTAGACCAATTACTTCAAAATTAATATGCTTTGTTATTGTAAAATATATCACTGTCATGTTATTTGATATTAAAATTTCATATAAATAATTTTTTTTTATTTTTCATATATATATATATATATAGGGTCTCAAATTAATGACTGTTAAACGTATTAATAAATTGTTCACAAATTACGTCATTTAGTATTTAATAGTGTAATACTTTTACATATTGATTTCTCATGTGTAAGAATAAAAGAAAGTTTAAAGTTGTTTATGAGATACAGCCTATAGTATTATTAGGTGATAATATATTTTTACTTTTTCGGTGGAATCACTTTTTCACGTATATAAGCATTAGCCCAAAAGGGTTACGGACGGAAACTTTTACTTTTTGAATTCCTTAATGATATCAATAATTGAGGAAGAGAATCAAATGAAATAAGAATCAAAATAACTTTCACATTTACATTTCAACAGTAACTCATCCCGGTAATGCAGCTCATGTTGGTATATAAAATATGGATGAATTGGTAAGAGAAAGAAGACAAAAAAAAAATTATTTGAAAGATAAATAAATAGATTACAATATATTAAAATAAGACATAAATACATTTAAAAATAATATAAATTATACTGATTTTTTATGAAATTTTTGACAATTATATTAATTTTTTAAAAAAATTTTTAAAATTACACTAAGTTTTCATACTTTACAAAATAATATGCAAATACCTCATTTTTTTTTTCTTCAAAATAATGAAACTGTTTCTTATATTTATTTATTTTTAAATTTTTTAAATTTTAACCAATTTATTCTAATTTTTTAAAGATTTTTTTATTTAAAAACAAATTTATGATAAATAACTTATTTTTATTTTATATAAAAATAAATTTAAAATTTTTATCAATATTTACTTGAAAAATAAAAATAAAAATAAGATATATATTTGTATATTACTTTATATAATAAGAAATGTAAATATAATTTTAAAAATAAAAAAATAATATAATTATCATAATTTAAAAAAATAATAATTTATCCCAAAATATAAAATAAGTATTATTTTTAAATATTATTGCTGACATAAAATGATTCTCGCAGATTGGAGTTGAACTTCTGTAAGAAGACAAATTTTTTTATTTTTAATTTTAAAAAGTTCTAGATTCCCACCGTCAATTCCCTTTGCTTGAATATGAAGGAGCTTTATTTCAACCATTGGATCTCTGTCGCGTAAAATCCGCACAATTTCAAAAGGGCTCTGATTGATGTTGACGAGATGCCTGTCCTTTCAGTAACTTTCAAGAGCTTGTGCAGAGTCGCAACAATTATAATGATACGAGTCGTTGCGTACTTCGAGACAAACCCGCAGCCGAAGCCGAAACAATGGCCGACCCTTCAATCGAAGTCCCCCTCCCTCCATCCGTAGAAGCAATGCTTCTCAAAATTTGCCACGCACAGTCCAAACAACCAGCAGACATCGCAGCCCGCAGACAGCTCGCTTCGCTCGGCGAACAAATTTCTCTTCGCATCCTCAAAGATATCTCTGCGTCCACAATTCGAAAACTCTCAGTGCTTTCGTAGTGTACATGGCCAGAGAGTACCGCTCAGGCTCTACTCAAGAAAGCGTTTCTCTCTCCCCGCAAAAATCGAGTTCTTGTCCCTCTTCTTGTTCAAGTCCCGTAAATCTCTCAAGTACCCCCCTTCTCTCCCTCTAGATATCATGTTAGGTTTTGTATCTTGTGATTCTTGAGCGTTTGCTTTTCAAAGTAGCCTTTTTTGCTTTTTTTTTTTTTTTTAAATTGTTTTCTTTTTTAGTTTAGTTTAAAACTTATTTTAGTTTTTCAATACGCAAGCTCTGTTCTTTCGACGGAAACTTGAATAGTATTAGGTCGCAAATCGAGTTATTTTGCTTTCACGTTGCTCAGTTTTGAAAGAAATTTTCTTTCGAATTTCTTGAAGCCATTTAAGCTTTCGCTCTGTTTTTGGTTAGACAGGAATCATTTCGAGGCAAAAATTTTCTCAAGAATTGTTATTATATACGTGTGTGGTTTTGTATGGGTAGCTTGTTTGTGAAGTGTTGTTTGTTGTTTGTATTGTACTATAGGGTATGTCCCCCATGGTTTTATTCATCTCAGTGATTTTGTCTTCTTTCCTCACTCGCCAATCCCAAAGCACGTGGCATGCTCCCCCTCTTCGAGTCCAAAAAAAAATAGGAGCACGCATACAATTAGTCTCTTGTTATTTGTCTTTAGTAAACTTGAATTTAGGAAAGCCTTTTTAATACTAAGTTACCTTCGGGTGTAAGTTTGTCTTCGTTCAATTGATAGTTGCAGTATGTTGTCCAAATTGGGTTGTGAAAATTGGGCTGCTTTTGTCTCCTGGAATAGGCCAAAGGACTTTATGACTGAACAAGAAATTCTAAGTTGGAAGGACCTCCCGATGAAGAGATTTGAATCAAAAGTTTGGGATGCCTATGGCCATCATTGTTGTGATGAAACAGATCAAAGGGAGGTGAATCTGAATTGTTGCTATTGGGATGGTTCTATTTGTCAGTTTGATGCCTCGAAGTTGATAAGCTGCCAAAATTATAATCTTCTATCAATTAAATAATTACTCTAAAAGCCATATACCGTTACGACGCTATGTTCTGTGGTTTGTCAAAAATTAAATTTTCAAATTGAAGTGCGAGATTATAAATGTATTCCTACTAATCCAGCTTATGATTTCTGTATTGGTGCTGTCTATAGGATCACCTTGGTTTCAAATTTTGACAATTTCGTTATGATCATGTTTATCAACAACTACTGTGGCAAACATGTGATTTTCTGAAACATTGAATGCTATAGGATCACCTAGGTTTTAAATTTTGGCAATTTCTTTGTGATCATGTTTATCAACAACTACTGTGGCAAACATGTTATTTTCTAAAACATTGAATGCTATGTATAACTTCCATGATTTATTATATAGCTAACACATTTTATGTTGTTTGGCATTCTTATGGTATCTTGTGTGAATTTTTCATGCTCTTGAGTGACATACTGTCAGGGGTCTGATAATGATAGTATATTTTGTTAAATTAGTTTCATTATCTGTTAAGAGGAATTTGATTTAAGGTTATTTATATTTCAATGTTTTTAATGTAAACTTTTTAGCTCCCATTAGCGTCCTTACGCCTGAAAATTTGATGGCCGCCGAACTAACTAAGACCCGAGCAGGATACTTGAAGCAGTCCCTGCTAACCAAGTGGACTCCAGGGAAGAAGAAGGTGGGGGAAACTTCCTCCTTTGTTGATCCTCCTCTTCAAATGAAGAGGAGGAGGCTTCTCTTCAACTCTCCAGACCGAACTTCGGATGAAAGGGAAGTTGTTATTCCTGAGCCTACCCCCCTCTCGGCCCCCTGAAGTCTCGAGCAAGCAAGAGGGGAAGGGGAAAGCGGCTACTGGTGTTTCCTCAGCGCCTGATGGCTACCAAGCCGCGAAGCATGCCTTTGATAAGTTCTGGGCTGCTGGCCCCCAGAGATACGTGGGCCAGAAGGCGGAGAAAACAATCACGGAGCTGATGTCTCTTCAGCTGAAGGTAATTCCCGCACTTTATTCCTTATCTTCTTTTTGCGTTTTGTTACCTTATCTGTTCTAACTTGCTTGTTTTGTGTTTTGCAGACCATGCATGACGTTGTTGCCCTCATAGATTCTGCAGTGGACCCGAAGGTGATTGAGAACCTTCAGTCCGAGCTGGATGAGACCAGGCTTCAGCTAGGGACGACCCAGTCCAATGCTTTCTGCTGCAGAGAAGAAGCTAAAGGAGGCGGCGAACTCCTTTTCAATTATGGAGTCTGAGAGGGATTCCCTTGCTCGGAGGTTAGAAGACCTTCAGAAGAGGTTTGATGACTTCCAAGCCAGCTCTATTCAGAAGACCAAGGATGCCGTCGAATTTGCTAAGGCCCAGAATGAAGTAGAGATGAAGGCTGAGCTTGAAGAGATAGGTGAAGAGCTTATAAAGCATGGCTATAACACCTTCAGAACCAAGCTCCTCGTAAAGTACCCCGACCTCGATCTGACTTGGGATTGATGCTGTTGAGGCCCCTCCAATTGAGGCCAGGGCTCAAAACGAGGCTGATGAAAGAGCCCCTTCAGAACTTCCCCCTAGTAGAAGCGTCTGCCCCAACAGACCTTGAAGCAATAATTTAGGATTCATTTCTCTTGTACTGTGCTTTTTTTGTATTTTTTTTTTAAACTGATGTACTTTTTCAGTTATCTATCAATGAAAGTTGACTTTTTCTGAACTCGTGTGTCTTCTTATACTTCAGAGCACTTTTTTTAATTGTCCTCTTCAGAGTAGCTATACTTGTAAACTTTGTAAACTGTTTGATAATGTGCCAAGTAGACTTCAGTAGTGCTCTAACCCATCATCGCTCTGTAGTATAGGCTTGGGCTTCCGGCCTTTAATCTTGCAATTAAATCAAGTAAAGTCATTCGGGAGTTGAATGAACTTCATAATCTCCCTTTTGATCTCTCAAATGAGCATGAACTGAGTGTTGTCGTTTGAGTAGAGAAACTTGTAATTAGATAATCACGAATCTTTTGTAACCAAAATTGGCAATAATCTGTCATAATCGGAACTTCTGCCATCAGGAACTGATAATAAACGAACAGGAAGACTTCCCAGCAACAAACACTGATAAACTTTCTTGAAAGATACTCTAGGACTTTCATTGCTTGTATTGAGCGCAAGGTCCTTCTTCAGAAATCATCGTTCGTTCTCTAGACCTATAATTCTTGTGATGGCTGTAGAGAATGGTAGAGGCCTTTTTATTGAGATGGTTTAGACTTGCAACTCTTGCATCGACTGCAGGGCTTTTAAGGGCCTATTCATTGAGATGGACCAGACCTGAGGTTTGTGCATTAAATGGACCAAACCTGAAACACTTGTAATGAATATAAGGCTTTAGGAGTCATTGAGATGGACCAGACCTGAGGGCCTATGCATTGATTAGACCAAGCCTGAAGCACTTGTAATGGATACAAAGCTTCAGGAGTTAATGAAATGGACCAACCTTGGGGGTCTATGCATTAATTGGACCAAGCCTGAAGTGCTTGTTATGGATACAAAGCTTCAGGAGTCAATGAGATGGACCAGACCGAGGGGGGTCTGTGTATTAATTGGACCAAGCCTGAAGCACTTGTAATGAATACAAAGTTTCAGGAGTCAATGAGATGGACTAGACCTGAGGTTTGCGCATTAAATGGAACCAAGTCTACGGCACTTGTAATGGATACAAGGCTTCAGGAGTCTTTGAGATGGATCCAGACCTGAGGTCTGTACATTAAGTGGACCAATCCTGAAGCACTTTGTAATGGATACAAGGCTTCAGAAGTCTTTGAGATGGACCAGACTTGAGGTCTGTGCATTAAATGGACCAAGCCTGAAGCACTTTGTAATGGATACAAAGCTTCGGGAGTCAATTGAGATGGGAACATTGTTTGGAAAAATCAGATTTTTCTTGATAATATTTTCGTAAGTGTTCTATATTCCATGGCCTAGGTATCGGCTTCCCTGCTATATCTTCCAACCAATACGTGGTAGGGCCTGACAACCTATGTTACTTTGTATGGGCCTTTCCAATTGGGTGAAAGCTTTCCCATGGTGGGATCCTTAGTGTTCGAGAATACTCTTCTTAGGACGAGATCCCTGGGTTCGAAACTGAAGGGCCTTAGTCCTTGTTTGGAGCTATTGGTCATCCTTTGATACTATGCCTCCATCTTTATCCTGGCATGATCTCTCATTTCTTTAAGTAGATCCAATCCTTCTATAAGCTGCTGGTCATTGATCTCTTGGTCAAAAGCATCTGTCCAGTATGCTAATAATGTATATTCGCGACGCACAAGAGACACGTCGCTAAAGGTGATGTAAAAATCATTTCCCGCGTAAAAAAAAATGGGGCGCGTAGTTTAGCGATGTAAAAATCAGTTATTAACGACGTACGTGGTCGTCGCTGAAAGTTAGCATCGCACATGGGGCGTCGTTAATAGTATGGCAAGTAAAACAATACTATTTTGTGTGCATTTGGCGACGTGCAAAAGACTATTAGTGACGCTCAGGCATGCGTCACTAATAGCTCTCCAATATTTCCCCAACGCCCATCTCATTCGATCAGAAGCTGCTCTCTTTCTCGCTCTTTCTCGCTCTTTCTCTTTTAGGCGTTTCATTGACGACGATAGCACATTCCGGCGACGGTGACAACGAACTCCGATTGACAGTAAGTCCTTCTCTTTCTCCATCTCTCTCTGACTCCCCGATCTATATGATATCTTCTCTTTGTAGCGGCAAAATGGGTTTCTCTGTATTTTTTCTTTTAGAGACATATGAATATTGCCATGCTAGGAATTTATTAGATGACTTACAACTGTTTTATCAATCTGATTTGTGGTTATGATGATAAATCCTAGTTATAAAAAATAAAATAAACGTATGAATCTTTTTTTTTTTTTTTACATATTTTGATGCTAATTGCGATTGGTTGCATTTTTCCCCTTCTGTTGGGTATAAATAATAAATTGAGTTCCTCCACACATTTACACAGTTGAGTATGGTTGAATTTGGATGAATTATATTGCAATTTTGTATATATCTACAACCAGTTAACAAAACTAACCAGATTCTTCAGCTTTTCAGTTTCTAATTCAGTGTAATTATTGATAATTTTTTTTGTTCTTCACTGATTTTTTTTTGTTTCCCTAGTCCAGATTGTACCAAATTTATGCATTGGAAACCTCTATTCTTGTTCTTTGATTTTGTACTAGTTTGGATGAAATTTCTAAATTGATATGTAACTCATAAATTAATTCTTATATGAACCTTGTATATTCATTCCGATATGGAATTTATTATTGTGAATTGACTGTTCAGTTTGGAATTATTTGGATGTGATATTTGTACTTATGGAAACTCAAAAGTCGGAAGTTCCATAAATATTATGTTTAGACTACCTGCCAATGACCTCTTTAGCTGCATCTATAACCTATAGAACAGAGCAAAGAGCTCAAATCAAATTATTTTGGTTTTCTGTTTATAGTATTTTTTGAACTATCTCCATATTTGTTTTTGCTCTACGTTGTTGTCCTTAATATAATCCAATTGCCAGCAAACTGCGTATCATTGTCTGAAATGATGATGCAAGGTATGCCGAACCTGCAAACTATGTTTCTCCATGTGAAGTTTTTCACTTCCAATTCCGTGATGTGAGTTAGGGGCTCGGCCTTCGCCCATTTGGAGAAGTAATCAATGGCTACCAGCAGGTACCTTCTGTTCGGAGTGGCTTTTGGCAACGGCCCTATGATGTCCATTCCCCACTGAGCAAAGGGTCATGGGCTAGCAATAGGAATAAGCTCATGGTGGGGCTGGTGCTGGTATGGAGCGAATCGTTGGCATTTGTCGCACTTTTGGACGTATTCTTTGGCTTGCTTCAGCATGCTGGGCCAATAATAGCCCTGAGTTAAGGCTCGGTGGGCTATGGTTCTGCCACCATTATGGTTGCTGTAATTTCTTCGTGTATTTCTGCCAGAACATATTGAGATTCCTCTGGAGCCAAGCACCGCAGTAGAGGTTGAGGGTAGGATCTTCGATAGAGTTTCCCATTTAGGACTAGGTATCGAGCTGCCTTGATTTGAATTCTTCGAGCTTGGTTCTTGTCTTTTAGGAAGCCGGCCTTTTTTAATATATTGGAGGATTGGAGTCATCCAGTTTTGAGTTTGTTCAAAAACCTGCGAAGATTGTACATCCTTAATGCTTGGCCTTGGTTGATGAGAGATCTTCAAAGTTAAATCTTCTTCTTAGTCTGAGATGGGAGGCCATGTTCGCCAAAGTGTCTGCTCAGGGAGTTCAGACCTCTCTCGATTTTTTGAATGGTGAATCCATGGAATGTGCGCTTCAGCAAATTCACTAGTTCTAAGTATCAGAACATTCTTTCAGTCTTTGACAGCAAATTCTCTCAGAACTTGGCTTACCACCAGTTGGGAGTCGGAAAAAACTTTGAGATTTTGGGCCTTATACTCTATTGCTAGCTTTATCCCAAGGATCAAGGCTTCATATTCGGCTTCGTTGTTGGAAGCTCTGAATCCCAAGCTTACCATTTTTTCTGCCACTAGCCCCTTAGGGGACCGTAACATCAGGCCAACGTCAGAACCCCGGTTCATGGATGACCCATCGATATAGAGCTGCCATACGGCGGAGTTACTACCGAGCTGCGCCTTATCCTGCAGTGTTAGAGTGAACTCGGCAACAAAATTTGTCAATGCTTGCCCTTTAATGGAGGTTCATGGTACATGAAATATATCAAATTCTTCAAACTCCACAGACCACTTGACTAGGCGCCCAGAGACCTCAAGCTTTCGTAGCACCGACCTTAATGGATAGGCAGCCGGGATCTCAATTGGATGTGCCTGGAAGTAAGGTTTGAGTTCCCGGGTAGAGATTATCAGAACAAAGGCTAGCTTTTCTATCTCTGGATACCTTTTCTCTGTGTCCAGAATTGCTTTGCTCAAATAGAATACAGGCTTCTAAACTCCTTCGTCCTGCCTGACCAGCACAGAACTGACAACATTTTCAGATACCGCCAGATAGAGGAGCAGTCTCTCCCCTGGAACTGGTTTTGATAGAAGTTCTGGGGAGGCTAGATACTGCTTCAGTTCTTGAAAGGCCTTACATTCGTCGGACCATTGTAAGGCCATGTTCCCCCTCAGGGCTTTGAAGAACGGGAGGCAGCAATCGGTAGACTTGAAGATGAATCTGTTCAGAGCTACAATCCTCTCATTCAAGGCTTAGATATCTTTTTTGGTCTTCGGGAAACCAAAAAACCCAAGAATTTTTCTTTAGTTACACCGAAGGTGCACTTCATGGGATTCAGCTTCATTCTGTGTTGTTTCAGAATATCGAATGCCTCGCTCAAATGTCGGATGTGACCTGCATGTCATCTATATACACCTCTATTGTATCCTCGATCAAAGGGCCGAACATCTTGTTCACCATTCGTTGATATGTAGCCCCAACATTCTTCAAACCAAATGACATCACTCTATAGTAGTAAAGACCTTGTTCGGATATGAAGGCAGTTTTTTCTTGGTCTGAAGGGTACATCTGGATCTGGTTGTACCCCGAGTAGGCGTCCATGAAGCTCAGAAGTTCGTGCCCTACCGTTGCATTAACTAGTTGGTCTATCCTTGGAAAAGGGAAGGTATCTTTGGGGCAAGCCTTGTTGAGGTCTGTGTGGTCGACACAGACCCTCCACTTGCTGTTTTTTTTCTTGACCAGAACGGGATTGGTGAGTCATTTTGGATAAAATACCTCCCTAATCATTTTAGCATCCGGCAACCTCTGCACTTCTTCATTAATGATCTGGTGTTGTTCTGGAGCAAATGTCCTCATTTTCTATCTCACAGGAGGGTGGTCGGGATCGGTCATCAATTTTTGGGTGATAAGTTTGAAGTCTATCCCTTCCATATTTTAGTTTCTCAAGCAAACACTGAGAGGTTGTTTTCAGGAATTCCACCATCTCTTTTTGCTCGGAGGGTGACAGGTCTGTGCCGATCTGCAAGTATCGCCCTCCTCCTTTAGTGCTAACGAGCACCTTGATAGGATCCCCCATTGGCTTAACTCTGCTGTCCCATCCTCTGAGGCTTAGAGGTTCATCAATTCTAGAGGGGCTGGCTTTTGTCTCATGAAGATGGGAAAAGTCTGGGCTCCTATCTTCACGAGAGTGCTGTGATTGCTATTTGTGGGCCTTTTCTTTAAGTGCGAGAGCGTGGCACTCTCGGGCTGTTGGTTAGCACCCTTTGATAGAATAGACCACATTGTTGTGCACATACTTCATGACATTGGTGGAGGGTCGAGGGTGACCTGCTCCATTTGGTGAAGCTAAGGCCTTCCGATGATTACATTGTAAAGAGACTTGGAATCCAAAACCATGTATTTTGAGATTACGGTCTTTTGGCCGTCTCCCTCTCCTACTGTTGTGGGAAGGTCAATCCTCCCCAACGGGGTGCTGAGGTTGTCGTCAAATCCTTCCATTATTGTGGTGGTGGCTTTGACGTCATTGGAGTTGAGCTTCCTTTGTTTGAGGGGATCATAGAACAACACGTTGGCAGAGCTCCCCGTATCTACCAAGATCCTTCGTATCTCAAAATTTGCAATTTTGAGCGAGATAACGAAGGTGTCACTGTGAGGATAGTGCACCCCTACAAGATCTTGATCTGAGAACTGGATCTCAGGTACTGGCTTCAGTCTTTTCTTGATAGCAGGAGATTTGGAGGATGCTGGGAGTAGTTCTAGCCTTCCGAGCATAACGCTTTCTTGCTCGGTTGGACTATCCCTGTGACTAAGTTATCTGCGTAGAGGACGAAGATGACCTGATTGTTCTGTTGTCGTGGCTCATTCCGTCCATCCCTCTGTTCTAGCCTCCTCTATTGCGGCTTGTCATTACGGGGGTTCTGCCTCCCGTCTTGCGTGACAAACTCCCGTAGTCGTTCTCTCCTGATGAGCTGCTCAATCGCCTATTTAAAGGTTCTGTATTCATCGGTAGTATGACCGTGTTTTTTGTGGAAGTCACAGTACTTATTTTGGTCCTTGGTGTCGGGATTACTCTTTAGCGATTCTGGCCACTTTAGATTTTCACATGCCTGGACCTGTCGAAGTATGTGAGTTAATGAGGCATTCAAAGGAGTGTAGGTTTCATACCTTCCAGTGCTAGTGTTAGTTGGGGCTCTGGATGCCATTCGTTTCTCAGGACTTCTGACCCTTTTTTTGGTTGCACTGGAGTCTTTCTTATGATCATCCTTCTGGGCTTACTCTTTAAGCTTTTGGGAGGTGATCTTTGCTTCCTCCAAATTTATGTATTTTCTGGCTCGTTCCATGAGCGCTGCCATGTCGGTGGGAGGGATTTTTGTTAATGAGTCCCGAAAGCCCCCCAGAGCTAAACCAGAGGTTAGGGCAGCCACAAGGAAGCTCGGATTACAGTCCGTGATCTCCGTGAGTTCAGCATTGAAGCGCGCAATATACTCTCGTATCGATTCTCCTCTGGATTGTTTTATATTCAACAGGAACTCTGGTCCTTTTCTCAACCTCCTGCTGGTCATGAACTTGTCGAGGAACCATCTGCTAAGTTCATAAAAATTGAAGACAGACTCCTGAGGGAGCCTGTGGAATCACTTTAGAGCAATTCCCTTGAGGCTGGTCACGAAGGTTCAACACATGAAGGCATCGGTGGCCCCATGTAGTGCCATGGTATGTTGGTAGTGGGAAAGATGATCCCCTGGATCTTCAGATCCGTCATACAAAGTGAACTTTGGGACAGTAAACCTCTTCGGCCGTTCTTTTGCCATTATAACAGGGGTGAAGGGCGTAGCAAACCTACCGAGCAGCCTCGCTAGCTCGTCCTGCTCTGGAGGAATGTAAGTACCTTTAGTAATGACGGTATGGTTCATAGAGTCTGTTACCTCTTCGACCCTCTGTGGGCCTTTGGGCTGCTCCTTTTGGCCCTGTCAATCGGCCTCAGTCCCTATATGGATGGGATGATTCCGTCCCATAGTAGGGAGAGGATATCGATTATTCTGGACTGGGAGGAACCAATGCAGTGCGAAGTTTGAAACTCATGCGGCGCTGGGTTTGCTCCTGAAGCCGCCGAAGTCAGAACCCTTAGTGGTACTTTGGTAGTGGACAACCGGGTTAAAGGCAAGTATCCCCCTGCCAACGGAGATTGATGGCTGGGGATCCTTTCCTACGTGAGTGCTTGTCGTGGGCGTGCACCGGCTTCACGTTCGAAGCTTCCATGGGAGGCCTTCTACCCTTGGTGGTGGTAGGAGGTTGAACCCCTTCATCAGCGACATTGGGGAGAGGAATGAGTGGGGCTGCTTCGAGGGCACTAAGTGAGCAATGCCAGAGTTCTAGAGATGGCAAGGAGTTGCTCCTGCATCATGTTAGTCTGTCGCTGGACTCGGTCGAGTTGTTGCTGCATGGGGTCAGACGCTTGTCCCCTTCCTTTACCTGGATCGGCGACCGGTTTAGAGGGTTTTGAGGATTTTGAGTATTCTTCCTTGGACGAAGATTGGGAGCCTATGGTACTTCAATGAGAGAGACGGAGAAATTGTTCGGAATAGAGAAAACTTAGCAAGAAAGATTTCTCATTCCCACAGACGGCGCCAAATTGATGCTGTACTCTCTGATCAGTAGGGGGCTCCGTTCCTCTTCGCCTGTCGAACACTTAAATAAATAGATCAGAGGGCCACCAAGTTGGCTCCGATGGTAGCCGCTTCGATGATAAAGTCAATAAACTGAATTGAAAGACTATAATCGAAAGTAATTGAATGACTATCATTAAAAAAATGCACCTTAGGGTTCAATTTATAGGTTACGGCTTCCTAAGTTGATTACGATTTGGTGTCGTGAAAGTAGGAATTTGATCATCAGAGAATGGCAGTTACCATGTTGAATACTGCACTTCGTGAATGACAATTTTGCTTGTTGAGTATTGTTTCCTTATCTTTAGCTCGGTAGGGTGCTTAAGGCAGCAATAAGCTCGGAACCTTCTCGTGTGTTTTCATAGTGCCTTCCGAGCTTGAGGTGAGTTTGAAGGGCAGCATGGGCTTCCGATCTAGAAGCTCTGAAGACCATATATTTAAATCTGCTCTAGGATGGATAAGCTTTGGTCGTTCTATGTATACACGTGTCATGTAGAGATTGGTCAGTCACTTTGTGGTGTATCATATATATATATATATATGTGTGTGTGTGTGTGTGTTTTGTTACACTAAAATAAATATTCTTTAATTCATGCAAAGTCGGTTATCTATGAAAATTGGATAAATTTAAGACTTGGGACCTTCCAAATAAATACGCGCCAATAAATTTTGAATTATGGACTAAATGAGATTGTGTACTGTTCACTTTAACTATCCCTTGACCTTGGGGTTAAAAAGATGGTTGAACCATGGATATCCAGTTGATGATGTGGTAAGTGGTCTACTGTAAAGAAGGTTGTGGCTATGGTTTCTTGCTAAAAATTGTAATCCATTGATTAACATGGTCCTTATTTTGAACTGGGATAGAAAAGGGTGTGCCAAAAGTGTTCCTTATTTCCTTTCTCTTTTGCTTTTATTCATCCTTCAGATTTTTGGCCATTTGTGATGTTATTGACCTTTTTCCTATTTATTTTTTCCCTTTTGGAACGGGGTAGGGTCTCACAACATGTGTTATCATTGTCTCTAGAGTTGAAAAAGCATCCAAATTTGGGCATTATGAGTCCTCCCTCACTGAAACTCTTGCTTCAATCATGATTCTACCTTTCAATTATTTCATTCTAATTCATTTGAAAGACTTCACAACACCAAAATACAATCTTTGGAAGCTAGAATTAATGAAAGTGATGGGAGTTAAACCTTTTTCTTCATCCTTTTTACAATATCACCTCAATTTAAGTAATTAGGTGCAAAATGGTTTTATTAACTTAATTTGATGAACAAAATATTTCTGTATATTGGACTCATGATAATATCAATATCCTATCATATACATATCACACAACATTCTGCAGCCTCCAACTACTCACTGCACTGCAAAAGGGTATTAATGAAGCCAAATTTTTGTAAACATAACTCAACCATTGTCTTTGCAAAAAAATTATTCAGTAGGATAGTTATCGCACGGCGTTTTCTCATGAGAGAACCCCTTTTCACAAAGACTTCTAGAAATAGTTCACCTGAAGAAAGCTAACTATACATGTTGCATACTAATGTACATACATGTGTATTTATGTGTGTGTGTGTGTGTGTGTGAGAGAGAGAGAGAGAGAGAGAGAGAGTGTGTGTATCTATATATATACACACACCTCTGGCATGCATCTTGAGCGTAACGCCCTAGATTGGAGAAAAAAATTCAGTGGTACCATTTCACTAGTGAGATTGCACTAGGATTCAAGTATTATGTGGAATAAATTTTTAAATTTCAGTGAGTCTAATGGTAAGACAGTACTACCGGACTTTTTTGCTTTCTCTGTAGATTGAAAGACTGCAAATTAGTTTCCTAGAACTTTTTTTTTTTTTTGTCAAAGGAAATGGTGTATCAGTTTTGCCTGACTAATTCCACTTTCTGCTCATGAGATAATCCAAAAATTTCATAAGTTATAAGTATGGTGGATTGAAGTCGGGATCTCATGATTTACAATACGTCCGTTCAAGTCAATTCGTTTACTACTTGGTCCTATGCCAGCATCTAAGTAGTCAGTACCAAACCCAATAATTTATTGGGCTTATTTAACCGTCTCTCTCGCTGGATTAAGCCTGGAACTAGACCTTCTTCCTGTGGCTGGGTTGGGCGGCTGAAACATTTTTGACCCATGGACTGATGATTAGCATTTTCAAACAAAACCACTTGGATCAACTTCTACTTTTGGATGCAGTTTTTGTTCTTACAATTAGTTTCTCACTATGAATATGAATTTTATTTTGTTAGGCTCTGTTTTGTTCTTGTGCGGAGGAATATAAAAGTAAGAAAGGAAAACGTGAAGGAAAATTAAATAAATCTTTTATAAAATATTTTGATTTTCTTTCTTCATGGGTTTCCCTTCTCCCACCATTTTGTAAGAAAAATTGGGTTAAAAATTCTTTCGTTTTCCTTTCATATTATATGTTCCTCGCAATTTTCCAGTACAACCAAACAAGAGAAAATGAAATTCTCTCCTTTCTTTTTATGATTCTGAGTTGAAATTTGCATAATTCTTTTCTCTACCAATCCAAATAGATATTATTTCCTGATTTAGTTTATGGCCTGTGAGACTGATGAACCATCTATTTATGTCACTGGCCCAGTGGCTTCTTAACCAGCCCATTAAAGTTCACCCAAAGTTGGAGGCCCAAACCTAACCCTACCAAGTTCAGATGTTTTAAGTATTTATTAGTAACAAATGAAAACTTCTATATTTATAAAAATCACTTATAAAAAATTAAAAAGATTTAAGATTACTTAATTTATATTCTACTAAACTAATTTTTATTAATTTTTTTCAAATAAGTTTTAAAACTCAAAGGTTGCAAAACCCATTACTTCTCAATTTTACTCGACAAAGAGAGTTAAGTGAATTGATTAAGTGAACAAAGAAGGAATAGATTTCAAGAACAATGTTATATAAATAAAAAATTTATGTAAAATGAGGTAGCCTATTTAGACCAATTATTTCAAGATTAATATGCTTTGTTATTGTAAAAAATATCACTGTCTAATCATTTTATTTTATACAAAACCTTATATAAAATGAGGTAGCCTATCTAGTACCAATTACTTCAAAATTTATATGCTTTGTTATTGTAAAATATATCACTGTCAGTGTTATTTGATATTAAAATTTCATATAAATAATTTTTTTTATTTTTCATATATATATATGTATATATAGGGTCTCATAATTTGTAATTGATGTAATAAAACTCTGCATACTTGAAAAACATTCAAATTAATGACTGTTCAACATATTAACAGATTGTCCACAAATTACGTCATTTAGTATTTAATAGTGTAATACTTTCACATATTGATAAGCTATCTTTCACATACTTTCTCATGTGTACGAATAAAAGAAAGTTTAAAGTTGTGTATGAGGATAGAGCCTATAGTATTATTAGGTGATAATATATTTTTACTTTTTCGGTGGAATCACTTTTCCACGTATATAAGCATTAGCCCAAAAGGGTTACGGACGGAAACTTTTACTTTTTGAATTCCTTAATGATATCAATAATTGAGGAACAGAATCAAATGAAATAAGAATCAAAATAACTTTCAAATTTACATTTCAACAGTAACTCATCCCGGTAGTGCAGCTCATGTTGGTATATAAAATATGGATCAATTGGTAAGAGAAAGAAGACAAAAAATATATTAGTTGAAAGATAAAGAAATAGATTAAAATATATTAAAATAAGACATAAATATATTTAAAAATAATATAAATTATACTGATTTTTTATGAAATTTTTGACAATTACATTAATTGTTTTTAAAAATTTTTTAAAATTACACTAAGTTTCCATACTTTACAAAATAATATGCAAATACCTTCATTTTTGTTATTTTTTTCTTCAAAATAATGAAACTGTTTCTTATATTTATTTATTTTTAAATTTTTTAAATTTTGAGCAATTTATTCTAATTTTGAAAGATTTTTTTATTTAAAAACAAATTTATGATAAATAACTTATTTTTATTTTATATAAAAATAATATTTAAATTTTTATCAATATTTACTTGAAAAATAAAAATAAAAATTGGTCAAGATTTAAAAAGTAAAATTAACTAGTTTTGTCATTTAAAAAAAAATTTGACTAGAATGAGATATATATATATATATATTTGTATATTACTTTATAAAATAAGAAATAGTAAATATAATTTTAAAAATAAAAAAATAATATAATTATCATAATTTTTAAAAAAATAATAATTTATCCCAAAATATAAAATAAGTATTATTTTTAAATATTATTGCTGACATAAAATGATTCTCGCAGATTGGAGTTGAACTTCTGTAAGAAGACAATTTTTTTTATTTTTAATTTTAAAAAGTTCTAGATTCCCACCGTGAATTCCCTTTGCTTGACTATGAAGGAGCTTTATTTCAACCATTGGATCTCTGTCGCGTAAAATCCGCACAATTTCAAAAGGGCTCTGAATGATGTTGACGAGATGCCTGTCTTTCATAACTTTCAAGAGCTTGTGGAGAGTCGCAACAACTATAATGAGTTTACACAGTATATTTACGAATTTTTGATATTTTTTTTTAAATAAGATCATATAATATAGATATATATATATATATATATTTGAAATCATATCTCAAAAAAACGTTGTTAAAAATATTTTTTTTTGAAAGATAATTTTTTAATAAACTTTTTTTTAAAAATATCTTTCTGAAAGAGATTTTAAAAAAAAATTATTAAAATCGTCTTTTAAAAAAATACTTTTATAAATAAATTTTTGAAAGACAATTTATATTAAAAAATAATTTTTTAAAAGACGATTTTAAAAATAATCATAATATCTTAAATAAGTTTAAATTAACAACAAACTAAAAAATATATATTTTACTTTACTTCAAAATTTAACCCGAATTTTTACTCTAGTTTTAAATTAATTATTAGTGTTCTGCGCATCATGTGAAATAAAGATTCTTTCGGTACTCTTTGTCGTGTTGGATATTGTTATTCTTTTGTATAAATTATATTACCACCGTTAACTATAAAATAGGTAAATTATATTCATTTGTTATTCGGTTTTTTATAATTATATTAATCTCTTGTAAATTTTTTCTAATTATATTATTTTATTTAAAAATATATAAATATATTTTTTGAAATTTTTTTTATTTAAAATTGTCTCTTTTATTTATTTATTTTATTATTTTTAAATTTTGACTAATTTTTTTATTTTTTAAAAATATTTTTTATTATTTTCTGATAAAAATAAGTTTTAGACAAATAACTTATTTTTATTTTAAATAATTTTTTATAAAATTTTATTAATATTTATTTTAAAAAAAAAAATGGTCAATTTTTTTTTTTTTTTAAGTATAACGATTAAGAAAAAATTATTCTAAATATATGTATGCATGATATGAAGCTCAAATTCAAACTTGACATGTAAAGAGAGATTTTAACTATCTCATTTTAATTTGTTTATATTATACTAAACTCATCATAATTGTTAAAATATAATCTACCGTATAAATTTATTATTGTGTAGTGATAAGTATTATTAATTTGTATTTTTAACGAGAAGTAATTAGGATTGGTTTATTTAGTCATTCATGTTTATGAAAAAAATAAAATTATGAATTTAGATTTCACTTTTTATGAGAAATATGAGCATTTCTATTTTAGGCACAGAATTCAAGGAATAATTATCTGTTTTTTCAAAGTAGTGTGACCCATGCTTATGTTATCTTGCCCTTGCAAAGTAGAGAAATGTTAGCGATTATTTGTTAGAGTCAAGTGTTTACGCGTTAATTGTTAATTTTTTAAAATTTTGGATTAAAATATAATTTTTTTATTTTTTTTTCAGATTAAGATTATAGTAAATTTATTTATTAAAAAATTATCTGTGAAATCAATTTGTTGAAAAACAAATAAAAAGAAAAATGTTTGAAATCGTATTTAGAAAGACCTTTTGAAAAAAAGGTCTTTTTGAAAGATGATTTTAAAAAGAAATTTTTTAAGATCATAAAGACATTTTTAAAAACATTTTTTTAAAAGATAATTTTTTAATAAAATTTTTTTTTAAAAATATTCCTAATATAATAAATAAGTTAAAAATAACCCTAAATTAAAAAAATATTATTTTTTTTTTAAACTCTATTTGGGTATTAAATCTCATTTTTTCAGAAAGTATAAGAACGACGTGCTGCACTTCTCCACTGTCATTGCTGCTCAAACAGAGCGGGAAACGTAATACGAGTCGTTGCGTAATTCGAGACAAACTCGCAGCCGAAGCCGAAACAATGGCCGACCCTTCAATCGAAGTCCCTCTCCCTCCATCCGTAGAAGCAATGCTTCTCAAAATTTGCCACGCACAGTCCCAACAACCGGCAAACATCGCAGCCCGCAGAGAGCTCGCTTCGCTCGGCGAACAAATGTCTCTTCGCATCCTCAAAGATATCTCTGCGTCCACAATTCGAAAAACTCTCAGTGCTTTCGTAGTGTACATGGCCAGAAAGTACCGTCCAGTCCCTACTCAAGAAAGCGTTTCTCTTTCCCCGCAAAAATTGAGTTCCTGTCCCTCTTCTTGTTCAAGTTCCCGTAAATCTCCCAAGTACCCCCTTCTCTCCCTCTAGATATCATGTTAGGTTTTGTATCTTGTGATTCTTGAGCGTTTGCTTTTCAAAGTAACCTTTTTTGCTATATTTCTTTAAAAATTGTTTTCTTTTTTAGTTTAGTTTAAAAATTATTTTAGTTTTTCAATGCGCAAGCTCTGTTCTTTTGACGGAAACTTGAATAGTATTAGGTCGCAAATCGAGTTATTTTGCTTTCACGTTGCTCAGTTTTGAAAGAAGTTTTCTTTCGAATTTCTTGAAGCCATTTAAGCTTTCGCTCTGTTTTTGGTTAGACAGGAATCATTTCGAGGCGAAAATTTTCTCAAGAATTGTTATTATATACGTGTGTGGTTTTGTATGGGTAGCTTGTTTATGAAGTGTTGTTTGTTGTTTGTATTGTACTATTGGGTATGTCCTCCATGGTTTTATTCATCTCAGTGGTTTTGTTTTCTTTCCTCACTCGCTTATTTTGAACTTGTCAAGATAAGATTCTCTGCCGCGTTATGTATACTGGGCATTTCATTACTCATGATATAAGTCGTGCCTTTTGTTTTCTTTTGAGTGCATAGACTACGATTCAAGAATTTAACAATCTTTGTCAGTTTTAATTCTTTGATTGACTGATTGATTTGGTTACTTCTCGTGGGCACAGATGGTGATAGTTCTCACTCTCCAATCCCAAAGCACGTGGCATGCTCCCCCTCTTCAAGTCCAAAAAAATAGGAGCACGCATACAATTAGTCTCCTGTTATTTGTCTTTAGTAAACTTGAATTTAGGAAAGCCTTTTTAATACTAAGTTACCTTCGGGGGTAAGTTTGTCTTCGTTCAATTGATAGTTGCAGTGTGTTGTCCAAATTGGGTTGTGAAAATTGGGCTGCTTTTGTCTACAGGAAAAGGCCAGAGGACTTTATGACTGAACAAGAAATTCTAAGTTGGAAGGACCTCCCGATGAAGAGATTTGAATCAAAAGTTTGGGATGCCTATGGCCATCGTTGTTGTGATGAAACAGATCGAAGGGAGGTGAATCTGAATTGTTGCTATTGTGATGGTTCTATTTGTCAGTTTGATGCCTTGAAGTTGATAAGCTGCCAAAATTACAATCTTCTATCAATTAAACAATTACTCTAAAAGCCATATACAGTTACGACGTTACATTCTGTGGTTTGTCAAAAATTAAATTTCCAAATTGAAGTGCGAGACTATAAATGTATTCCTACTAATCTAGCTTATGATTTCTGTATTGGTGCTGTCTATAGGATCACCTTGGTTTTAAATTTTGGCAATTTCTTTATGATCGTGTTTATCAACAACTACTGTGGCAAACATGTGATTTTCTGAAACATTGAATGCTATAGGATCACCTTGGTTTTAAATTTTGGCAATTTCTTTGTGATCATGTTTATCAACAACTACTGTGGCAAACATGTTATTTTCTGAAACATTGAATGCTGTGTATAAGTTCCATGATTTATTATATAGCTAACACATTTTATGTTGTTTGGAATTCTTCTGGTATCTTGTGTGAATTTTTCATGCTCTTGAGTGACATACTGTCAGGGGTCTGATAATGATAGTATATTTTGTTAAATTAGTTTCGTTATCCGTTAAGAGGAGTTTGATTTAAGTCTACTTATATTTCATTGTTTTTAATGTAAACTTTTTTAGCTCCATTAGTGTCCTAAAAATCTATAACTTAATGAACTGATCTAAAAATCTAATAGTTTAAGTTTTTAACTTATTATATTATTCAAAAAAAGGACAAAAGAAAGAAAAACTGAGATTTAGTGGATTGACCAGATGAGTCACAAGTTTAAGTAGTGAGGTAACATTGGTAATATACTGCCCAATAACATTGGCTTGTTTATATGACATCATCTGGTCTGTAGTGTCTTTCTAGCGTCAAATGCAACAACTGCCTTTTGTTTTCTTGTTGTCTTGCAGTACTCTGATTGGGATTCCGGAAAGACATATCTCTATAAGTGTCATGTTTATGCAGATGGAAGTTATATTTTCAAGGTCTGTATGTCTAGTCTGTAGTTAATTCTTGTTAGAATTAGTAATTTGAATTTCCATTTCTGTCTACCCCACATTCTAAAAAATTCTGCATGATTTTATGCTTATTGTAGAATTTTCAAACTCTTGTTTGTTTTCTATTTATAGGATGGTTTCATTTTAACTGTTTACAGATTTTGACTAAGCTCATGTGTGTGTGCCGCGCACACAGAGAGGTATACAATTGACCCTCTAATTACTAGTATTCAATAAGTTAATAATATCAATTAATTAATAGTTTTTTGAGGAACTGACTTTGTTCTACAGGTGACTTTTAATAAATCCCTTTACATTTATAATTATTAGAATACAAAAATAGCACATACTTATGTATATGTATCATAAAAAATTTATAAAAATTATTAGTAACATTAAGTTTCAAGTAGTGAAAGAAGAGATTAGAAGTTTTTTATAATTTAAATTAGATATAATATATATTTTTTAAGAAAGAATTCACCATTCTTGCAAATATGTATATATGTCCTATTTTTACATTAAAATTGTGTACTGGTAATTTTTTTTCATTAATAAAAATCATAGTCAAACCTAATAATTAATATTTCTATTAATTACTAATTTTAGGGTCTCCCAAGATTTTTAATTATTAGAGGATCGACCGTAGAGAGTGGGGAGAGAGAGGTGTGTGAAGATTTTTTATTTGTATTTTTTTGTATTTCTTGTTTTGGTTCTTATCTATTAACTTTTCTGTATGGAGCAAGTGAGGAAAAATAATCAACTGTCATGATTTGAACTGAAAACTTGAATGTAGTATGTTATTCTAAACCTTGAATAAAATGGCAAAAGTAAAGGTAGTTCAATATTTCCCTTATGATTGAATTGTGTTATTTTTGCATGTATCATTTGCATTAGACTTCAAATTGGAGTTGAATTGGCTTTATGTCATTTCAGTGTCATGCTTTCTCATTTCTCAATATAATCACTTAAGAGTACTAGAATGTGTGGTTACATTCATAATTACTTCAGCAAGAACATAGATGCGGTTAAGAATATTTAGAAGAAGCAAATAGGAAGTGGATAAGGAAGCCTAGTATATGCCTTACTAAGACATATGGGAATCACCTGAAATGTTAGAAGAAGCCAGCAAGCACTAGTAAGCAGAATTGTTATGGGTGTTTGTCTGGAACCTGGGAGATTGAGGCCGAGAGTTCCGGGGTTTGGGGGGTTGGGCAGGGTGGCTGGCTTTGCGCAGTTGAGTGAACAAAATTTGATTTGACCTTTAATTTTATGGTCAGATAAATAAAAAGAACTTTACAGTAAAACAGAGGTAGCTCCAATCCTAATAAAGTGATCTCTCTGCCCCTTCGAGCTTTTAGATAACAGCTATACTGTTTCTATTGTGTTTAATTATAGTTTTTTTAATCAACATGTATTTCCGTTTTCTGGAATGATTACATATTGCTATTTAACTTTTGGCAGTTGAGTTATTGATTAGACTTATAATTGGAACTCAATGAAATTGTTAGCTGCCAGGCGGTGGGCAATGCCTAATTGGTGATTCTCATCCTGGTGAAAAAGCCCATCAATCTGTACATTTAAAATGAAGCTGGAATGATTTCCAAACATTTAACATGCATTAGGAAAAAATATTAAATACAGCGAAAAAAAAACAGTGAACAAAATTGGATTTGACCTTTAATTTTAAAGTCCGATAAATAAAAAAGAACTTGACAGTAAAACAGAGATAGCTCCCATCCTAATAAAGCGATCTTCCTGTCCCTTCGAGCTTTTAGATAAAAGCTATATGTGTCACTGTTTCTATTGTGTTTAATTCTAGTTTTTTTAATCAACATTTATTTCCGTTTTCTGGAATGATTAGATATTGCTATTTAATTTTGAATATTATTTGAAGCCACAATACAATACATTGTTACTACTTGTACTTAAATGCGTGTTTGGACATAATATTAATGTGCATGCCTCAAAAGTATAGTAAACCGTGAGTTTATTGAATCTAGCATATAAATTTGGTCTGAATGGGTTGATAAGCAAGAAGTTTAATGAATTACAGTACTCTATCAATCACTTAGGCAAATACCTGGGCAAAAAGCTTGGTTCATTATATGGGGACACTTGGCATTTTGACAACAATATTATTGAGTGATTTGGGAAGTCAATCACTTTGTCAACTATCCGGGCAAAATGCTTGATCCATTACATGAGATCATCTGGGGTTTTGATAACAATATCAATAAGTGATTTTGGAAAACCAAGTATTAGCGCAGAAGAAAATATACCATGTGTGCTCTATAAACAAGAAGTATACTTTTGAAACCAGGTAGTTTGATTTTTGAAGATAGGAAGGGCCTTTCCAATAAGTACATTATCTCCAATTAGGGGAGGAGTGATCATCCAAAACCTATTCGAACAGGCGACTAGAGTTTACTCGACCCATTCCCCAGTCTCAGGAGAGAGTGACCTGTGTGACACATCTATTGCCCTTCTTCACTCATGCAATATTGCTGGATCGGGCTTTGAAAGTTTTGAGTATCCAATGACTAGCTTAGCCCAAAAGTTTGGGTTGGCATAAAAGATTTGATTTTTGATGTGGAAGTTTGATTCTTGAAACTCTTTCAATGTAATATGATTCATGCTTTACTATTTACCTTGGGAGCACATTTTTCTATTTCATTTTGAAAAACTGAAAAATTTGTCATGGCATCAAATGTCTGTAGCTTATGTGCATATCTTCCTAATATCAGTTGTAATACTTTTTCAGTGGGGGCCGTCTCCACCTTAAAGCCATTAAGGCCCTGCCAAAAAATAAGGCCCCAAAAATTTGGTACTCAGTGAATATCATTAAATTGGAAAGTTTAGAAAAAGACCGATTCAATATAAAACACTAAGATTTTTTTGCAAATAATAAGAGACAATGGTAAAAATATATTGTCTTTTTAAGTTCCCCCTTTTCCTATACTACTTCCTATTAAACTCTTTAAATATTGCCTAGAAAAGAGGCCCTGTTTGACGTTCATTTTAGGGCCCAATTTCTATTGAGCTGGCCCTGCTTCTCAGTTCCCTGTTATTGCCAGTTTGGAGTTCGAATGCTTTGTAGTTTCTTAGACACCACCTTTCTACTTTATTGGTATTATATTCTTGCATGTTCTTCTTTTGAGAAGACAGACTCCTATAACTTCCTTTATGTCTAGTGTCTCTTTCTTGATAAACATCTGTGAGAACCTGCACATTATATATTTTAACATTTTTTTTCTTGTTTCTTTACGAACATTTATTGTGCTATTTTATCATTCTAGGTTATTTAATTTATTATTGCTGTAGATTTTCATGGCCATTGCTTTTAAAATTCAGGGCCCATATCTGAACACAACAAGAACTCACCTACAGAGGGAATTAGGAGATGACAATGTATTGATTGTCAAGTTTGCAGAAGAAGCCAATGATGTGTACATCAAGATTGCCAACGAAGGCATTCTTGTTGGTCCAAGGCGTTATCGATTTTTTGGTACTTTTTTCCTTAATGCCTTTCGTATGAAGTATTTTAATTCTCCAGTCTCCTTTCTCCTAATAGCCATTTTCCATTATGAATTAGCTAAACACTCATTGATTTGAGTGAAGTATTTTTTTTCTTATAAAATAAATCGTTGATTTGAGGCAGGCTGTGCTTAAATAATATGCTGTACTCATTTTATATGTCTTGAACATGTGCCCGCACATCCCCCCCCCCGCCCCCCAATTTTTTTTTTTTGAATGTCATTTATATAATTAGGTAGCTTGCCCATACTTGTTTAATTCTCCCCCTCATTTTGTTTATACAGCTCAGAATTTTGCACTTTATCATGTTTGGTTTTCTTGCATTAAGGGATGTGTTTTGAAAGGAGCATGTTAAAGAAGTTACACGCATCACGAGAATTCATCCTCAATTAGTTAAAACCCCCCCCCCCCTCTCTCTCTCTCTCCTAAACTCTGTGTTTGACCATGGTACTAGAGTGAATGAAGTTTTGGAAACAACTTCATTCTTGCAAATCATCAGCCTAATAATATCTGAATACTGTTTTCCATATGACATAAATGCAGAACTATCCTTTTGGGGCCTCTTGCAGTAGGGGTCCAATAGCATCTGCATGAGTTTGAGCCTTGAGGTCATCTTCGTCTATCTAAGCTTCTTTCTTTTCTTTTCTTTTTCCTCTCTCTCTAATTTGAGTTTATACGTCTTTTTATTAAATTAGAACAGATGGAAATGAAATTACTACATTGATATGGGAGAGAGGTTATAGTCTCATTTATCTGCAAGATTTTTTGGGGTCCAAAGGATTCTATGTTGCTGATCTTCTATAAAACCTATGGCATTGGAGATCTTGAGTTGTTATTAGATCAATTATAAATTTATGATCTTCAATGATGTTCCTTTGGCAATCTGATTCTTGTTTCTCCTTTGTGTTAGCAATAACTTACTATGTATTGGTCAGAATATGTGTTTTCATCTTATCTCAAAACTAGGCAGATGTCTTTTCTGAATTAGGACAATTGCCCACTATTTCAGCCAAGTGATATGTTTGCTGCATAGTTTGTAACTGAAAAACATTTATGCATGTTTTTTGAAACTAACTTTTTAAGAATTCTAACATGATTTTATCTTTCTTTCTTATGGTTATTGGTCAGTGTTTAAAGATGGAGGCAAAGAGGTGAAGAATGATCCAACTTCATCATCTGTAAACTGTTACTTTGTTCGAATGGAGTCTATTGCCCTTTGGGATGAAGGCACTCCCAAGAAAACAGTTCATGAAGCTAGGTGTCATTTCATGCACGTGCACATGGTGCCCAGCATGGCCAAATATATGGCTAGGTTGGTACTACTAAAGTGTTTCTATTTGGTGTAGTCTCTTTTTTCCTGTTGCAAAGCTTGGAGTTTCTATGTTTGTTCCAATTGCAGGTTTTCCCTGGTTTTATCGACGACTATAAAGCTTAAAGTTGATTTTGCTTCGCTGTGTATTGAAACGATTGAAGATATACCTTGCCATGTATAAACTTTTTCTTATTTCTCCAACAAATATTCACTTACACCCCCTTATACAACTATACTTTCCTTAGTCCATTTGTCAAGCGAACACCTCTTTTTTTTTTGTTGTGAATTACAGGATGAAAATGATTGTCGTGTTCTTAGCGAAGATGGAAAACCTCTTATACATACGGATGGAACTGGTTATATTTCAGAAGATTTGGCTTTGAAGTGTCCTAAAGATTTTTACAACGCCAAATATATAAATGATGAAAATTTTAAGGTTCATGATTTCAACTTTTTTCAATTATGGATGCCTTCTAATTACTCAATGTCTGAAGAGTGGAATTAAAGGCTAGTTAATTAATTAAAAATGGCATATGCGAATTCTCCTTTCATTGGTTCTTCCTTTATAATGTTCTACCGCTCAAAATTACTTTTGTTTACTTAATCTTTTCATTGCATATTGTGTACCTGTAATTCTTCAAGCATGGAGATTTGAAGCCTTTTTGATCAGCATGCATTCGCAGTTGCTGTACTGTTTTCTGATGGTAATGCACAACTATCGAAAGCAGTATCAGCAAATTGCTCCATTTATATTTGGGGTTAGAATGGGAAAGGTTGGTTAATATGTTTCACAATAGAATCTACACTCCTCTTATAATTAATAAACCTGGGAGATTGAAAATTTATTAATTATTAAGTTTTTTCATATTTTCTTTTATCAATATGTATTTTTTACATGTAAATGATTTTCTGTACAAAAGTAAGATCTTATTTGTACTTTTTCATTGACATTTTAGTTTTTCTTAAAAAGTACATATAATACTCAACTTATGACATAAAGAAAACTCCTAATGTCCATTTCAAGTAAAGAAATTGTACGTGTTTCGGTGTTTTGTGATGTTATAATTTTTTTCATTTACAATACTTTTAACTTCAATTATGTATAATTAATAAATATAATTATCAAGATATGTTATAGATAAGATATATATATATATATATATATAAGTACATATATAACTATTTTATCTCTTTAATAATTTATATTATAGAGTTTTTTTGAAAAAGTATTAATTATTAAGTAATAAATTAGTATTTATCCACCATGGAACCAAGTTGGTTCTTTAAAAATTTATTAATTATTAGAGATTGTTAACTTATTGAATATTAATTATAACAGGGTCAACTGTACTTCGGAAAGGTCATCAAAATATTGTATTATATATTTGAGGAACATACATACTACAAAATGGGATCATGCGTGGTACACATGAACCATCTCATGTGGCAGATATATAACTTTATGTTTGATTTCCTTGTAAACTGTGCCTATTTTATGGGCTGATATACGTTTTGTCATCCTAGTTTGGTTTATGCTCACCTTCCACCTCTAATTATTTTATTATTAATTCTTGTCGATAGAGATTTCTTGATTGTGTCAACAATGAGGAAGGATCATTGGGATTGAGAGTGTCAGAAGCTCGCACTAGGGAACCGGTATAATTATTTAATGTTTGTTGGTGCTTGCTTTTCTATTTTCTGCATGTTAATAATTTGTACCTGTTGATGTTGCTTTTTATATTTCTTGTTATCCTTGTCTTTAACATTAGTATGGCATCTCATTTTCATTTTCTTCTAGCCTTTGTTGATGCAGGTCCGTTTGTTCAACAATGGTTGTGCTGTCAAGGGTACCCTTCTCATCAATAAAAAGGTACAAGATTTGTATTTTCCTATAAATAATTCTACTCCGGGCAACAAATAAATGTATTTAAATTGTGGTATGGTAATCATAATGGTAACCTGGCCAAATTCGTTGTGGCACAATTGTAAAAATGCTACCATGCATCTAAAAGGGATGGGTGGGATTAAGGGTTACATTCTTATTGCTGTCAGTCAAAAAATGTTGAAAAAAGGATTCAAAATGCAAGCCCATCTTTAACCCGATTCAGGTTCTAAGGGTGATAGCCAATTCCCTACCTCGCCTTAAATCAATGTATGAGGGGTCACAACCAGTTGGGCAGCAGGATGCTTCCCCCCACCCCAACACACACACAGACTCTTCCCCGCCCGGGGGGGAGGGGGGGGGGAGGAAGAAAATCCACCCCTAGTCTCTCACTCCGGTACCAAGTTGAGTCCCCAACTTGATTGGTCCCATTCCTGTGATGGGTTGCCTTTTTTTGTCCCATGTTTGATTGCAAAATCACTCTTCCAGTCTTGTCCTCATGGACCCCACCTTACCTGGCCCTGTTAATCATATGAGTTTGAGAAATTAGATGATTGCCACAGAAATATTATGGATCATATTACAAATCAATAAATAAAATAAATTCAATTCAAAGGTCTAACTCAAGTTCAAATACGAAAATAATTTATGCTTTAGCTCAAAATTAAGAGGGAGAGGCAAGAAAATAGGACCACAAAAAAGCAATCTAATTAAAGCCTGAGAGAGAGAGATAGAGAGAGTCATGAAGTTGGAGATAAAATGAGACCAAAAACTATAGGCCAAACAAAACTCAGAGAGAGAATAGTTGTAGTAGTAAAGTTGGTGATACCGTAATGGTTGATCCCAAAGGTGGCTAGCGCAAAGAGAGTTTGTGTTGATGTAATGATGTTGACCATGATGGCAAGCTTCATCAGCAATGGAGTTGGTAATGGTAGTGCTAGAGGGGAGAGGAATTAGGGTAAAAATGAGAATTCATATATCACGAGTCAGGACATTCAGGGTTTTTGAAGTAAAATTCTTTAAATCTCTTGCTTTAGGCCCTTTCCTAAAGTACGAAATACCACCCCCGTTGTAGGAATGTGAAACCCACTTCGTGGATGTATCATTCCAACAGGAACCGATTCCTGTTATTATGTCCCAAATGTGGGAATTGGAAGGTGTGGAAATGGGATGTGGTTCCAGCCCTTGATTCTAGCCAACCAATCATTGGCTAAGGTAAGAGTTTGTGCTACCTCCTTCCTAATTTAAGAGTTCTCTATTTCTGTTTGTGATGTCCCAAAATAAGTCCAGTTTGAAAAATCATTGCTCAAAGTATTGTAAACTTTTCCAAATTATCATTTTTATCAATTTGATGTGAATGTTAATGTGAATTGAGGTTATTTTGAAATTTTTTACTTTTCATTCAAGTGTGAAAACATAAGATGCTTGGCTCGTTAAAAAGTTGGTTTTCTCAAAAGGAACTCTTAAATTGGGGCGGAGCGAGTAGCATCTTTTTTTCAACTGTAATGTTGTTAATTGGCATCCATTCCCAATTTTGAATCATAGCTTTTAGTTGCGTCTAGGTTTTTTTTATTGACTTTATGCATTTTTTTTTTTCATTTGATATTGCATTTTGATCTAAACTTTTTCCATTTCTCGAATATTTGTAGCTTCCGCCCAGAACAATTCAGGTTAGACCTTCAATGGTAAAGGTTGAGACAGATTCAAAGCTTTTAGGAACTACACGTAACTCATTGGAGATAGTTCGCGTAAGGTAACCTACTCTATACTATTTTGTTTCCTTTGTACTGTTTACATTTTGTGAAATTGACTAGTTAGATGAGGTCATATGATTTTCTAATTCACTTGACATATTGCATAAGACTCTCATTTGAAACCACCAATTGTTGTTGAAACTTGAATCCGAGATGAAGATGCAATCTTTTTTATTTTATTTTATTGATAAGTAAAGATGAAATAGGAGCGACAAAAACACTTACTAAAAAAAAAGGGTGCGAACAAAAACACTTACAAAGCTGCAACAAAAACAAAGCCCCTAGAAACAACTCAAATCCTCTATAAACTATGCAAAACAGTAAATAGATTTTGTTACCTTTTTTCTTATGAGTGGAAAGTATGTAACATATTGTCGTTAAGCTTCTGAATGGGGCAACTCCACCCCTCGAAATGTCTTATATTTCACTCCCCCCATATACACGACATAAGGCACAATGGGAGCTGCTTGCCATGCCAATCTATTCCTTCTAGGAACAAAACCTCCAGCCTATGCCCCCCAAAAGCTCCCTCACTGAGCATGGCATAACCCATGGAATGCCAAAAGTAGAGAAAAGGAATTACTACAAGTCTCTGGCTAACCAACAGTAAAAAAGGTGGTGGTTTCGTATTCTCACCAGCCTCCTTGTGCATCACAAACCAATTAAGAAGAATTTTCCCTTGCCTCCATATATTATCCAAAGCGAGAATAGCCTCTTAAGCTACAATCATAAAAATAAAATCAAATAAACTTTTGACGGAACCTTAACCCTCCAAATTGTCTTCTAAGGGAAAGCAGGATCAAGCCCACCATAAATCACCTTATAGAATGACCTCACACCAAGCCGGCCCTGATCTATCCAGGCACCTTTGCATCCTCTCTTATCTCACTGGAGGCACTGTATACAACTCCAAAAATGCCTCTATCGACTTCCAACTCCATTCCTAAGATGCCCCAAAGAGACATGGTACCCAGATACCCTCAGTAGATAAACATAATCCGACACCAAAGCATGCCTATTAGTTGCAATGCAGAATAAGACCATGTAGATTCCTCTCAACGGGAACATCCTGCACCTTACATCATGTCAAAACCGTTCACACTAACATCTCCTATCATAAAATCCACATATTTGAAGAATTCCTGTGTCGATTGATGCCTTTTTCCATCCCCATATGAACAAGTGACCTCTCTCAAAGTTCAAACTAAAGAGCCATCCCAAGACTTGCTCACCACCATCTTCGTCCACAAACTGTTTAGTTCTATTGCATACCTCCACAACCACTTACCTTGAGTAGCTTTATTAAACAGTTGCAACTTTCTCACAGCTAGACCAGCTTCCAAAGGAGAGCAAACCAAGTCCCAAGGTCACCAAGTGATACTTAAATTCATCATTCTTAAACTCTTCTCCCATCCCTTTCCAAAGAAAAGATCTTTGAATCTTTTCAAGATTCTCAGCCACTGAAATTGGGATAGTGAAAATGGACATAAAAGTTGTAAGAACAAAATTTTAGTGGATAGTTGATGTAGAACCAACTAGAGACAGATTACAGAAGAGAAGAAAGAGAAGGGAAGAAGAGGAAGCAATAGGAAGAGAGAAAAGAGATAGAAAGAAGAGAGAAACCCTTAAGAGAAAATCACGAGGTCTAAATCTATTCAATACAACCTATTCCTTATATAGGAAAACTCAAAGTAATCAAATCCTAGAATTAAGGAACTAAAACATATCCTCTATCAACTCAAACAAATCCTAAATATGAAAATATAAAGTAAATAAAAATAAAATTACATAACAATATATATCCTCCCGAATCAAATATAAATGGACCATGATGTCCTTCTTGATCCCCATCAATAGTATATGTTGAATTTCTTTTGATTCTAGTTGTTTGAGTCACATAGCAAGGCACCACCAGCAGATTGGGAGCTTTGCCAACTGCTGTGTCTTTGACTCTTAGGAGTTAGCACGAGAAAATTTCCCCATTTATCAGAAATTAGAGTGGGGAATAGTATGGAAACTATTTAAAAAGTAGACCTGTTTTGTTGTTGAACATGCGAACTTATGTACATACACTGTGTTAGTCAAACATCACAACAAATGATCTGGGTCAACAAATCCGTCCAATTGTTTACTTCAGAGTTGAGATATAATATTGAGCATTACATGATATCGTGATCATTAATATGTGGGCGATTATACATTGTGTCTTTGGTTTGGTTTCTATTATTAAAGGTGATATTTCCAGCTTGTATTATTCTTCCTGCAGTAATCGACCAAAGGAAGCTTTCCTGTCAAAGAATTTGATTGCACTTCTTAGCTATGGAGGGGTCCCCAAAGAGTATTTTTTGGAGATACTCACAAATGCTCTGCAAGATACTCAGAATGTTTACTTCAACAAGCGTGCAGCATTAAGAGGTATTTTTTGTGATCAAACTTGAGTATGTTATTATTATTATTATTATTTTTGCCCCATTCCTAGACTATATGATTGGTTATACTGACATTAAGTCTAGATATTTTCTTATTCAATTTTTTTTATAAAATTATTATATTATATTATATTATTATTTTCTTTTATGACTATCTGTCATGATTTCCCACCATCTTCAGAAAGTGATCCAATCAGATCCAATTTTTATGTTTTCTTTTCTGTTTACTGCTTTTTCTTTCCTTGCCCAAAAATGGAAACTCCTTTTTAAGTTGCTCTTCTTAATGTGTTCCTTCATGCAGTTGCCCTGAACCATGGTGAAATAGATGATGACTTTATGGCCACAAGAATGATTTTGTCTGGAATTCCTCTTAATGAACCATGTCTCCAACATCGTTTATCTGGGCTGGCCACTAAAGAAAGAAAGGGGCTAAAAGGAGGAAAGCTTCCTATAAGTGAAAGCTTTTATTTAATGGGGACAGTTGATCCCACTGGAGTTTTAAAACATGATCAAGTTTCTGTTATTCTGTATGTATATATGTTTCCAGGATAATTCTAATATTAAATTACTTCGATCATTTCGCCAATAAAAATGACTTAATGATAATTTAAAGTCAAGACAATTAATTAATTGAAATTTCATGAAACTCATCGTCAATAACTATAATTTATCAGATAATTTCTCACTGAATTTTCTGCAGAGACCTAAAATAGTGATATATGAACTTCATTACAACAGAGAATTTAGTTCTTTATCTGAGTGGCCTAATTGAAACCTGTGTGATTTTTAATGCAAGTAAAAAGAAAAGAAAAATTATATAATTTGTGTAATTTTTCTTTCTAATGACACTTGCAGTGATCATGGTCCACTTTTGGGCAAGGTATTAGTGTACAGGAATCCTGGACTTCACTTTGGAGATATACATGTTTTAAATGCTGTCTATGTAAAGGACTTGGAAGATGTTGTTGGAAACTCCAAATATGCTATATTCTTTTCAACCAAAGGCAAGAGATCTGTGGCCAGCGAAATTGCAAATGGTGATTTTGATGGTGACTTGTACTGGGTCTCCAGAAACCCTCAGGTGACACTTATATTCCATTTTTTTTTTTTTGCTTTCTAAGTAATACTATTGACAAGCTACCTTCTTTGCAAATCTACTATTAAATGGAAATATTGTGTGGAACAAATGCCTGTCGCAAACAACATTTTTAACCAGTGGTTGACACAAACATTCACATGCAATCTTTTCAGAGAGAGAGAGAGAGAAATGTGGGATGTGGGGTCCCCGGGGGGGGGGGGGTGTACTTTGGGCTTTCAGTGTTTTTAACTCAGGTTTCTTATGAATTTCAATATCTTCAGGTGGTTATCCTTGGAATTTTTTCAGTCTGAACTAGTTCCTTACTCAATTGGTTATGTGATCTATCAGTACTGTTTCCATAGTATCATTTGTTTTCTTTTTATTTTTTTATTTATTTATTTTTTTGGTTTCTTAAATACTCTTAAGGATTTTTCTTTTTCAGTGAGCCTTCTTATTCAATGTTCATGTATCAAGTTAAAACTAGTTTTGGACAGTGAGTAAATTAAAAGTTGAATACTTCTGAAACTTAATTTGGTTATGTTGTGCAATTTCCATCCTTGAGGTACTTTGGAAGTTAAACAACTTGAAGCATCAAATATCCTTGTGTTGTGGGACTTGAATTAGCTTCATTTCAACCCAAACAGATGTCACAGTAGCAAATCCTATGATATCTTATCCATCACATAAGGAAGTGGATTCCTGTGTTTGGAGCAAAATTCATCTAAATTTGCAATTTGACCAAGCAAAGCCCCAATGATAGAAATCCCAAAATTATGTTGCCCACAATTGGTTTTGTGGCGGGCTAAGATAAACTTATGGGTTTAAATTGTTGGAAGAGAGACTTTAGGGTTTGTAAATGGAAAGAGAATAGAATTAGCTTGGTTTTTGAAGTGAGATGTGATAGGAATTTTAGAAAGAAGTAAGACTTGAAAGTAGGAAATTTTGACACTTTGATTATTGGCCCTGGCCCCTTTGAATATAGTCCTTACGTGCATTTAGTCATTTTGTGTTACTTTATGGTGCTTATATTTGTTGTTTGCATTTTTCCTCCCTCTCTATTTACTGCGCTTCCTTTAGAAATTGAGCTTAGCAATCTCTTTCAGTGTCTTGTGACCTTGTCTTCACATTTATGGCAGCAAAGGAAGTACTTATTTGGGGTTCAAAGTAGCATGGTAGATTACCAAAATGCCCTACTCCTAAAAGTGAGAGGACCTAAAATTATTACCAGCAATGTTTTAACCTAAAATTAACATTCAATAAATGTTGATGTGAAACTTGATTACATGTAGGCTATAAACAGATCGGATTCGGACATGGTCTGGGTTGGTCCTAATCCGATCTGTTAACTAAGGGCCCTGTTTGATAACCTTTTTGTTTTTGATGTTTTGTCTTTGTTTTCACTTTTTTTTCAAAACAAAAACAAAAAATGTGTTTGATTAGTCGTTTTCATTTTTTCTTTTTGAAAACGTTTTTAAATTTAGGCTAAAAACCGGAAACGAAAAAAAGTGGTTTCTAAAATTTTTGAAAATGGAAATCTAAAATGAGAACAACACACGTGTCTCTAAACGTTAATGAGATTGGGATATCGAGTCTTATTAGCACCAAATTTCTTTATTATTTTGGCCTTTTCAACAAAACCCCCTCTACCAACAACATTGCCTTCCTTGCCAGAACCCTTGATTCAGAACAGCACCATCCCCTCCATACACAGTCTCTCCTGATTTCACTAATTGTGTCTTCCCCTCCAGACACATATATGGAGCGAGAGAGTCATTGTCCCTGTACATAGTTGCATATTTCATCATCGTCCCTATTTTTTTGTTGTAATCATCGTCCCTGTTTGCTATCACCGTCTTGTACATAGGTTGGTTGTTTTCTTGTATTGATTGTCATTATTTTTGTGAATGGTGATCTATTAATATGTAATAAAAGATGCTCTGATGATATCAACCATTGGTTCAAGAGGTTTCCTTACTAAAAACAAGAGGTTTCTTGAAAACCATGGTACAACTAATGTCATCAGGTCAATTGACAACAATAAGGGGAAAAGATATCATGATTCTCCCAACTTATATCTCACAATAATAAAGTTTCATATTATTTTGTTTTCTTAAAGAATTTGTTCCTAAATACAGTCAAATTTTTTCACAATGCACCAATTAAATACTATGTGCTTGAAGAAACCCAGAAGTTGGATTCAAGACTAATTTGGTTAAATAATATACGTTACTGGTTGGTTACAAGCAAATTACTAGTCAACTTTGTGCAAGTGTTGATCATAATTGACTAGCTAGTAATTGAAGGTTTATGTGTATTGCTTTTTTCTTTAATGGCAATGTTAATGAATGATATTTGAAAAGTTAGCATTGTTTATAACACAATTTTATCTTGAAACGTTACCAAATCGAAAGTTTTCAATCTGATCCAATCCATTAATACAATGGGTCTGTGAATATGTGATCCAAATCCGAAATGTTAGTTATTGGATATCAGGTCCAATAATCCTATAAATTACACACCAATTCACTACTCCAAAAATTCTTCAATTCTATGTTCTATCAAAACTAATCTTGAATATGTATTCACGAAGGCAATCAAGTACTCTAAAGAAATTCTATTAAAATTTCATCAATTCCACATTCTATCAAAACTAATCTTGAAGATGTATTCATGAACTTGGTTAAGTACTCAAAATAATTCTATCTATATGTGTGTGTGTCTCTTAATGAGTAACAAAAATAACTTACAATCTTACACGATAGAGCCATCAGCCATAAAAATTAGGCTTGACAAAACGCGCAGGCTGTCAATGGGTCGGGTCATAAACGGGTTGATCTCATGTTTGACCCGAATATGGGTCGGGTTGAATATGGGTCGGGTCATAAATGGGCCGGGTCAAACCGAATATGACCTGCTACCCAACTTTTTTTTAGTAACAAAACACTACCTAAGATTGCCACATCTCGATCAAGTAATATGACTAACAAAATTCATCATGTTTCTCTGTTAAAACTTTTGTGAATACATATTAATTTTTTTTTTATTTCTCTATTAGTAGATCTAATCAGGCGAAATTTATGATGATTGCTTTCACGGGTTCATTTTCTTTTCTAGCATGAACTAAATTGTCAAACTAATAACAACTTAAATAGTTGCTTTGATAAATAACATTATTTAGGGATCTAAACAAAACTTGCACGAGGATATAAATCTATGTAATTATCTCTGAACATTCATAATTTGATTAGGACTACAGGATTTCATAACTTCACTTATTAGAAATTATCTGATGAAGGTTTGCCTACTTCAAACTTTGAAAGAATAATGCAAGTGACAATATTAAGATATTGGCATTCCAAGAAAGACCAAATGAAAGTCATTCACTCATATCTCATCATGAAAAAAAGGACTTCCAATCACTATTAATACATAAATTTCTTTTGTTTCCATCATAATATTCTTTGAAATGAATAACATGGACTTTTATTGGAAACAAAAGGAAAAAAAAAAAAAAAAAAACAAAATTGTGTCTACTAGTGGAGCACTACCATTACTTTTAAAAGATTTCAACAACTTGTTCTACATCGAAATTGAGTAATTTAATCCTAAAAAATAAAAAATAAAAAAAATCAACCTTCTCGAGGTAATATAATTTATTTCGGAATTAAATATATATTAGGCCTAGCAAAATGTGCGGGTTGGGTTGGTTGAAAACGGGTCGGGTCAAAACAGTTTGAACCCATATTTGACTCGTTGACGGGTCGGGCTAACCCGAATCCAATCCCTTATTTTTTTTTCCACCCTAAGGCTTCGTTTGGTTAGGTCAAAAGTAGTGGAAAGTGAATGAAAGAGAAATATAAAATTTATTAAGAGTTTGGTTAGCAAGAAAGAGACAATTTTCTTTAAAAATCGGATCCATATAACTGTTGTTCTTCTTGAAAATGTCACTTCTATCTTCTAGCAAAAAACACAAGAAAAATTATGTTTTTCGTGAAAAATAATTGTATATAATCTGTATTATCGTCTTATATATTTTTTTTACATTTCTCTCTTCCAACACTAGTGATAGAAATTCTTTTATACTATAACTTTTTTTTTTTAATTTTTGATATTTTATGTTATACAATAAATAATTATATCTATATTTATTGATAATTAATATATGTTATAATTATATAGATAGCTAGTATTTTATATATTGCATATATTGTTAATGTATATATCTAATACTGCTATATATATAATGTAATCTACATATATATTCCGTTATATATATATGTATGTAATTAATTTTTTTATGTATTTAAGTAGTGATAGGAAACTTTATTTTTTTCATGATAATTAATATAGACTAATAAGATGAATTCATATTTTTGTACATGTATCTCTCTGATGTGGTTTGTATATGCCAATGATCTGTCATAGAAATCAATCAAATTACCAAGCTAAACTACTAGTATAGTAGAGAAGTAAGGGTCGAACCCACAGAGACTGTTGATTGTTTAAAAACCTAAGTTGAGATTAATTTTAATTCAAATTCACAAAGATTGATTGTTGTTGATTTTCTTTCCTAAAATTAAATGAGAACTATACTTAAAGCAAATATTTAACTGAATTAATGAGGAATCAAATTAAAAGAGAATTCCTAGGGTGTTGAATCCATCATTAATCTTGTAACTAGCTTCAATTGTATTAATTCTTGGGTCATTCAATTTAGATGTAAAAGACGTATTTTGGTTACAAGCCTCAATACAATCATCAAGAAAATCACGCACCAAAACCCTAAGCACGAATCATCTTTGGTCAACACAAATTGTCTACACTAATTCTAAGGTCATAGTCACAATTTGTTTTCCCTGAGTTATGACTCGTCCTACGGTTTTGATGTATGTACACGTATTACTATTGTATAACCACATAAACAAAATCACAGAATTGATTATGTGAATTGATAATACGATCAATGCTTTAATAAATCCCAATGTTATACATCACATCCAAGACTAATTAACCCAAAAATAAAATACAAAGAAGCAATATTACTTGACTAAGGTTTCATCTAAACCCTAGGAATGGGAGAACTGAGCCCATGATAGTGGAAGAGAACACCATAGCCATGGAGTTCTTCATCTTCTTCTTTAGAGTCGCCTCCTTCCTTCTTCTCCTCCTCTCGATCTCCAAGACGGCCTCCCTCTTTTCCAAAACCCTCGTTTACAATAATATTCCCCTTTTTCCAAAAATACCCTTACAAAATAGAATTTAGGAAAATACATAAAATCCCGTAATTAGACATTAGGGGCCCAAAAAGGGAGTCTAAAGTGTTCCAAAATAGAGCCTATAATGCTAAATGGGCCCTAGTCCACCTATATATGGATCAAGCCTCTTTCTAACCCAAAATCACTTGTTTCCACTTCTTTTAGCACTTCAAAGCCCAATATTCTCCTTTTGCTCCAAATCCACCATTAAATCATCAACTTTGATGAGCTTTCTCTGCAAAAAGATAAAATAAGAATTAACTAGCAAATGCATATAGATTGGAGAAATTAAAATAATAAAAGTGCAAGAATATCTAGGGTTAACAAAATAAATATGCACTTTTTAACCAGTTATCAGCCAATTATTGTTTATGGAGAACAATGGTATTCAAAGTTCCTAGCGAAGACCAATTCAACTTGCTTTGGATCACAAGGTTCTGATTTGTGTTTTGTTTATATATATGGTGATGTTGAATTATATTCTCTAAATATTAATTTTGTTTTATAATCTATTGTATATGTTTTACCATTTTGTTCTTTTACAAATGAAAATATATATATTTATATATATATTATTATACTATTTTGTTATTTTGCATTCTTAACCTGCCAAACACTCATATTCAACCCGTATTGACTCGCTAAATTTACGGGTTCTTATTATTCAACCCGTTTATGACCCGCTAACTAAATGAGTTATCGATATCCATTAATTAGTGGGCAGGTTGGGGTAGGGTTGACGGGTTTGGATAACATTTGCCACCTCTAATAACAATGCAATTGCCGAAGAGGGACGGGTTAGATCAGAGATGAAGGCTTCTGAAGGTGATAGATCTGCAGAAGCACGGTGAAATCAATCGTCGGTTGAGATGATGGAAGGTTACATGATAGTTTTTTGACATAGAAATCCATTATTGTTGATCGGTGAGGTTGTAAGTGAAAACTTTGATTCAACAGAGAAAATAAATAAGAGAAAGATGGAGAAATCTTATTCTGATAAAAACTATTACAAAGGATTGCTTAAACAAGAAAAATAAGAAACCTTGTATAGTAGGGTTAAACAAGAAAGCAAAAGACTAAACTACCCTTAATGAGGCTAACTAATAACATATATAATACTATTCTAACACTCCCCCCTCTTAAACTCATGATGCTACAACAAAAAGAATCGAGAGTTTGTTAAGCAAAAGACGGAAGTGCATAATTGTGCGAGACTTCGTAACTGAAGTCAACCAACTGCATAGTAGAAGAAAGAAACAGAAAAGAAATGGTGCCAAGCTGAAGATGATGCCACACAAAAGGACAATCAATCTTAATGTTCTTAGTATGCTCATGGAAGACAGAGTTGTGTGCAATCTGGATGGCATTCTTGTATCACAATACATGGGAGAAGGAGCAGACAAAAGAATGTCAAGATCAGCAAGCAACCATCGTAACCACACTATCTTAGCAGTAGGTAGTAGCCATGGCGTGATACTGAGCCTCAGCAGAAGAACGAGTTACAACAGTCTACTTCTTGCTTTTCCATAAAAGGAGAGAATCGCCAAGAAAAATATCGAAACCAGTCATAGAATTTCTATCCACATTATCAGCCAGCCCAGTCAGCATCAGAAAAGGCTCGAAGCTCCAACGAAGGAGGAGGAAGAAAACAATAAATTCTGATATAATGTACCGCGTAGATAGCGGAGAATGTGAAAAATAGCAGCCCAATGAATGGTTGTAGGAGATGAAACAAACCGACTGACAATATGAACAACATATGTAATATCTGGACGAGTAACAGTGAGACTGACCAAGCTCCAAACTATAGTGCGATATAAAGTAGGGTCAGACAATGGAACGCCATCAGAAGAAGAATAACGGACATTGAGCTCTAGTGGGGTCTCAATTGTCCGAGTGTCTGTTAGACGGGATTGCTGAATGACGTCAAAGGCATACTTGGACTGGATAGCAGATAACCCTTTGGGAAGAGGCAACCTCAATACCTAAGAAATAACGAAGAGAGTCCAAATCTGTCATCTCAAAGCGGTCTTGCAATTGCGACTTCAACAACTCTATCCCAGCTATATCATCACCATAAAGAATAATATCATCAACATAGAGTAAGAGGACAATACTGCTTGCAGAAGTAGATCGAAGAAAAATAGTAGAATCATGATTACTAGTACTGAAAACCATAAAAATTTTGATTCAACAGAGAAAATAAATAAGAGAAGGAAGGAGAAATCTTATTCTGATAAAAACTATTACAAAGGGTTGCTTAAACAAGAAAAATAAAATACATTTTGTAATAGGTTTAAAGAAGAAAGGAAAAGACTAAACTACCCTTAATGAGGCTAACTAATAACATATATAATACTATTCTAACAATGAGGACCTCGCCGATGTCGCCAATCATTGCTGTCTTCTTGATCTTTGAGGTCGCCAATTGTTGCTAGTCTCTAGTGGTGGCTGTCACCATGGCTAAGGATCTCATTGTGTGGTGTTGGGGAGGGGGAGGAGGGCCGTTCTTTGAGAGAGAGGGAGGAGTTGGAAACGTACCTCATTCTCATTCTTTATATATTTTTTAGCACACTGTTAAATCAATTTTTATTCTATGGTTCAAATTAACTATAATTTTATATATATTATTATGTTTGCTTAATATAATGCAAACAAATTGGCTTGTTACCGGATCGGATTGAAATAATCCATATCTATCCATTGAATTTAAAGTCTTATCAGATCGGATCGAATTCGGATTGAAAATTTGTCTTGCCAGTATCTAGTATAATCGAATGGGATCCAAATCCAATTGATTGAGATGCTTAATAACATGATTTCCCCAACTTTACACAAATAAACCAAACTGGGAATAAATGCAAATTGAGAGACTTGAACCCAAGACCTTCCATAACCAAGCCGTGATACCATGTTCAACCACTAATTGCTCCAAAAGCTTAAGTTGTTAGAGAATAAGTCAACAATGTATATCAAATTATCAACACTAACCTTCTATAGGCTTTTAAAGCACTTAAAAGTTAAAACTTGGTATCTTTTTTGTAAGCTTAAAGTACCAGTGTCATGGTCAGGATTCATATATACTTATAATTCTAAAAATACACATGTTATATGCATATATTGATGCTTTGTAGACCCTATGAACCTCACAACATTTGAAGATAGATGCTTTCGCTCATTACTCTATATTTTGGTGACCTAAACTGGATCCCCGAATATTTTCCTAGTTGATCTGTCTGCCCCTTAATGCATGTGCTGAATATACATAAAAATTGGTGATACTTTGAACCTTACATGTTTGATCTCGTGTTATATGCATATATGTTTGCGCATGTGTGTGAATATTGATTTCTCTACATGTTTTCATCTCAATGCCAAAGCGAACTCTCCTTCACTGGTTACTTATCTGTTGGATTTAAGTCTTGTGCTGTATTTATATTTTCTTACACGATGAAAATGCTTTAATCTCGTCTTGTGTGAGCAGTTATGATTATTTATGCACACAAATTTTTAATTTAAATACCAAGCACCACGAACAGTTTCCTTTTACATTTTATTAGGGAAACCCTTGGCGTTAATGATAATGGGTCACATATGTTCTTGGTTTTATGATTTTGGAACTATTTCGGACTAATTCATGTTTCCTAAGAAACGGAAGTCAAAACATATGGGTAGTTTTGAGTGACATTTGAGGAACATTTCCTTTTTTAGCATCCTAATTTACCTTGCTATTATTTTTGGTGTGTGTTGAACATGAGCTCCTCCCTCCCTCCCCCCCCCCCCCCCCCCCCCCCCCCCTTCTTCTCTCCACACACACAGAGACAAGCATACCCTTAGAAATATAACGTGGCTCACATAAAACATGGTCTATAAAATAGGAAGCAAGACATGAATATTAACATCATTATAAGGAATAGAAACTTTGTATTACTGACACTAATCTTTGGTATTTAAGGTTTTAGTGATCAATATTGTCCTTTTCAAATGTAAGTTCTATTTGATAGAATATTATTAACACTGGATTTCTGTTTCTTCTTTACATATTATTCTTATTGTACTTCTTTTTTTTGGGGTAAAACTGTAGGACAATGTTCGAACTTTGAATTATCACCTTCGGATTAGCATTGAACCATCTGCCATCTATTCAGAGATGCCCAAACCCTGGTCCTTATTAGTTCTACCTAGGATTATGTGCTGCTGAATGTGAATTATCTGGTTCTCTTGTATCTTGTCAATTCACCCTTTCTGTATTCTGTTTTATGTTAGCCTCAATTTCTAGTTGTAAAATCAGCATTCAATTTTTTCCTGTTTGTCCTCACTGGTCATCCATTTTGCACAAAAATGAAATGACACAACATTAAAGTTTGGGTTTCCTTTGGGATTGATATCATTGAATTAGTTCAAGGTTGAATAATTTTTGTTGTACTCTCCAGCTGTTGGATTGTTTCAAGGCATGTGAACCTTGGAAACGAACGATCGATTCTACACCAAATGCATATAACAAAAAGCCCTGCGAGTTTTCAGCTGAGGAATTGGAAGAATGAGCTTTTTCGAATGTTCTTGTCAACAAGGTTTCAGCCGAGGTTTTCACTTGCACCTTCTAAATGGGAAACATGTTGGTTATATGTAGAACTTGGAAATTTAGTCTTATGCTAATGTCTTTTGGCATGAGGGAAAAAGTATGTAGCTTTGAATTGAATTAACCACATTCCATGGCTGAGTTATTGTTTGTATCATATTATTGTTAAACAACCAGTTGCTCCAAAGGGTAAAACTAAATCTATTAGAGAATGGGCTAACAATGTATATTTAGCTAACATCCTCCCTCACATGCTCCAAAAGCTTAAGCTATTAGAGGCTGGGCCAATAATGTATATCAAGCTAACACCCTTCCTCAACGTTTCACATCTGAAGAGTTGGCCCAATGTAAGTGAACCTTGCATTAAATGAGGAGAGACTTGAATTCAAGACTACTTAAAACCAAAGCTCTAATAAGATGTTAAACAACTAGTTGCTCCAAAAGTTTAAGCTATTAGGAACATGTCAACGATGTATATCAAGTTAACATTTTTCTCATGATGAGATTACATCAAAGTTGTTGTGAACAAGGTATATGCCTTGTTTTGCAGCTCTTTGGAAAACAATTTTGTTGTTGTTCTTCTTCTACTTTTTTTTTTTTTTATTATTTCTGATTTTTTAATCTCTTTTAAATTTGAGTCTTAATGATTGAGCACCCTTTCAAATGTTCAACTTCGTAAAATTTACTTCTTGCGGCTGGGTTGTTTTTGAATTGTATGCTGAACTTTGATCAGTTTTATCTTCTGTCCCTGTGTCGAAGCTCATAACTTCTAGTTGTGGGTTTGGAGGTCACTTTTACTATTATTTATGATTTACTTCAGTGAGGAGAGAAATATGGATTGCATTCCTTATAAAATGGACCTTTGATTTTTCTTGTACAAGGCAACACTATAGGCCTACTAACATACCTCCTCACTTGTGTTCATCCTCTAATAAACCTAGTTACTATTACTGAAAAATTGTTCATAAAGATGTGGCTAGAAGCCCACATTATGCTGCTGTAGAGCAGGTTGACGTTGAGAAAAATTATGGACTTCTTTTTGGGCTGTCACCTACTGTGTTGTGTGTGACATAAGTTGCCTGTTCTTAGTTCTTGTTTGGATAGGCCTCCTGAGTGCACCTGTAATGTATCCTATTGAAAATTGATATACATTTAACGTTTTATTAATGCCACCAATGTATTAATTTCTGCCCTTCCAGTGACAATGCGGGTGTAGCAGCTAATAGCTGGCTGGCATTTATGGATCGGCTTCTGATATTGGGAGATGCTTCTGCCGGTGAGAAGGCGTGTATGAAAGATACAATGCTGAAGTTGGTCGATTTATACTATGATGCTCTTGATGCACCAAAAAGTGGAAAAAGGGTTAGTTTCAAAACTTGTATCTTTTCTAGCTGAATATTAAAGGTGCATGTGTTAATTTAGGTCCCATCTTACTGTTCTAATTTTTCAAAGATTTAGTGCACTTAGTATGAAATTTTTAGTTATCCTATGTTTCCTTCTGGCAATTTTTCGCATACCATGCTCGGTCAGGCTGAACAATTTCAAGGCTCTTGCCTCCATCTTGAGACTTCTGGTTTTTTAGGCTTATGTTGTTTTGATAGATAGATCAGTTTTAGTGTCATTTAGCCACCAACAATGACAAAAAAATGATTCTCATGCCCTTTTGTCTATGATTGTCACAAATATAATGATATATATATATATATATCTATATAATATTTTTCTGGATTCTATCAAAAAAAAAATTCTGGATAGTAATTGTCACAAATCCATTGAGAAAGGGCTTTGATCTCGCAAAACAATATGTTCTAACTGGTGTTTGTTGTCAGGAAGGGAATTTTATAGGTACATATGCAGGATTGACACATAAGTGAACACAGGAGTCCCGTAACTTGAGGTTTGCATAAGTTAAATGGACTTCTTGCTTCCATATTTGTAACCCAGGCAAGGCTTGAGACTGATGAAACATAGTTGGCTGCGCTCAGTAGCCCCCTTGGGGCAGAAAACTTCTAGGCTATGTTTGGTTTACACATTTAGTGGGGGGGAAAAAAGGATAAAGGAAAGAACAGGTGATTTTCCTCATTTTTTCTCTTCATCTTAAATAAAACTAAAAACTAAGAGTTTCTCTAAAAAGATCGAAAATTTGGGGGAAAAAAGAGAATTTTTTTATTAGTAAAGTATACTTGTATTAATAGGAGCCTGAGAAGGGCTTACTGTGTACAAAAGAAAGGGACCGGCTACATCTTTAAAGCCTAAAATCCCCCACAAAATCTACAAAAGAAGCTACATACAATGGACTATCTTCTTTTATCCAAAAGTATAATAATCTCAAAAAAGAGGTGAAACAAAAAGAATTTTGATCTTGCCCTTCAAAAAGCCTTCTATTTCTCTCTTTCCATATACTCTATACCAAACAAATAGGAGCCAAAAAAGGAATCTTAGTGGGGACTTTTGCCTTCCATATTTGCTTCCAAGGGAACTCTCCTTTATACCTTCCTTTCAAGGCAGTATAATATGATTTTACTGTGAATCATTTTTGAAAGCCTATTCCCTAAACCATTCTAATTTCCCAATAACTTCAACAACTCTTCAACCTCGCCCAATTCTCATTGAAAGTAACTCATTTGGGAGTTCATAAGGAGTCACTTCCTGAAATTGTTGCAACTATTGAGTGATCTCAAGTGGTAAATAAACTGTAGAGTCTAATGGAACTTGAAGGGCATCCTTATCCACCAAGGCTCCTACTAAACCTAACTTTTTACCTACTTCAAATTCCTTCTTATTCAAGAGCTGAAAGGTTTGTCTTTTGGGTGGTGGTGACGAAGACCTAGGTTTAGACTCAGAACTTTTCTCAACAAGTTTACTAGGGTTGAATTGGATCATCCGACCACCATGCTTGGAGGTGTAGGTGTTTGCACTCCCATGATATAGCGCATCTATGTTATAAATCTAGGGTAGATAGATGTGGGCAACATCCATGGGTAAGACATAACACCAAACTATTTCAAAATATGCACCCATCTGAATAGGAACCAAACATCTCTCAAACACTGGAAGGGAGGTTTGTCAGCCCAGGCTACTCGAAAAGATTATGGGTGTGGTTCAGGCTTGAGTTTCATTCTAGAAATTGCGCGCTTAGAAACCATGTTCATAGCACAACCTCTATCAATAACAATCTAGCAATGTTTATCTCCACATCGACAGATTGTATGGAAAAATGGTAGTGCGCTTCCAATCATCTCTCTGCAAGAGTGGAGAGGATACACCTCATAAGTCATGCATTAAGGTGGTGATCATCATTCTCTACCTCATCCACTTCGTCATCCTCCTCAGAATCAAGACAACTAACGAGGGTCTCTAACCTCTTATGCCCTTTATTGTGGCAGTGGTGACACTCAATGTTGGATCCACTTGGGTGAGAACGTGATCTCTCTACCCTGTTGAACATTAACTCGATGAGTTGGGTTATTGTTGCCCCCAGAAAAGACAGGTCTTGACTGGGAGACTCCACTAAAGCGCGGAAAGGAAATTGATCTAGATTGTTGTGGCTCCACAAATTGAGAAAGGACTCTTTTTTGATTGTGCAAAGAAAATTTTCATTCTCCAAAGCTTTATAAAAGGCTTCTTATAGTGTGTCAAGAGAATGGAGATTGTGTTCTCTCTTGATCTCCGAGTTTAACCTATTTATGAATCTACTAATAGTCACCCAAGACTCATTATTGATAGCATAGTGCATGAAAAGCTCCTCAAATTGAGCTAAATAGTGAGTCACGATAGAGGTTGACTGTCTTAAGTTCATCTATCGGTTAAGTAATTGCTTTCTATCATTTGTGGGGAGGTACTTTGCTTTCGGTCTCATCTTCATTTGACCCATAAGTTAATGGGTGGCTCACCTAGACTCTCTAAGTTCGCCTAGACCCCCTGCCAAAACCACTTGGTAGCTCCAACTAGCTTCATCTTTGCGAAACTCACTCACTGATAGTATGACATTTCATACCACTCAAAGTAGTTCTCCATGTCGACAAGCCAGTCTAGGAAAAGCATTGGGATCTAGCCTTCCATTGAAACTAGGGGCGTCAACCTTGACTTTTCTAGTAATATCTCTGGAGTCTTCCTATTAATGCCTAGGTTGGTCATGATAATACCTTGGAGGGGAATGATGTTGACGTCTTTCCTGTACTCTACCTGAAGGTGGAGCCCTACTACGGGCCTCAAGGTCACCTACCAGGAAAGGCTCCATCTCAAGCACATTTTCTATTGGACGGACATTGCTAACAGGGGGAAATCTCCGAACATTATCTTGTGTTTGATTCTCTCTAAAAGTTGGTCCAGCCACATGATGGGCTCAAGGTAAATGAGGGTTAGGAAGTATTCATGACTGACGGTGAGAATGTTCTGCAGAATCATGGTGGGGAGATCATACCTAGGTTTAGGGTGGTCATCCACAAGAAATTTGCCTATTTAACCATATTTTGAAAATTCTCTCTGAGTTGGGCTACTGATTTTTTGAGCGTGTTTATGGAATTTTCAAGGCTTTGAATTCTTTCATCCATCTTAGTTTGGCTTTTCTCAAGATCCCGATTGGTCATGGTCGATGACAAGCAAGGTTGTTAAAACCGATATCTTATGTTGGATTGTTTTGGGGGTTCATACGATTGGATCGAGGATTGTAAGATCCTACAAAATTCTTTCAAAATAGCCAAATATATATGTAAAAGTAAAGAACTCTTAAAAATCAATATTAAAAAAGTTTGAAATAAATAAATAATGTAAAATATTCTAACACCATATTGAAGTGTATAAATTTTCAATTTTCTATTCATATTTGCTTATAAATTGTAAGTTTCGTAATTAAAAATAACACAAATTAACATCTTAAAGAAATAAACTAAAATAATTCTCTAAATAACTTGTTAAATGTATTGTCAAAATTTAGTGTTGAATCATTAAATAACCAAATAGTTTGGGTGATTTTTTTGTCCAACAATTAAACGACCCTACCACAATCCTACTGTCTAAATGATTTTCATACGATCTGGATCAATTTATCCATATTGGATCGTGCGATCCTACAATCCGGATCTCGATTTTCATAACTATGATGACAAGGATAACAAAGGTTGTGGCTTGGTGGAAATGAAGTAACATAGGCAATGGGGATTAGCCAACATTTGACCGAAATTTGCAGCAAATAATGATCCTTTTCTTTTAACAATGCCAATGTTCAAGTTGGAAACTAGAAAATAATAAAGTAACTAAATTAAGTTCGTGCACCAGGTTGCAAATGAGATTCAGAAGGGAAGGGAAAAGGGAATTGTTTGATGATCGAGTTCAGTGAGGGACCCTTCTTCAAATTTTTATGGACTTACCAAGTTAATGAAATATTAACAAGCTATCAAAGAAGGATGAATACCTTAGTGAGGCAAACAAGAGCAAAGGAAAACCAAGGTAGGTGTTATGTTTCGGTTCTGTGTTTTTTTTTTATGACACGGCTTGGGAATACGACTTGGCTTGGCTCGGCTTGCATATGTTTTTATTTTCCCGAATATGGAGACACGATTGGTTGCCCCTCTTTGTGCGACGAATAAGAGGAGAACAATGATGGATGATGTGGTGAGGCGGTGTGGACCCTGGCGAGACTTTCCGATAAGGTTATGTAGTCCGACGACGATAGGTTGTTGCTTTGTTTTCTGTGATAGTGACGATGATGGTGAAGGTGATTCATAGTTGAGGTCTACAACTTCGTGAAGGCTCTCTGTGACGATGTTGTGTTGTGGATGGCTCTTGATCACGAAGATGATGACGACAGTGAAGAAACAAAGTGGCAAAGGCTAGTTTCATGTTGTAGATTAGATTGATGGAGATTGCACCAAGTCTGACGATGGACACCTGTGATGATGGAGTTGGTGATGATATGGTTTGAGATTGTGATTGATTTGTATAATTGGCGGTGGTGATTGAACCTGCAATGTTGGGAGTTTGTTTCATTATATTGGATGAAGGATGGATGATGATGGTGGTGTTGCTAAGACTGTGACAATGTTGGAGATGGTTGAGAGATGATATTGGCACAACCAACGCAAGACGACGATGGTTAGTGAATAACAGTAAGATCTGGGATTGTTGAATTTCGGTGTTGATGATGACCTGTTGACAGCGTTGATGATTGTGTTCTGAGTTTTGATTGTAGTGGCTATAATGAACAACAATGACTGTTTTTTTTTTTAACCAATAATGAAATATTAATTGTAGTTGTGGATTGTTTGTGAAAGTTTGAGATTGAGATTTGCTCTGATACCACTTGATACAGAACTAGAGAGATTCAAAGAGAGGGAATGAGGGAGAGAGAGACGGAGATAGGGGAAGTATAAATTTTGTTATTCCATTTTAATAAGTGTAGAAACAATATATCTCCAACGCCTTTATATAGGCTAGTTCATGATAAAGAAAAGCCAATCTAATTTTACAAACAAGGAACTAATTTAAATTAGAAAAATTTTCTTAAATAAATAAATATACTTATTTAATTCTTCTTCCTTTGCCTAAAATATGTACGAAACCCGTGTCCACGATCCCCATCATGTAACTAGCCAACTTATGCATGTTTCTCATAAACCTCACTGGGAAGCTATTTGTCATATTTTTCAGTATCTCAAGACAACATTTGCTCGAGGGTAGATATATAGGTCATCATCTTCATTTTCGATTATAGGGTACTCTGATGCTAACTGGGATGAGACTGTAGTGATAGGCACTCTACTTTTGGGTCTTGCAATTTTATTGGTAATAATTTTGTTGCTTGGCACAATAAGAAATAAAATGTAGTGGCTCGTTCTAGTGTTGGGTTTGAGTTTCATCCTATGGCTCGTATTGCATTTGAAATGTTGTGGGTTCAATGTTTACTTCGTGATATGGGTGTTGATGTTCCGTCTCTTAGGCCAATGTATTGTGACAATTGGATTTCTATCCAATCCTTTGTTCCATGAGCGGATCAACACATCGAGGTGGATTGTCATTGTATTTAGAATCTTCTTATGTAGAAGAAGATTACAACTCCTTATGTTTGTTTAAGCAATTAATTGCTCCAAAATCTTAAGTTGTTAGAATATGGGCCAACAATACATATCAAGCTCTCAATACTCCCTTTCACATGTGACTCTGGACTCACACGTGGAGAGACAAATAAACTACACAAATACGAAGTAGAATATGCTGCAACTTTTGCATAAACAAACTAAACAGAGAATCAATGCAAATGGCGAGACTTGAACCCAATGCCTGCCATAACCAAAGTTCTAATACCGTGTTAAGCAACCAATTGCTTTAAAAACTTAAATTGTTAGAGAATGAACCAACAATGTGTATCAAGCTTTCAATAATGTTAAATCTGGAGATCAGTGGGTTGATATTTTTACTAAATCATTGACTCGTTCTACCTCCAAGAACCTATGTTCCAAGTTTGGCATATTTGATCTCCATGCTCTAGTTTGAGCGGGAGTATTAGAGTTCTTATTTTTTATTATTGTTGATGAGAGAAATATTGTAATCCTTATATTATATACAATGACTGCTAGAGCAGAATTTATCTTGTAAATTCCTTCTTCCTTCTCTTGCTCTTTCTCTTTCTTTAATCTTTATCAAACCTAAATACTCACAAATGGGGCATTTTAACACTTAAATATTGTTCCTAATTGTATATAGCTATTCTTTCCTTATTTATTTATCTATTTATTTCTTCGGGGGGGAGAGGAGGGGTGTGTTGTTGGATTCAATTGTATATACCTGGGATTTTTTTTCCTTCATTTTTGTTGACCTACAACAGAAAATTATACAAAAACTTTTTCTATTATACAATGATTTTGATATTGGCAGCTCTCACTTACCCCCATTCGTTTCCTTTTGAAACAGGTTGAAGTTCCGAATGAATATAAGGCAGAAAAGTATCCGCATTATATGGAAAGGAAGGAGAAAAGTTATAAGTCTACTTCTGTTTTGGGTTTAATTTATGACAAAGTTAATTCATTTGAAAGTGAAGATATGACAGTGAAAGGTGAGAAATCTCTTAATGATGTTTTACAATTATATTTTATTGGTGACGAGCTATTTTGTTCCAAGACTGGTAATGTAATAAAGATAAAAGAAACAAATGATAATGTTTGTAGGACACAAATTTTTAGTCGGTTGTCTTCTTGCGTAGTTTTCTTGTCTTTCTCTCTCTCCTTGGAAAGTTGAAACATTATTTGATGATTAAATTAGAATATATAAATTGCATTGAATGATGCTTTTGTGGTATTTATGCTGTATAGAAGTCTGGAAACTACCTTCTTTCGATGTTGAAATCCCTGAAGCCTGCTTACAGTTATGGAAGGAGAGATATGATGAGTACCGGAGTGAGATGAAAAAGGCACTGAAAACTGACAGTGAATCAAAAAATGACTTTGCAAATGAAGTTATCAAGAAGTATAAGAGGGTAATTTCATAAATGCTCAGTTCATTTTGCCACGAAGGACTATATGCATTGAACAGCTGCCTTGTCTAACTTTTTTTTAATATACTAGTTGTTATATGATGCTGAGGAGTTGGAAGAAAGTGAAAAGAAAGAAGAGGAGATCTTCAACGAGGCCTTGGCAATATATAATGTCACCTACGACTATGCAATGGGCATACAAGATGTTGGCAAGTGCCGGTATGCTTGGAAAGTTGCAGGTTCTGCCCTCTGCAAGCTTTATGTCAAGAAGCAGCGCGAAAAGATCATAGTCTGTTCCCAATCTGTTTTGCGCGAACTCTTCAAATAGGGAACTTATATATAATGTGTTTGCATATGTAAAATTTGTATGTATAGATATGTATCATATAATGTGTTTGTATTGCAGATGTACTATATTGTACAGTAGTCATATAGAGCTGGAACTTGGAAGAGTTGTGGTGGGGTTGTTCCATGATTAAACGAGGTTAAATTAATATAGGGATTGAAAATATCTCAAATATTGACTACTGTATTGTGTCTGAAACTCTTATAATAAAGCAACTTCTTACTCAGTTACTCTATTTACATGTAATGGATAAATTCAATCTCCTTAAATAATTATGTTAATGCTGTTTGACCCTACAACGGTTTATTGTTTAATATTATCTTTATCATAACATTTTATCTGTTGACTGTGGTTGTTCGGATGATAATGAATTTAATTTCTTAATACTAGTGAATTCTGTTTTTTAATACTAATTATGTCAAGTGAATTCATGAGGATTAAATGATTAACACTAAGAAAATTAATTGATTAGACTGGAACAGTCATGTCAATGGAAAAAAAAATTTGATAAAATTTTATGTTAAAGATAACATTATTCTTGTTTTTCTCACTGATATTAAAGTAAAACCATTGATGACATCTTAAATAGTCATTACTTTGAATTTTTTCATGTTCATTCAATATTGTCTTTTGAATTATCATTGAATTTTATTATTTGTGTGGATTAAATTTTATTCAAGTGCTTTTTAATTATTACATTATTCATATTATTTGATTTTTTACACATAATATTTCTAAAATTCAAATGGTATTTTTATTTTTTTGTACCAAATAACATTAGTAATACATAGTTTAAGAATTAGAATGTTTTATTTATTTATTTAATTTATGATAAATAAAATAGATCGCATGAAATTATGCATTAAAGTAGTAATCATATCACTTTTATACTATATTTTTTTATTAATTTATTACTTGGTCACCTAGACAATCACTCATGCAGTATGCTAGATTCATTTTATGGGTAATTTGATAACTAGAACTTGGATATGTTTTTGTTCATATTTTTCATTTTTTTTTTATTGTTTTTGGAATATTTTCATTTTTTTAATAAATTCGAATTTATGAATACCCAAATATTTTTAGTTATTTCTTAAGAGGGGTTATTTAAAAATAAAATAAAATAAAAAATGTCTTAGAAAACGCACGGGCCGGATGGGGTTGATGTCTATAACTCGTATTTGAAATGTTGTTGGTTTGGCCTTCCTTCGAAAATACTAGTATAGTTAATTTGAATAGGGTATATGGGCATAATAGTAAATTAAGTAGCCTCTTCTTAGGCTTGGAGCGCGCTCTGACACAAGTAACCTTCGAAGGCTTCAAGGTCATACCTTTCGCTTCCTCTGCTCACTCTGTTTTCATTCGCAACCCATCTTCGCAAGATCGGTGATGTACCGAGGAGCCGCTCTATGAAGGATTTCAAGTTTTGGGAATGGATTGGGGGTGAGACTTCAGATACGTGGGGCCTGCACTGCCCCTTAATAAATCAAATGATTTTCACTCTCGTTTGATTTTCTTTTCTTTTCTTTTTTACTTCATGTTTTGGTTTCTTGAACTTAGTACTAATTTCGATCTGTGAGACTTCAGATACGTGGGGCCTGCATTGCCCGTTAATAAATCAAATGATTTTCTCTCTCATTTGATTTCTTTTCTTTTTTTACTTCATGTTCTGATTTTCTTGAACTCAGTACTAATTTCGATCTGTCTTTTTCTTTACGGGTCCGAGTTACCTTTAATTTGTTTACAATGCCAAAGAATTTCCATCGGAGGCAGGTGTTGATCCCTATAGTGGGTTTAGTTTAAATCACTTGGTGGGCACCAAGATCGGCGGTTCGATGTTTGACAGCTCTGGTCGACGACACACCGAGTAATTTGAGAAAGTCTTGTACAGAACTGTTAGCCCCTTGAAGGGTTGACATGGCCATGGCATTGGTGAGCCTCAACAAATGCCAAGGCCAATGTGGGGGTGGCTTGTCATGGGCAACCTTACTTGAAGATTGAGATGCCTTGGAATTATATTCCAGTCTTGGAATTACATTCAGGAGTGGAATGGCGTTCGAGAGTGGGAATGTCATTCCAAGGTTGGATATGTCTTAAGGGTATTTGACTTGGCGCAGCGAATGCACGACTTGGGCAACAAAGGGTTAAGGCAATGCCTTTGTAAACAATTTGGCGCATGGATTGCCTTCGGCAAGGCAAATGCGCACAGGTGTAAGAACTGGCTTTGCAAGGGGTTGTGTCTACTCCCGTCAGGTGGACAAATCTTCATAAGACATATATAGGGGGCAGTACCCCCTTGAGGCACCCATAGGTGAGTTAGCCATGCGGCCTAAGACCTTGGCACTTTCGGGGCAAGGCATCTTGCTGTTATAAGCTAGGTTCGACATGGTGGTCCGACCTCCATCACCAATGGTGGCGGCATACGGTGGCATGTTCGACAAACAAGTCCGAACCATGAGTAGGCATGGTTCGGCAATGAGGGTTGACACAGAAGCATTGGTGGGGCCAAGTGATGCGCTGATGCAAAGCAGCAGCACATGTGGCCGCAGTGCTGGACTGGCAGAATACAAGTCCATCTAGGAAAGGAAAACCGCGTGATGAGTTGGCGCAAGCCAAGTCCGTCTAGGAAAGGGAAACCGTGTGATATGTTTGGCTATAAATACAATGTAATAGGAGGGCGGAGACAAATAGAAGAGAGTTAGTCACGCAACCCTTAGGCTGAGTATTCCTTTGTATTCGTATGAGAATATTGTAAATAAAAGGTTAGGAAAGTGTTTCCTGTAATCTGTGTGTCTTTGTGTGTTGTTGTCTTCTCTTTTATAAGCCTCTTGGCGTGCGTGTGAGTATTGGCTGACTAAGACATCGTCTTAGTGCCGCACAAGGCAGAAAAATTCAAAAACGAATTTAGACCATGTGACAATTGGTATCAGAGCATAGTTTGACGACCATGGCTGGTGTTGCTGCGAACGAGGCCCTAAGAGATCGAGTGACCCGCTTGGAAAACTTCGTTGGTGTCCCTGAAGATAACGATGGTATTTCTCTTTTTGTTTCAACAGAACAACACGCCATCGAGTTGGTGGACTTGCGGAAGATCCTTGATGACTTCATGACAGAAACGAACGCCAGAATCACGAACATCATGGAGGATGTGATGTCCCTGACTGACGTCGTGAAAATCAATCTCAAGAGTTTGGAGGATGATGTAGCCCTAGTCAAGAAGTCCGTCCCTGCCCACCCAGGCGCCATCGGAGATGTGACCTCCAAGATCAGAGTCCCTGAACCGAAGGCTTTTTCTGGTGCTAGAAACTCAAAGGAATTGGAGAATTTCCTTTGGGACATGGAGCAGTATTTCAAGGCTGCCCGTGTCCCCGACGCAGAGAAGGTAACCATAACCAGCATGTATCTTGCAAGCGATGCAAAACTTTGGTGGAAGACCCGAGTGCAAGATGATCTGAACGCTGGACGCCCTCGAATCGAAGTATGGGAGATCTTAAAGAAGGAACTGAAGGATTAGTTCCTTTCTTGCAACACTACATGGGTTGCTCGGGATAACTTGAAAAAGTTAAAGCACACGGGTACAGTGAGGGACTACGTGAAGGAATTCACTTCCTTGATGCTTGACATCCAGAACATGTCAGAAGAGGACAAACTGTTCAACTTCATGTTTGGACTCCAAGCATGGGCGCAGGCTGCATTGCGAAGGCAAGGGGTAAGAGACCTTCCTTCTGTAATTGTTGCAGCAGAGGGGTTGGTCGACTTCAAGGTTGTTGGATCTGCATCCTCAACAGAAAAGAAGAAAAACAATGGTGGGAAGAACGTCAAAGACGGACAGTCTAGAGATGCTAAGAAGTAGTATGATGGAAAGAAGAAGCAATGAAGTAGCAATAGCACTTCCAAGTCCAAAGGAGAAACAAGCGAGAGCAAGGGCAAGCCTATGAATGGCTGTTTCCTCTGTAATGGGCCCCATCGCCTAAGAGATTGCCCCAAACGAGAGAAGTTGAGTGCCTTGGTGCTTGGTAGCAAGGACTCAGACAGCGACTCTAATGTTCCAACCAAAGTCAATCCACTCCAGTTACTGAATGCCATCACAGTTCATAAGCCACAGACTCAACGTGGTTTGATGTATGTGCAGGCTAAGGTAAATGGCAAAGAGGTGCGAGCAATGGTAGATACTGGAGCCACTCAAAACTTTGTGGCCCAGCGAGAGATGGCTACCTTTGGCCTGAAACTAGATCAGAACACGAGCAAGTTAAAAGCAGTTAACTCGGAGGCCAAACCAGTCCAAGGTACAGCACAAGCAACCTTCAACATTGGTGCGTGGGAGGGACTGTGCAATCTGATGGCAGTACCGTTGGAAGATTTTGATCTGATCCTTGGCAATGAGTTCTTCGTGAAGGCCAAAGTGATGGTTATGCCTCATCTTGGTGGCATGATGATCACCGATGAGAAAGCTACATGTTTTGTCCCTGCTGTTTACAGCGACCAAAGCAAGAAGGAAGGGAAGAAGAAAACAGGGGTGCTCTTTGCACTGCAGTTGAAGACTGGACTGCGGAAAGACGAAGAGACTTATTTTGCAGCCCTAGTGGAGATTAAGCCCGACACCACTGTGGAAGTTCCTGATGAAGTGGCTGACTTGCTGAATGAGTTTGCAAATGTCATGCCACCATAACTTCCCAAGTCCCTTCTGTCCCGATGTGCAATTGATCACAAGATCGCGTTGGAACTTGGTGCAAAGCCTCCTGCACAAGCTCCTTACAGAATGATGCCTCCCCAATTGGCAGAGTTGAGGAAACAACTGAAGGAACTCCTTGATGCAGGGTTCATTCAGCCTTCAAAAGCCCCTTTTGGAGCCCCAGTGTTGTTCCAATGAAAGTAAGATGGTTCAATGAGGATATGCATTGACTATCGGGCCCTGAACAAGGTGACTATAAAGAACAAGTACGTGGTCCCGAATGTCCATGACCTCTTTGACAGACTGAGCAAAGCTTCCGACTTCATAAAATTGGACTTGCGCTCAGGCTATTGGCAAGTGCAGATTGCTGAGGGAGATGAGGCCAAGACTGCCTGCGTCACCCGCTACGGATCGTATGAGTTCCTGGTGATGCCCTTTGGCCTCACTAATGCACCTGCCACATTCTGTAACCTTATGAATGATGTTCTTTATAAGTATATTGACAAGTTTGTTGTAGTGTATCTGGACGGCATCGTAGTCTACAGTGAGACTATTGCGGATCACTTAACTCACTTGAGGTTGGCTTTTAGTAGCTTGAGAGAAAACGAACTCTATGTAAAGAAGGAGAAGCGTGAGTTCTGCCAATAAGAAGTGATGTTTCTTGGCCATTGGGTTAGTAATGGCAGAGTTCGGGGGATGAACAGAAGGTGAAGGCAATCCTTGGTTGGCCTGCATCATCTAAAGTGTCAGAACTAAGGTCTTTTCTTGGACTTGCTAATTACTATCTCAGGTTTATCAAAGGTTACTCTAAAAAGGTAGCCCCATTAATGGACTTGCTGAAAAAGGACAACCGGTGGGACTGGAATGACGTATGTCAGGCAGCCTTTGAGAAGCTGAAGCATGCAGTGGCTTTAGAGCCAGTGCTGCGCCTGCCAGATTTTGAGTTGCCCTTTGAAGTCCACACAGATGCCTCTGATAGAGCCTTGGGAGGGGTTCTGGTCCAAGAAAAACATCATGTTGCCTTTGAGAGTCGGAAGCTGAAGGATGCCGAGCAAAGGTATTTTGCCCATGAGAAAGAGATGACTGCAGTTGTGTACTGCTTGGACACTTGGAAACACTATCTGATGGGGACTCGGTTCAAGGTGGTGACAGACAATGTTGCCAACACCTACTTCAAAACCCAGAAGAAGCTGACTCCTAAGCAGGCACGCTGGCAGGAGTTCTTTGCAGAATTTGATTTTGAATGGGTTCACAGACCTGGCAGTCAAAATCAAGTTGCTGACGCTTTAAGTAGGAAGGTCGTGCAAGAGTATGTTGCTGCCCTGTCCAATGTGCGAACAGACTTGCTGCAATGTGTGAAGGACTTTTTTCAGTTAGACAGTGCTTATGAGAAGCTGTGCAAAAGGCGGCAAACTCTATGTTTCCAGTGGTGGGGAACTAAGGCGAGAACTCTTGAGAGAGACCCATGATCCACAATGGGATGGTCATCCTGGCATTGAAAGGATGCTAGCCCTACTGTCCCGTTCATACTACCGGCCAAAGATGGAAGAAGACGTAGAGGCCTATGTCAAGACTTATCTGGTATGCCAATAAGACAAGTTAGAGAATAAGAAAGAGGTAGGGCTGCTGTAACCCTTGCCTATTCCTAAGAGACCATGGCAATTAATTTCCATGGATTTCATTTCAGGATTGCCAAAGGTGGATGGATTCAAATCCATCTTTGTTATTATTGACAGGTTTTCGAAGTATGAGGTCTTCATGCCTGCACCACATGCATGCCCGGCAGATGTGGCTGCAGAATTGTTCTTTCAAAATGTGGTGAAGTACTTTGGACTGCCAGAGGATATTATCAGTGACCAGGACTCACGGTTCATAGGCAGGTTTTGGATGGTTCTATTTGGGCTGATGGGCTCAAAACTAAAGTTCTCCACATTAAACCATCCTCAGACTGATGGTCAGACAAAGAGGATGAATGCACTGCTGGAGGAGTACTTGCGGCACTATGTGACTGCAAGCCAGAAGAATTGGGTGCAGCTTATGAACACTGCCCAGTTCTGTTATAACTTGCAGAAGTCTTCTGCAACAGGACTCAGTCCCTTCGAGGTGGCCACTGGACAACAACTCCTCACTCCCCACGAGGTGGCCAAACAGAAGACTGGTGGCCAATGTCCAACTGCCTATCGCTTTGCGAGACACAAGCAAGAGCTACTGGATGAAGCTGTTGACAGCCTCAACAAGGCACAGCGTCGGGTGAAGAAGTACGCTGACAAACACAGAAGGTCATTTGAGTTTCAGTTGGGAGATCAAGTTCTGTTGAAGTTGACTCCTCAAATTTAGAAGAAGATCAGCAGTAAGACAGTTTATCGGGGGCTGGTCCTTAAATATAATGGACCCTTTGAAGTGATGAAGAGGGTGGGGAATGTGGCTTATCGGCTGAAGCTTCCAGACAGACTAAAGATTCACCCAACTTTCCATGTGAGCTTTTTGAAGCCGTTCCATCAAGATGTTCTTGATGCCTCAAGGAAACAAGCAATGAGGGCACCGCTAGTGATAAGGAAACAATTTGAGAAAGATGTAGAGAAAATTCTTTCTCACAGGACGCAAGGTTAGAGTAAGAAGAACCGGCGGACTGATTATCTAGTTCAGTGGAAGGGCAGCAGTGAGGCAGATGCAAGTTGGGAAAGAGATGTGACTTTGTGACAATTTGAGCTGCAGATTCGAGACTATTGGAACAATCCGACGAAGGCGTTGGATTCCTCTGGTGGGGGTGGTTTGTTAGCCCTTTGAAGGGTTAACACGGCCATGGCATTGGTGAGCCTCAGCCAATGCCAAGGCCAATGTGGGGGTAGCTTGTCATGGGCACCCTTACTTGAAGATTGAGATGCCTTGGAATTATATTCCAGTCTTGGAATTACATTCAGGAGTGGAATGGCATTCGAGAGTGGGAATGTCATTCCAAGGTTGGATATGTCTTAAGGGATATTTGACTTGGCGTAGCGGATGCACGACTTAGGCAACTAAGGGTTAAGGCAATGCCTTTGTAAACAGTTTCGCGCATGGATTGCCTTTGGCAAGGCAAATGTGCACAGGTGGAAGAATTGGCTCTGTAAGGGGTTGTGTCTACTCCCCGTCAGGTGGACAAATCTTCATAAAACATATATAAGGGGCAGTACCCCCTTGAGGCGCCCATGGGCGAGTTAGCCATGTAATAACTTGAAATTTTTTTTTTTGGAATGAAATTTTTTTTATATTATTGTTATTATTTTGTTGTGTGTGATGTGTATATATATGTGTGTGTGTGTGTATGAATTGTTTAAGTATGTATATATATATATATGTGTGTGTGTGTGTGTGTGTGTGTACATTTAGAATATTTAAAAATTTATATATATATATATATATGTATGTCTGATTGTGTGTGTGTGCTGTGCACGGTTGAGTGTGTGTGTGTGTGGTTGAGTGTAAAATACTCAAAGAAGCATGGATGATGATGGTGTGTGTAAGAGAGTGGGTGAGTAGGTAGTGTGTGTGTGTAATCTGTATGTATGTATGAGTTGAGGGAGTTGAGGGGTGCAAACCAAGCCATAAGATTTAGAGAGAGAGAGAGATATAGAGAGAGAGAGAGAGAGAGAAAGAAGGCAGTGAATGTGAAGTGTATCCATACACTTGTGTGTTTGAGGAAAGGGGGAAACCAGAACAGGGGGAGACTAAGGAAGCCAAAGGGAGGAAGTAGAGACAAGGCAAAGAAAGAGAAGTACCATCACTGAGGTAAAAACCAAAGACCCGTGTGCTTTTTCTCTCTATAAATTTCCTATATGTACAATCTGATTTAGAGCCGTATAAGTACATGCATGTGTTTGAAATGTTGAGGCCAAGACAGTAGGAGAAAATTACTTTAAAACTGAACTGTTTTGGGCTCACGGCCGTGCGCAACCACCGTGGTTGACCACCTTCAAACTGGGTCTGATTCGACTTGGATTAAACTCCATTTGAAGGATAGGAATTAAAACTAGAAAGAAAGTAGGTCGCGACGCAACAGAAACCAAAAGAAATGGCTCAAAAACAAGCCTTAAAACCGGAGTTGCAGGTTTCGAATTTTAAAGCCCTACCTCACAAAACTACTTCAAAACCTGATATTAAGAAGGGGGGCTTGAACCCCATAAATAATAGAACCCAACCGAAGAAACCCCAAGGGCTTTGAGCCAAAAATGACAATATAAGACCGAGTTGCAAGTCTTGATTATCGACCACTAAATAGCGATGATGAGATCCATTTGAAACCCAAAAACAATGCCAAACCATACCTTGGTGTTTCAGAAAATTTTTGGGATTGAAAACAGAGAGATTTAGTGAGAGAGCATGCATGAAATTGGGAGTTTTGGTTTGCGGAAATTAGGGCTACAGTACGGGAGAGTTGAAAGAGACGATGAACAGTGTATTGGGTCCTGACCCGTTTAAAACAGATCCGTGAAATAAGCTGAACGGTGCCGTTTCATTTAGTGACTGCTGACGTCACAGTGACATCATGCTAATGCAATAAACAGAATTGAACCCCTTAGCTTTTGACCAAACCGAACCGGTCCAATTTAATTGGGATTGAACTGGACGATTTACTTAACAGTTTTTAAAAATTCTATTTTGACCCCCCAGCTTTTGGTTAATTATGAAGTTACCCAGTGAATTAATTAAAAATTTATTTAAAACCCTTTTTAAATTAAGAAAATTATCAAAAACAACCCTAAGCCAAAAATCAGTCAAACGAAGTCTAAATAAAATAAAAGAATAGTGTAACCCAATGTTTTTGGGCATTCCGGACTCAATGGCAGAGTCCGATTTAGAAAATTAAGTTCCAAAAAGTAAAGACACGCAAATGATAAATTTTTGTAATACCCCTAATGATATCCAAGGCCAAACAAACATAAAAGATAGTCCATTTTAATTATGTCAGACACTCTAGACTCAACGATGAGGTCCGTATTCACAAACGAAGTACCGAAAAATGTGACTCGTAGAAATATTAAATGACCAAAATGCCCCTGAGCATGGAAAGTACAAAGTAGAGGCCAAATAAATGCCAGCCTGGTTTAATAAATTGTCCTAAGCACAATTAAGACTCCAGAACAGTCAACGTATAAAATAAAAAATGATCGATGTGTCCCGATGATCAAAAACAGATACCAAATGAAGTCCAAAAGGCTTAGAAAATTTTATATAAGATATATGGGACGTTTTTAGGATCACGATAAGGTACGGGGCAAGAATGACAAAATTATCATTTTACCCTTTTTAGTACAGATGCCCAATTTAAATTCTGCGGAAGCCTAAACCAACTTTCTTCGACGTTCCGGACTCAACAGTAGGGTTTATTTTAGCAAAATAGAAACTCATAAAATAAAGATATAAAATTTGATGAATAGCATAATTCAAGTAGCAATTGAACTGAGTTGTATTTCATGATTTTAGGAACACAGAAAGGTAAGGAGAAGGTGGTCTGACCTTCTGTATTTTCACTGTAGTTCTGCTACACTACGAGTACGTCTTCCTGAGTTGAGACTGACCCATCAGGTATGGTGTATTGTGCTAAGTAAGGAATAAAATTAAGTTTAGGAATGATTTGCATGTTGATTGAATGAATCATATAATTATTTGTTTGATGTTAGAAAAATCACATAAGGAATATTGTTTTAAAAAGAAATCTTAAGTTGATTGTTTACGTTCCTTATGTGATTCTCGCTGTTCCACGGAGACATGATTATTCTATGTGCTGGTGTTGTACGTGATTCATGTTCTTGATGAGTTGTTAAGATGGTAAATACGTGACTTGAGTATGTGTTTACGTGATTTTGTATTACATACATTCATGTGGAAGAGGATTATTATTCAGATGTTGTAATTGCTTTAAGTGGAATAAATTGTTTAAAAAGCATGCTCCATGTGTTGGTAAATTGCTTATTTGAGGTTGTGTTACTACATGGTGGAATCAAAGCATATTGGCATAGTGTGATGCATTGAAAGCATAGTGTGGGTTAAGCACGTGGTGCTAAGCATAGTACTCAGTTTCTATCGGATGTGTTCTGAAAACGAGATATGGTACTCAGTTTCCATCGGATGTGTTCCGAAAACGAGACATGGTACGCAGCTTCCATCGGATGTGTTCCGAAAACAAGACATAGTACTCAGCTTCCATCGGATGTGTTCCGAAAACGAGACATTGCATGGTACACAGCTTCCATCGGATGTGTTCCGAAAATGAGACATGGACATGGCATAGAGTTGGTATGGTTGTGGCATAGAGTTGTGTGGTGTTTTATGGGCATTGTCACTATATTGCATGGATAACTTGGATGTCAAGTGGATTATTGCTATTACATGGTATGGATGATTTGGAAGGCATGTGGAAATAACTGTACACTTGCACATACCACGCCTTAAATTTTATTAATGAGTTTGATGACATATAGATTATTGCTCGTACGTTATATGAATGATATTGAATGACATGTAGAAATAACTGTACACTTGCACATGCCACACCCTTAATTTTGTTCTTTGCATTAGCATTATATCCTACCGACAGTTGAGCTGACCCATTCGTGGGATAACTCCCCACAGATGACGTTCCCGGCACTCGAGACTTGAGGAAGTCTTGCAGAGTGGAGGAGACATGAGCTTAGAATGATCTTGGCCTTTGGGAGCATATATCGAGATGTATTGATATTGTATAATAGCTTAAGCTTGAATGACATGTTGAATGTTTTTATTGGTCGTGCTTTACATGGATGTAAATTGAAGGAAATGAATGTAAGTTTTGAGTTGAATCCATTAGATTGTCCTTTATTTTATTTTCTCTTTGTCTCGTCAGTCGCGCCTTGGGTTCGCGGGAATTCGGGGCGTGACAAGCCATACGGCCTAAGACCTTGGCACCTTCGGGACAAGGCATGTTGCTGTTGTAAGTTGGGTTCGACATGGTGGTCTGACCTCCATCACCAATGGTGGTGGCATACGGTGGCAATGTTCGACAAACAAGTCCGAACCATGAGTAGGCATGGTTCAGCAATGAGAGTTGACACGGAAGCATTGGTGGGGCCAAGTGATACGCTGATGCAAGGCAGCAGCACATGTGGCGACAGTGCTGGACTGGCAGAATACAAGTCCGTTTAGGAAAAGGAAACCATGTGATGAGCTGGCGCAAGCCAAGTCCTTCTAGGAAAGGGAAACCGTGTGATATGTTTACCTATAAATACAATGTAATAGGGGGGCGGAGACAGATAGAAGAGAGCGTGTTTTCTTGTCACGTAACCCTTAGGCTAAGTATTCATTTGTATTCGTATGAGAGTATTGTGAATAAAAGGTTGTGAAAGTGGTTCCTATAATCTGTGTGTCTTTGTGTGTTGCTGTCTTCTTTTTTATAAGTCTTTTGACGTGCGTGTGAGTATTGACTGATTAAAACAGCGTCTTAGTGTCACACAAGTCAGAAAAATTCATAAATGAATTTAGACACAGAGAGAGAACCGTCTCACACTTAAAACTTCTCCGACGATCACAGACCCGAAACTGAAACAATGGCCGACCCCCCTCCCTCCATCCGTTCAGGCAATGCTTCTCAAAATTTGCAACGCACAGATCCAACCGCCGGCAGACATCCCAGCCCGCAGAGAGCTCGCTTCGCTGGGCGAACAAACGTCTCTCCGCGACCAAAATTCGAACGCTCTCAGTCGTTTCGTACTGTACATGGCCAGAATGCACCGTCAAGTGCACGCCCAAGAAAGCGTTTGTGTGTCTCCCAAGAAATTGAGTTCCGTCAATCTCCCAGGTACCTCTCTCTCTAGATCTCATGTTAGTTGTTGATTCTTGTGATTCGTGACGGTCTTGCCTTTCAAAGTAACCTTGTGTTGCTGTTTTGCTAATTTTCTGATTTTTTTTCAATACGCAAGCTCTGTTCTTTTGACGGAAACTTGAATTGTATTTGTTTCAAAATATGTGTTTACTGTGGGGTTTGGTCGCAATTCGAGTTATTTTGCTTTGATTTTGCTCATTTTTGTAAGAAGTTTGCTTTAGAATTTCCTGAAACCATTTAAGCTTTCACTCTGTTTTTCGTTCGACAGGAATCATTTCCAGGCAAATGTTTTCTCAAGAATTGTTATACACACACACATGCGGGTGCACAAACACATATCCGTGTGTCTTGTGTTGTATAGCTAGCTTGTATGTAAAGGGCTGTTTGTATTGTACTATAGGGTATGCCCTCAATGGTTTTTTGTTCATCTCAGTGTTTCTGTTTCCCTTTCTCTCTCTTTTGTTTTGATCTTCTCACGATAAGATTCTCTGCCATGTTATGTATATTGGGCATTTCATTACTTATGATATAAGTTGTGCCTTTTGTTTTCTTTCGAGTGCGTAGACTATGATTCAAGAATATGACGATCTTTGTCAGTTTAAATTCATTAATTAGTTGATTGATTTGGGCACTTCTCGCTGGCACAGATGGTGATGGCTTTCACACTCCAATCCCAAAGCACGTGACATGCTCGGCATTATATGGATGGGAAGGAGAACAGTTACAAGTCTACTGTTTTGGGTTTAATTTATGACAAAGTAAATTAATTTCAAAGTGAAGATATGTCAATGAAAGGTGAGAAATCTCTTAATCATGTTTTACAATTATATTTATTGGTGACAAGCTATTTTGTCCCAAGACTGGTAATGTAATAACGATATAAGATATAAATAATAATGTTTGTAGAACACAAATTATTAGTAGGTTGTTTTCTTGTCTTTATCTCTCTCCTTTGAAAGTTGAAACATTATTTGATAATTAAATCAGAATATATAAAAATCACATTGAATGATGCTTTTGTTGTATTTTTTGCTATATAGAAGAAGTCTGGAAACTACCTTGTTTCAATGCTGAAATCCCTGAAGCCTACTTACAGTTATGGAAGGAGAGGTATGATACGTACAGGCGTGAGATGACAAAGGCATTGAATTGTGACAGTGAATCAAAAAATGACTTTGCAAATGAAGTGATCAAGAAATTCAAGAGGGTAATTTCATAAATGCTCAGTTCATTTTGCCACGAAGGGCTATATGTAATGTATTGGATGCCTGCCTCGTCTAACTTGTTTTAATGTACTAGTTGTTAAATGATGCCGAGGAGTTAGAAGAAAGTGAAAAGAAAGAAGAGAGAGATCTTCAACGAGGCCTTGGCAATATATAATGTCACCTACGACTATGCAATGGGCAAACAAGATGTCAGCTACTGCCACTCTGCTTGTTATTAATTATATCTCCATTTTAATTATATATATTATGTACACACACACACACACATAAAAAAAAAACATCATGTAGGACCATTCAATGGCCAGTTATTAGTGTTTAGATTGTTATTAATGTTCAAGGATGCGTCATGCATGACCTTGATTTCATCTGTTAATTAATAAGAACACATCTTGTCATTAAATTTATTATATTTAAATAGTTAGGATAATTTAAGATAATAGTATACCATTTGACTGGTAGAAACTTTGTTTTATTTTTTTAGTTAAACCTTTAAAACTACATTTGTGTTGATTTTATTTTTTTTTAAATACACAAAATTGTATTGAATTGCTTTTTTTTTTCTAAAGTGAGTTTGGAGAAGCTCTCCAAACACCCACGACACACTGCATAAATTAATTCTAACTCGCAATCGCATCCATAATGACTAACTAATTTCTATGAGTTTATTAATCTCAATGTGTACAACAATTTATCCTACCAATCTTATTGCTTTAGAGAGTAATGTTATATACTACCTGAAAATTAATTTGGATATTGTGATGGACGGTTAATCAAAAATTGTCCCTGTATTTTGATTTTTTTAAAGTTTGGACAGAATAATGTTACTTTTTAGTGAATTATGATAATAATGGTCAAAGATATCATTGCATTTGTCGGAAATTATATTGCCATAGATAAAGCTTTGGGGGGATCTGGATCCATTTGTGAGAGGAGGAGAAAAGAATCGTCTCACAAAGGAAGACACTCCATTTTGACATGAAAAATGGAGAACTTGAATTTTCAGTACTTATGGTTTATGGGGTCTTAAAAATAAGATAATGTATTATTTATATATTATGTATACATGATTAGGGATGACAATTTGTCCTATCCTGTCCATAATATGACGGGAATGGAATATTTATAAACAGGATCGAGGTGTTACATTTAAAATTTCGTTAGGTTTGAGACAAGTTCGGAAGATGATTACTCTGTCCCGACCCCACCCCACCCTACCCTACTTTACCTCACCTCGTTTATATATTAAGTTTTTTTTATTTATTTTTATATATATTATATTTACTAATAAATAATACTATATAAAATTAATTTTAAAATTTTTTATATTACATTGATATTTTTTTATTAGTTATTTTGATAAAAAAATAATAATTTACTTAAATTGATTTATTTATTAAAATAAAATTTTTAATTTACTTAAATATATATATATATATATATATGGAAATTTGTAGTAAGATGAAGTGAAGTTGAGGAATCTTAGACGAGATCAGAGTTAAAATTGGAATAAATTTACAAAAGAATATAAACAGAGTTAAAATTAAATAAGAATCATCCGTTCCACACAGCCGTTATCGTTCCTGCACATGATACCTCATCCCGCCCTTGGACCATGTCGGCATGTGTACAGGAATACGAAATGAGTTTATCTTAAGGATTTGACATGTCTTGTCGCAGGGTTGGTCCAATCAAAAGTTTTCCTGATTAGATGCCACCAACTAAAGGATATGCTTACTTTTATAGGGTGGTATGGTCACAACTCAACAGATGGTCCCACCAACCCATACAGGTGTTCCTCTTCCCGGGGTCCTATCCACTTTCTCTCTCTGTAGCGCCGAACGCGGACAAAACCATTCTCTCTCACTAGTCACTACAACTCTCTATATTTTTTTCTGCATTTGTCTCCATCCACAGTCCACGCGTGGCACTTTCCTGGTAATAGAGGGTAGGTATATATACATATACATACACAATTTTTTTTTTGGGAATATATTAGGAGAGTTTTTTTTAAAAAAAAGTATTTTTCAAGTTCAATTTTTGTATTTATATTTTCAAAATTAATAGTCACTCATACTCTTTCAAAAAAAAAATTATGAATTTGGATTTGTGTAGATTTAATTATGTTAATACCTGTCACTTTATTCAAAAAATATATATTTTTAAAAAATGTCATTAAGAATTGTGTATATGATTGACTATTAAATTAAATTAATTATATAATTAAAAATATTATTAATAATACTGCAACATTATTTATGCCATAGATTAGTGCTCATATATATATATATATATATAGATATACATAAAGGTAGAGAGGGAGAGAGAATAACTATTCCCACTCCTAATTGCTCAATTGCGTTACAAAAAAAGTGTTTTTTAGCTATTAAAATAATGTTATTCAAGAGTTTATGTGTATAATCCAGCACTGTAAATAGCTGTATCATATATATATATATATATATATATATAGTTTGAATGGTTGAGTTTGTTAATGAGGCTTTGGTGACACTGCTTTGTGAAATTGGTGATGAAAAATATCTTTTTGTGATAAGTTTGATTTTGACAGGAAGAAAAGCTTTAACAATAATTGATCTGTTTTGATTCTTTTAAATAACATGAACTTAAAATTTTATTTAAATTTAATATTTTTTAACTGTTTATTAATAATTTATAATTCTTATACATTTGAGTTTATAGGTAATATTTTATAAATTTAAATAAAAAATAAATGTAATATGAATTTGAATTTGAATTTATTGTTAAAGAAATTTTATAAAAAATTTTAATTCAAATTTTAATTTATTTTTAAATTTTGTTTGAGTGAAGCAGAGAAGCAGCAGCGGTGCTGCGGAGCATATTCTCTAGCATATATAGCAGATACAATCATTTCCAGTAGAGCTGCAGACGGGCTTAGGTCTGGTAGTTGTGTGAAGAGTTCGAACAGTACTGCTGGTGGTGGTGAAGGAGGAAGTCGAGGTTTGCGATGGAGAGTACGTTCAAGGACTTGAGAGGCGGTGCGTCCGTGCTGGACATGGATCCCAAGCATACTGTCGGTGGTGGTGTTGAAGACGTGTACGGTGAGGATCGTGCCACTGAGGACCAGCTCGTCACTCCCTGGACTATCTCCATTGCCAGGTTTGATCAAATTCACCGATCATCATCGCAACTGCCGGTTGATTTTGATCGTGCTTGTTTTTGTTTGCTGCAATTTGTGCTTTTTATCAGTTAGAATGTTTGAACTTGGAAACCAAAATTATTCGATTTGTGTTCTGATTATTTGAATTTTGTGGATTATGCAAAATGGTCTAATCTAGCTTGCATATTACTTCGATCTGTTGTTAAATCTATTGGTGGAAACCTTTTGGTCTTCTTTCCATATGCTGATTTCTCTTCCCCTAAAGATTTTTTATTTTTATTTTTATTTTTATTATTTCTATCTGGGTTAAGTTACACTCCACTCGGTTGAATCTCTTATTTAATTATACATATACATATGGTATATGTTTGTGCTGCGTGCTGGGACTGTTGATCATTGTAAAGATCTTCCAATGCTAATTTATCTGAGACTGTTGATCATTGTAATGATCTTGCAATGCTAATTATCATTCTTTTGTCCGTTTAATGGTGCAGTGGATATTCTTTGTTGAGGAACCCAAACCATAACAAGGGGCTTGCATTTACTGAGAAAGAAAGGGATGCTCACTACTTGCGTGGTCTGCTACCTCCAGTGGTTTTAAAACAAGAGCTTCAGGCTAGTGACATCAACTAAGCTTTGGGATCCTTTTATTTTTCATTAATGGTTAGGATTCTTGTTGAACTTTTCCAATTCTACTCACCAGGAGAGGAAGTTGATGGACAATATTCGCCAATATCAAGTTCCACTGCAGAAGTATATGGCCCTGATGGACCTTGAGGTTAATCTTTAACCCGCATTATTTCTCAATTTTTGACTTGCAGTTCTTTGGTGTACACAAGGCACACTTGGATGCTGCACCATTTAGATTCACATAGCATGTAAATTGAGAATATTTTATTTTTAATAGCATTTAGATCCATAATTTACTTGCATGGTTGGGATATATTTTTTTGAAATTTCAGTGGCAAATGCTCCTTTTTTTTGGGGGGGGGGGGGGGGGGGAGGGGAGGGGAGGCGTGGGGTGGGTGGGGTGGGCGGTGGTTATGAATACCTTTCTCTGATTGTTTTACCTGGAAGGTTGGATTTGTGCCTTAAGATAATAGAGAAAAGCAAATTGGATGATATCATTTTATCTAGTGATGTAGTATTCGAAAGAGCCCCCAAATGAATGGGGGAAAAGGGGATAATTCTGCTCTTTTTGTTTGTTCTTTCTCATCGTTTCGTTTTACAGGAGAGGAATGAAAGACTGTTCTACAAGCTTCTGATTGATAATGTTGAGGAACTACTCCCGGTTGTCTACACTCCAACTGTTGGTGAAGCTTGCCAGAAATATGGGAGCATTTTTAAGCGCCCTCAGGGTCTTTACATTAGTTTGAAAGAGAAGTATGACAATTTGTTTCAGCTGTATTCAATAGGCTTACAAATTAGAAGTAATTTCAGATTGACATAGGAAGTAGCTGGCGGTTGCAGGGGAAAGATTCTTGAGGTATTAAAGAACTGGCCTGTCAGGACTATTCAAGTTATTGTCGTGACTGACGGTGAGCGAATTTTGGGACTTGGAGATCTTGGCTGCCAGGTAAATGTGCATTTTGTTTGATTTTATTTTATAAATATTTTAATTGTTAAATTCACAGATTAAAATGTAAGACCAGGCTAGTGCAGAACACTTCGTGTAACAATGTTTTAACTTTTTTCCAGGGGATGGGGATACCTGTTGGGAAACTGGCTTTGTATACAGCGCTTGGAGGAGTTAGACCTTCAGCAGTAAGTATAGGCCGAAATGAAAACTGCTATTTTTGCTCTATATGCAATATGTTCTTGATGAATACTTGCATAAGAACTTTGTGGAAGCCTTTAGTCTGTTATCCATGTTATATGACGTGGTTAAGTTGTGAGCTTGACAAAAATGTTGCTTTTTACCCAATCTAATCAGGATTTTTTAATTTGGCCATGCAGTGTTTGCCTGTAACGATTGATGTGGGTACGAACAATGAGCAGTTGTTGAATGATGAGTTCTACATTGGGCTGAGACAAAAGAGGGCAACTGGGAAGGTCTGAAGATTTAGTATTTTACTTTTTTACTTTGCTAAATTTCAGGCGTGGAAGTTTATAGAATTAATGAATAATGTAATTCTCTTCAATGCTGATGCAAATTTGACAAATTGTTTTTCAGGAATATGCTGACCTCCTTCACGAGTTCATGACTGCTGTTAAGCAGAACTATGGTGAAAAAGTTCTTGTACAGGTTGGTCATTAATCTTGGACTCCAGCTGGATCACATACTTAATTTGAATGGTTTCCAGAGCTTGCACTTTTCAGGCAGTTGTAATGTTCATTGGACTTTTTATCTAAACTCTACAGTTTGAAGATTTTGCAAACCATAATGCTTTTCGATCTGCTAGCAAAATATGGCACTACTCATCTGGTCTTCAATGATGATATACAGGTATGTTATAATATGGCAGTGGATCAGGTCCCTTTGAGAAGTCCTTTATTTCCTAATTTTTTTTCCCATTCTTTTGTTCCAGGGGACAGCAGCTGTGGTTCTCGCAGGGGTTGTTGCAGCACTGAAGTTAATTGGCGGTACCTTGGCTGAGCACAAATTCTTGTTCCTTGGTGCTGGGGAAGTGAGATACTAATCTTTGCCTTCCTCTTTTGACCTCCTAATTTTGCTGCTCTAGGATAATAAGAAAATAACTAAATGGAGTTTATGTCTCTCACATTTTGTCGTCCGGTAATTGCAGGCTGGTACTGGTATAGCAGAGCTTATAGCTCTTGAGATGTCAAAACAGGTGTTGACCAACATCCCTACACATGTTTTCTGTCGGTTATGTCAATGCAGCAAGTAACTTGGAGCAATTCTTTACTGGTTGGTGATTCTTGTTGACTTATTTATTTTTATTTGCCTTCTACAGACTAAGGCTCCATTGGAAGAGACCCGAAAAAAGATCTGGCTTGTGGACTCTAAGGTAGTAAAAGTCTGATCAAGCTTTCTTCCTAAACAATGATCATTTACTCTTTGACGTCTACTTTGTTTTCTTTTGTTGGAGTGGGGGGCTTGTGCTTGTATCTGCATTTAAAAGAGTATGTGAATTTATTGCTTGCAGGGACTAATTGTTAGTTCTCGTAAGAATTCCCTTCAGCACTTCAAGCAGCCTTGGGCTCATGAACATGAACCCGTTAAGAATCTCTTAGATGCTGTCAAGGTTCGATGTTCACCTTTCTATCTGAGGTGTTGTTTTTTAGTAATTCTTGCTCTCAATCTCGTTTCTAACTTTTTCAGGCTATCAAGCCAACAGTTCTAATTGGATCATCTGGGGTGGGACAGACATTTACGAAGGAGGTGATTGAGGCCATGGCCTCCTTCAATGAGGTGTTCTCTCTCTCTCTCTCTCTCTCTCTCTCTCTCTCTCTCTCTCTCTCTCTCCAATAAAAAATAAAAAATTCAGCCTGAAGTAAGTGACATTGCAAATGAATAACATGTAGAAACCTCTCATCATGGCTCTCTCCAACCCAACATCACAATCGGAGTGCACAGCTGAGGAAGCTTACACTTGGAGTCAGGTAAAATATGTTATTTCTAGCTTGATAACTATTCTTTCATGCAAGTTGATGTTTGATTACTTAGTATATGCATATAAGTAATTTTGTTTTTGATTCCATGATCTTTTCTCAAAATAAGGGTCGCACAATTTTTGCCAGTGGAAGTCCATTTGATCCTGTAGAGTGCAACGGCAAAATTTTTGTTCCTGGCCAGGTTCTGGAACCTTTATTTTAATTTAATTTATGGTGTTTAGTCTCCTCAACACATATGGGCTTGACATCACGGACTAAGTTTTATGCTTTTTTGGCTAATTCAGTCGAACAATGCTTATATTTTTCCTGGGCTTGGCTTGGGTTTGGTCATCTCTGGTGCAATTCGTGTGCATGATGAAATGCTTCTGGCAGCCTGTAAGTACTAAGTACAGAATATATAAGAATGATGAGATCCATTACTTTTGAACATGCTCGCTGGCTGATTAAGATTTTAAAAAACTATTTTTCTTTTTAATTTTCTTTTCTGGCCCCATTAGGAAATTTTCTTTCCTTTTTAATTTGGGTACATAATTTTTTCATAGAGAATGTTAAGAGAAATTCAGGGTGTTCGAGTAAATAAGATAAACTAAAGTACCTGCTGTCTTAATTTAGCACCTTAACTTGTGAGCTCAGGTGTGGAGCACATTTTGCCTGTGTGAAGAACAGTAGAAATTATTCCAACTCTACTAAACTACAGTAATTTCTACTCCCAAAAAGAAAATGAAGAAAGATTTTCATGGCATGCAACATAGGGAATAGACTAGCTTTTGCACTAGTATCTTTATTGTATATATTTCCTTTTGAACAGCGGAAGCTTTGGCTGGGCAAGTTACAAAGGAGTACTTTGAAAAGGGGTTGATTTATCCGCCATTCTCTAATATCAGAAAGATCTCCGCACATATTGCTGCTAATGTAGCTGCTAAAGCATATGAACTTGGTGAGTACTTTTCCCATTTATATTTTGGTTCTGAGGGTTTGTGGCTTAACTTTCTTGCTGTGCTGGGTGCTTGGCTTGTCCCCTTAAATGTGTATTCATTTTGATAAATTAACAAAACTGCTTTATAGGTGTGGCAACACGTCTACCTCGACCTGAGAATCTGATGAAGTATGCTGAGAGCTGCATGTATACTCCAAATTACCGAAATTTCCGCTGAACATACGGTGATCTGTGAATGAAGTCCATTACCTTACTTGTTTGGTGTGCCTTCCCTCCATCTGCTCCCATTTTTCCTTTATTTTGTTGCTTTGTAATGTCATAAGCTGTAGTTCTGTTAGCATCATGACTATAGAATCTGGTTGAAAACACTAATCAACTTCAGAAGCTATTTTGTGGTGAATATCAATAATCACAAGAGCTGTGGAAATATGGAGAACTGCTGCAACAAGAAGTGTGTGCCATCTTTAGCCGATACTGTGTTTCCCTTGTCAATTCCAGAGTGGATATAAATAAGCTGTTTGTAAATATCGGTTGTAAGTTTCAGATTTTAATAGCATCTGTCTTTGTAATAAGTTAAGTTGCCGTGTTAACCATTTCTGATGACTGATGACTGATTAGCCAGATGAGGGCTGCTCTTTTTTTTTCTTTTTCTTTTTTTGTGTCTATTACCTTCCATTGCTTGGAAGTAATAAAATGCTCTAACAGACGCCAACACCAAATTGGTTTAAGCATAGAACTTGGTAGATTTGGGCATCTTGCTTGTTTAGACCTGAAAAAGAACGAGACGATCAGAGAAAGAAATTATTGTTTGGTCCACGATCGTATCATAAATTGTTGTTGTATGTATAATTTGTTGAAATTTTAAAAATAATTTTTGCATTTCATGTCAATAATTTTGAATTTTACAATAATATTATGACCTTAAAATTTTATCACCAGATGATGCGGGACTTTGGGATACGATATTTGAAAGGGTAGTGACCACCCAAAATTTTTAATTATTATTTCTGAGAATTTTTCCCTCAAATATATATTTTTTAACAGCTTTTCTCAAATATTAACCTTTATATTTGGACTTTTTAAAAACAGCTTGTGAGTTGTGACCATCTAATTTGGACCTTTATATATATATATATATATATAGTGTGCGTGTGCTGGGGGTAGTGGGGGGTTTGTCCCATTCTTCTGATTATGTAAATGCACCATTGACCAAGGGATGTTGATGGGTGACACTGACAAACCTGCCTCTGCCTCTTGGCAAAGGATAAGGGACTAGACAATACAGATATTATTCAAATTGTTATCCACAGAATACCAATTAAACTATGTTTTTTACTAGCATTTTCATGTGCAGGGTGGAGTATCTCAAGTCACATTCACATATTCATGTGGATTTTTACATTGAGCCAGCCTACAAGAGATAATGCAGCAATTACTACTAGCTGACACAGCCTTGGACTAACTCTTGTTTTGTTTATTTCCCAACCTTTTTACAAAAAAAATAAAAATAAAAATTACTCATAATTTTTCCCTGATTACAACTGTGTACATAATTTTTTTGTGATATAAAAGTAATATTCATCTTATTTGTTGTTAAAATTAAAGTAAAATTTATGATATTGTTAATAGAAAATATCAAAAGATCAAAATTCTAATTTTTTTTAAAAAAAATTTAGGATATAAAAGTACAAATAACCCTCTTATGGTATGATTCAAGTTGTAATAATTTACGTATTTAGCGTGCAGTAAAACAATAAAAGACACATCGTATATCTTAAAAAAAAAATTGACAATTTTATTTTAATTTAACAATAAAAAAAATAAATATCTACTTTTATAGTACATAGCCCGTTTATGTGCCAATGAGCCTATGACATGGGAGTTACAAGTAATTTATCAAAATATAATAATAATAATATTTTGATAAATTACTTTGGGTAAAAAACTCCTTTCAAAAACCCTTTGGAGATGCTTACATATGGCACATGGAAAAGGGCAGTGGATAAAGAAAAGAGATAAAATAAAAAAAAAAAAAAAAATCCTTGTAAAATAGTGACATCTGAAATGCTGAATTCAACCGTTTACTTTGAGTTTGTCAAATGACAACAAAGCTGGCATTTAATGGTGGGTCCTAAACTATTCAAATTGTGGCTAGTGGCCATTAATTTCACTTTATCAACTTCACAAAATGTTTTTGGTTGGACCCACGGTTTCATGAACCACCCCCAATCTGTCTTTAAATTAAGAGATGGAAAACGAATCAAAGTCCCATTCAAAATGACAGATCCGAAAAAGTTGGATCCGACTCGCCCTTTTCATCCTCTATCTCTCTCTGTCTGTGGTCTTTTACATGATATCAGATCAATTTATATAAATAATTATTAAATTAAGTAGGACTTATTCTAATAGATAATAGGAGATACACTTTTATAAATAATTATTAAATTTTTTATGAGCTGAATTTTAAAATTAAATAACCAATCCAGATAATTAGGATTAATAAGACTTTATTAAGTAAAACAGCAATATCTAACTATTGAATACAAAATACAGATGGTTTAACACCTGATCCAAAAATAAGCAAAGTAAAACCCATGAAATATTAATTGTCACAAAACTATTATGACTGCAAACTAATATAAAATATGCGTGTTTGTTTGATCAGAAACCTACCTAGACGGAAAATGTTTTCCGGTCAACGGAAACTTGCCAGCGGCAGAGTGGGCAGGAGCTATGGAGGGAGAGCCACTTGGCAATACAAGTTGCGTGGTACACGTGGCCACATGGGACTTGTTTCCCATCTTGAAGACCTTCCATGCAGACTGTACAAACACCAACTGCAGTAACCACCACCATGGGCATCTCATGAGATGCCAAGGATTTTGATTGTGGGACTTCGATGACTCCACTGCTAGAGTTGTCCGCCATAGTCAAAGCTAGGTCGAGGTCAAAAGCATGAGGAATCGAAGAGTTTGATTCTGGGGATATGGTTGCCATGATCAGAGACAAGAGAGAAGGAGGAGGGGTGTTTTGAGAAGGAAGATTAGAGGAATTTTCACAGAATTAATGTAAAGTGCATATATAGCTCATGAATTCTAAAAGAAACCTTATATATAAAACTGACCCTCTCATAAGAAAGGGATTTGGCTGTTCTGCAATAAATATGAACCACGTACAATGGTCAGAGTCTACCAGTTGTATCTGTGCAAGCAGCCGTATAAGGTCTGGCATATATATATATAAATCGTGTCAATTCAATAATCTGCCCCTTAGGATCGAATTATCATACCCTAATGAGACAAGTTTGGTGAAAGTCATGTTCACCCATTCGATTATATATTATTCCTAGGTGCACATTCCTACACACGTATTCACCCATGTGCACCTATCTATCATGAGTAAGCATGCAGCATGTCTGTGGAGGTCAATTCACAATTATTTTATTCTTATTTTTTAAAAAGTTTGTAATACAACTTGAGCAGATAATTGTTTGGGCTATGAACTCAGCAATGCATTTGGATGCCCACGTGGTGTTTCTGGAATTAAAGTCCATTTAAAGCATGAGTGAGTGTGTGACCATTTTCTGCTCCAGAGAGATTGTTAATTTGCAATTAACCAATTTTAACCTCTACCTTGACTTGGGTTTGCTCAACATAACTAGAACGTAGATTAGAGTTTAGCTTTCATCGAGTTGGAGGCCTTAAGAGTATGTTTGACAGGGTAGCCGAAGTTTAAAAATGAGGTCAAACTCGCAATTCTTCAAATGTTACTTTGAGTAGCGGTGGGAGGGATATGGGGCTGGATTTGCAATTTTCATATGGATACGCAACGCCAAATGGGACCTTAGTCTGGTCAGATTGTCAAGTCAAACCTTTGGACTACTCACTCGTGACAAAAAAAAAAAAAATTGCTAAATAGTTAACCCAAAATACTAAATTCCCACTGTAATTACTTTTAAAATAAAAAATTTAATCATATCATACAATGTAATGGATGGTTATAGTAGAATTGCAACTCCGCAAATAAGAATAGACTCGAATAAAAATGGTTGGAGTAATGCTATACAAACCAAAATTCTATACAGAATGATGTAACCTATCGTATACCCATCACTATATATCAAAATGCATTTTAAGTAGATGTTTGGGGGGCAAAAAACTATGTTTCCTATCCTAAAATAGGGTTTTGATCAAGTGCTCGTTTAGATGGACGGTGGAAATTGACATTTAGGAAACGGACATTTTAGACAAAGTTACTTACTAGCACTTTTTCAAAACACCCGTTTTGATCTTGCAAATATTAAAACGGGTGTTTCAAAAAATCCAAACAAACACTTACTTATCTCAAAAACTCATTTGAAACGTAAAAATAGCCAACGGATGGTGGAACCGTCCATCCAAACGCAGACTAAAATGCAGGTGATTGACAAACAAATTTTTTCAAAATAACGTTTTGCATGTAAAGCTCATCGAATCTCATCGGCAAAAAAAAGTTCTAAAAAAAATTAAAAAAAAAAACTCTTATTTTTTCAGGATAGTTTTTCTTTTTACAAACTTTATCCTTAACTCTATCACTTGCACATTTCTCGATAAGCAAAAGTAAAAATTCATAACAATAAATTACTTTTACACAATTTTTATCGAAACACTCCTGGTTATACCACAATCAATTCTCGATAATGTAAAGTTCCACCAAATGGACCCTAGTTTCAAAAACAACACTAATACATCATTCAATATGAAATTTCTTTATAGAAATTTTGTATATTTATATATGTTAGGTCCAAAGGAATAGACCTTTCTTCCTCCCCCTTCTCATCTCTTTTCCTTCTTACCAAATAATGAAAAAGCATATTTATCCACCCCCATTACTTGTCACCATTCTTTGCTTCCACTATTGGTGCTTTCCAAATCTGCCCTAGATGAAGATAACTTTATTCACAAACCATTGACTCAGAAGATATCTATATGTTTCTGCAAATAGTGACATCTGAAATGCTGAATTTATACCATTTGGTGAAAGCACATAGCCGTTTACTTTAATTTTGTTAAAATGACAGTGAATAAAGCATTCTACTTGTGGCAAGTGGCCATAAATTGCACTCAAATCTCCAATTCTCCTTCCTCATCAACCAAAAATTATTGGGTACTCCCGGATCAATGTTCCCAACAATAAGATGATAAGGCACATATACATCTACAATACAACTTTGTACACATACCATTAATTCAAACCGTTGGACCATCGTACTTAAAAAATTAATCCCCATCAACATGTTGGTTCACATTTTGTTGAAATAGCTTCAAATCTTAACTCATTGCAGACTGGTTGGCCTCCTAAATGCCACAAGAGTGTATGGCATAACTTTCTTGATGAAAGATGCTATGAATATATAATAAATTTTCTCACTTCATTCTTTCACTCTTTAACACAAGAGAGTAGTATTTAGTATAATAAATACATGTAGGTCTAAATTTGTATTTTCTTGATAAGATTGCTGAGTTCTAAGCAATAAGGTTTGTCTCCAGCTAGGTTAGACCAGGGACATAAATTTGCTCATGAATCAGAATAGATTCAATAGTTATTAAAAAAAATGGTACAAGTAATGCTGTATATAGATACACAGATTTTGTACAGAATGATGTAACCTATTGGATACCCATCACTCGAAAAGAAAACATGTGTCAAAATGCCTTCTTTTTTTTTTTTTTTTTTTTCCAAAAAGACCACTACTACATCATTCTATGTATATGGAATTTCTTTCCAGAAATTTTGTATATTTATTATAGTACTGTATGGTAGGCCCAAAGGGATAGACCTTTCTTCCTCCTTTTCCAATCCCCTCTCCTTTCCTGCCAAACAATGAAAAACTATTATTCATCCAACCCCCTTTCTTTCCTCCCATTTTTTCTTTTTCTTTTATCGGGGCTGTTGACGTGTTTACGTATGATTGGATAAACTCTAAATACTTGCAACTATTTCCGAGATTGCAAGTTACAAGTATCGGTTAAAGTCGAATGCTTTGATATTGGAGAAAATTAAACTCCAGACGTCCTTTCGTTTAAGATAATTTTATTCAGAAATATAGACATGAAAGCAATTGTATTTAGCAATTATTGTAGAGTACTATGAGTTGTATGTTAGATTCTTTTCTATAATTTTATATCATCACATCCAAAAATAAAAGAAATAGTAAGTTGGGCCGACCCAAGTCCAATTGCAGCAAGTTCAATCAGAACTGGGTTGGGTTTGAGACCTCAAGCAACCAATCGGACCAAAGTTCATTTTGAGTTGGATTGAGCTGAGCCAACAATAAAATGGTTTTCAGCAACTCTGTGCAGACTATGTTGCTTGATTTTATATAATTTTTTTTTTCTAAAAAAAAAAAAAAACTAGCCTTTTAATTTAACTTTGTTCAAGTTTTAAGAACAAATGCCAATATTAATATTATTAAAATATATTTATCAAATATTAAAAAAATTAAAAATTATTTATTTATATATAATCCAAGGAGTCAATCCCGGCAATTCTCAAACTAGTCCCAAGTTCCAAAAACCCATTTTATATTAGACAGAATCATTTCAGAATCAAGGTGTAACACGTGGCGTAACTTAAATACTCTCAAAGCAAATCTGTTAGTAATATAATCCCATTTCTTAATAAAAACATGCAACAAGGGCAATCCACCTAATAATGCTTTACTTAATTAACATTAATAATCCTCCTTGCTGTCATGATTAACCAAATCAGGTTGGGATTTTTTAGATCTCCGCAACCAATGGAGTTAGAGACAGGGACCTTTGGAAAGATACCAAACAACTACCTAGTTCACCAGTCAAAATTACTAAGTTACCCAAAGTAACTGTATAGTATATAATAATAAACCAATTCAACTTCAAGAAGCACTTTTGGTGATATATATATATATATATATATATATATATATATAGATAGAACAGCACTTTTGGGACATTCCTATTTCCACTTCTCTTTTAGTTAAGAGATTGTACTCTCTTTTTTTTTCTCTTTAAAATAAAGTTTCAAAAATGCTCTTGACTGAAAATAATTTTTTTTTTTTTTGCACTTAAGGGTGATTAAGTAACTCCGAATGCTCCAAGGGAATTAGTATCTAAAGAATTTTATTTTTCCTTTTTGTTTTTTGGTTAGGTATCGCATTAAAAATTGATCACTACAATTTCATCTTGTCGATATTCAAATTTTCAAAATAATTGATGAACAAATATTTTCTTTTTATCTTTTTTTTTTTTTTGTGAATCATAATATGGCGATAAGATTATCGACCTTAATCTTGCATCAATAGATATTAATTATTTTAAATTTTATTTAATAAGTTTCCCAAGAAATTTAAAAATATAAAAAGGGAGAGATAGGTGAAAATTACTATCAAATTTCTCAACAAAAAAAAAAAAACTTATTTCTCTATTATGAGCTTTTATTCATTAGTCTTGAATGCATTATACTTGGACTTAGGGTTATAACTAGATCAGATTACTCTTGATCTGAATCTTATTTATTAAAAAAATTATTAGATCGGATCGGTTCATATTAGATTTTCTGACGAACCTACAAATTTTTAATCTAAATCTTGATTTGTTAACTATCAGATTGAATTTGATTCGATTCAATAATAATATTAATATGCATTTATATATATATATATATTATTTTATAATATATAAAATTTAAAATATATAAATTCAACTTCAAAAAACTTTATATTATAAAATTTATGACATATTTTAATACTAATAATACTATTTATCCCAAATTTAGCATCCTAAATGAGTTTGTAGTTAATCATTGATTGAGTATTGAATTATATGATTAATAATTATTAATGATATTATGTCACATCATTTGAGATAAAAAAAGATTTATACATAAATTTAAAATATTTAATATTATTATTTTAATATAATATATATAAAAAATTAATATGTATTTTATATTTATCGAAATTAGATCATTAACAAATAGAACTTGTATAATTCATATATGATATTATCACATTCAAAATCAATCATATTTAAAGTGAATGAAATTAAAATCAAGATTCCATTCATTGAAGACCCTACTTGACCGAATAAACATTGGACACCTCATTAAATAACACACATGCAATGCAACAAGAGCAATGAATAACTTGTATTTGTGATGTTTTGCTATTGGTCATCAATGGTGACAAGTGTTCGGACATGATGACTTGGGGGGCCAATAATGTCATTCGAAACTCGATGGAATCTTTAAGCTCAAGTTTCGGAACCTGTCCAAGACTTGTGGAATGTCTAATCATCCAGAGGTAGATACGTTGTCTGTCCGGACAGTGGGCCATTACTTTACACGTGTTACGTTATCGCTAGCTTTCTTAAACGAGCGCTGCTTGATCTAATCACGCATAAAAATGTCCAGCGGCTTTGATGTTGAAGGGATTGAGCAATGTTATGTTTATTTTAAAATTTTATTTAAAGTATTTTATATGTTAATATGACAGTGTTATATTAATTATATATATTATATTAAATTATATAATATATAATTAATACAATATTATTATATTAACGTGTAAAATTTTAAAATAAGAGTAGTTTTATTCGAAGGGATTTATTGAAGCAAATCCCATATTGGGTCCCACCTCCAGAGTCACCAACAGTGACCTTTTGCCATGTGATCGACAAATATCTGCCGTCTGATTACTTTCGACCTCACAAAGAAAAGACAAGTTCCCTCACGTGGCAATTTTTTAAACATTCCCATTATTTAGTACATGTCTATTAAAGGTCAAATTTTACCAACTGGCAGGCCCACCCGTTTGGAATGCACCACGTAGCTGTTTAAAATATAGCGTAATATTGCACGGCTCCACCCAATTCCTACCCTAGATTCCTCCCTTTATGTTATTTTAGTTATCTGCAACCAGTACTACAGTAAATTGCTGCACCAGTCCAGCCAAAGTTAAGCAGGGCTTTCTATAGTCATGTGTCGCACGAGAAATATAACAAACATTTAAAATTATTCAACCGCATCAGTTATAATTGTGTATGACACACATAAAAGTATAAAATAAATCGGCCTGGCACGGACTAACTCATTAAAATAAGAATTATTAATGTCAATATGTTAGACTAATTCATTTATCAATCATGTCATGTTATATCTATTATTAAAAAAAAATCAGTTTAATGAATTAATCCATGATCATCAATATACATCATAAATAACATGTCGAAACTTTTATTGGTCTTTATGTCTGAATTTTGAATCGTATTAAATTGTGATTTGGGAGTTCGGAGAGAGAAGCTCAACACGGCTCACAAAGCAGTCTGAGTCACAACACACCACCCCTAGTTATTCATGTTGTGCTTGACTCGTGTAACATTATCTTTGCCGATTAAACATGCAAAGCTTTTTTAGTCATCAATTTGAATACAATCTTAAATTTGTACATATGACTGACGTGTACAAGTATACAACGTGCAATTATTGAGGGTGTAAGACGTGTTACAATGTCGTGGAACAGACAATCTTTATCTCTTAAAATAATTCACTGACCCAACATCGATCGCAACGCAGCTTGGCAACGTCAGATCGAAGACGGACACGTAGCGGTGCAGCGAAAAGTAACTGAGTACGACTATGATCACTTCCCTTTTCTTTTTCACTTCAATATGGAAGCGCGTGTCCTCCACTCGAATATCTCCTCACACGTGGCAATTTGTCAGCTGTCCCATTCCTCTTATTTTTATCTCAGCCCTGCTCCCTACTCTCTCTCCCCTCCTTTTCTCTCTAAAACTCTTAACATTCAAAACTCTGGTAGTGAATGCGTAGGCGATGGAGAATAGGGAGGCATTAGAGGGTGAAGACGTTCACCGAGTCGACTCAGTTCTTGACCTGGACTTGGCATCAACAAGTTCAACCATGTCGGTATTCGGGAGTACTGAAGATTTTCCTAGCACAACCAGCTCCGGCGACGTCTCCGCAACGAGTAGCAGCTCAGGGGAGATTCCAGCTGCCGTGGTGGCCGAGGCTATCGTGCCGAGGTTATTGCGACCGGGATCGTCTGGCGACTTGGCTGTGACGGTGACGGCAAGGCAGAAGTGCGTCGGGAGGAACAACAAGGGCATCACATGGGGGTTCACATCGGTGATTGGGAGGCGGAGAGAGATGGAGGACGCCATCGCTGTTGTACCGGGGTTCATGTCACGCACGTGCGATCACGTGGGAGGTTGTACGGCTCCCGGTTCTAGGACTTCCGGAGAGATCTCTCCTGTCCATCTGTTCGGCGTCTATGATGGTCATGGTGGTTCTCAGGTACTTCATATTTTCTTATAAAATTAAAAATCTTATTTCTTGAAATATTAATATATTCTTATCAAATTAAGGAATAATTACAATTAAATCGCAATTAATAAAAAAAATTCAGCTTTTCACTCTACACGTATGCCAAAACTCTGGGAATTACTGGCATTAACTTTTATTTTCCCAATTGTGTTCTAATAAAAATCTTATTAGTGAAGATTATGTGTGTGTCTATATGTATGTATATATATATATATATGCACGACTATATATAATTGCTTTCTGACAAAGGATGACACGTAACGTACAGAGAGTGGTCCAATGAAGAGAATTTAAGGCGCATTCTCTTTTTATATTTTGGACACGTGTCGTTGGAGGCCGTGCTAATTTTTTCGGAGTACATGGGAGGGATGCTACCCTCACGGGCTTCCTTGATGATGGTCATCAATGACATATACCATCAATCATCGTCTGGGGAAAGTTTTTATTGGTACCCATTAAATCATAGAGTTGGAAACAAGTTTAGTTGTAATCTAATATGATAGAATAGTTATGCATGTCAGATTCATATATATTTATCTATATATATATATATACACACATATATAACATAAAAATATCATAATAATATTTTAATTAAAATATATGTCACCTCTCATAATTTAATTTGTAAGGGGGCTGTACTTTTTTAATTGTCACTTAAATTTATTCAAATATTTTGTATTTTTTTCTATCTTATTTCAAAAAAAATCGCATTGTGCCATAAAAGTTCTAAATTCGGTTTTAAAAGTGATTGATTAGAGTTTATGAACTGTGTTATATGTATTTGAATTAAATAAAAATTAATTTAGAGCCTAGAAGATTTTTTTTTTTTTTTAATTTTAAATTAAATTTAATTCGAGTCAATGTTAAAGAAGGCCTTATCTAGGAATCTCTCTGTCTATATATGTGTATGTGTGTGTGTCTGTATTCTTTACCTTATGAATTACAAAAATCAATTTTTATTTGTTGGTTGGGGTAGCTGAGGGTTTAGGTAAGGTGACCTTCTCATCGATTGAAATGATGGGTGCCACGAGGATCGGGAGGTTCCTTTTTCGTTGGAAAACAGTAATATATGTTGGGGCCAGTTGTTTTTGGTGCGCCACGTCTTGAATCATACACAGGGACGATGGTGACCCCTTTCCTCAAGACTATGATTGTGTCTCCTCCTGCCCAGGACACCAGCGCAGAATCTTAATGGTGGTCAACGTTGGCAATCTGGCATGACCAAAGTGGAAAATGTTTTTGAGTTGAGCGGTATGATTGTTGTAGGTAAAATTGAAGAAAATTTGGTTCCTCAATTTTTTTTTTTGAAAAAATTCTCATCATGTGTGAAAACTTCTCAATCTTGTCTCAAAAAATTTAAATTTAGTTTTCTGTAATATTTTGTATATTTGAATTTAAGTTTAAGTAAAAGTAGAATTGATATGTGTCTTACGAACACGTTATCTCTAATTCAACTCTTACTAAGTACAAATTCTTTTAGAGTTATCTACCGTAAAACGCAAATCTTGTTTCAGAAAATTTGTGGAGGCGAAGAGATTACCCATCGACAAAAATGGTACAATGTTCTAAACACGTCGTATCAAAAAGATAGAAGGGATTCTGTATGGATTTGAGGTAAGAGTTGGAGAGGGTTTTTTTTTTTTTTTTTTCGAGAATTTTGACTCGAGTCTAAGTTTTGAGTCACCATCCGAGATAAGTTGAATCAAAATCTTGAGTGGCCTTTGGGTTTTGAAAGCTGTTGGTAAATGTCTCACTCAAGTTGTTTAGGTGATAAAAATTGCATATGAAGAATGTTCCTTAAAGCAGTTAAAGGAAAAGTGATTGTTAACCATGACTCACTCCTGGAGAGGTAATTTCGCGCATCTGCTTATCTATTCTTCCATTTTTTCTTTATCAAGAGAGCAACCCTAAAAGACTTTCAAGTAAAACCAACGTTTTGTAGTTGAAACAAGAGGGTCTGCAAAGATTAAAAAAATATATATCAAAATCAGAAAGTGATCTAAAATGGATTTTATCAATTTGCATCGAACAGTATACAGATCCTAAGACAGAAAATAAATAATTGTTGTCCTGTCTTAAGTACTTTGACTTATCCTGCTAGATACCTGTTTTTCCTCAATTCTTTTCTTCGTTCTCTCTTCTTTAATGTTAGTTTCTAATTTTTTTGCCGGAGAGGGTCTAAGTCATCATTCTTCTCCACAAGAATGCATTCTCTTCTGACCTAATGCTCTATCTGGTTGCTAAAGAGAAGGTAGCAAAGGAAGAAGAAAAGGGCCTTTTAAGTCTTTGTTTGGAAGTTTTGGAGAGAAAAGAAAAGAAGTGATAACTTAAAAATGAAAGAGAAAAGAGAATAAAACAAAAGAAAAGAAAGTATTAGTCTCCAACTTGTTTGAATATTAAGGAGAGAAATGAGAAAAAATAACTATTTCTTGTTTTGGTTAGTAAGAGAGAAAAAAAAAGTGTATAAATTTTTTGACAATTAAATGCATTTTGTTATAAAAATCCTAATTTTTAACACAAATATTTAAGGATATATTTGGTATTTTAAAAAAATCATTAAAAAGTTTTCTTCTCTCCAAATCTTTCCATTTTTGGAGAGATCACAGAAGTTCTCAATCTTTCTCACCAAATCTTTTATTTTCTCTCCTACTGAAACATCCAAACAAGAAATTTGTTTATCTCTTCATCTCAAATTTTTTTTTTCTCTCCAAATCTCTTAATCCAAACGAAGCATTGAATATCTTAGACTTCTAATTGTTTGGAATATGGAAATAGTAAATTACTATTCACCTAAATCTAATACTACTGTTGGGTCTCGCTTAGGTGTGTTTTTCAATTTGTAGAAATCAAAGCAACATTAAATGTAAAATTCAATTCTAAGCAACTAATAAGGTAAAGAATAGAATAGTAAAAGATTGCATCTCACTCACATGTGCAATGTCTACTGTGGTTACCCATTGAAATTGGTGAGATATTACTTAAAACTTTGTAAATCCTTGTGAGACTCCCATACACTCAAAACTTTGGTGGAAAATCCAGGCAAGGAACCCCTTGTGAGAACAGGTGATGATATAAGCAAGAATTTCATAGTAATGACCGGAGCCTCATGCACTGAGCTGCCCTTTTATTTTCTCCTTTACATGAACAATGTAATTTTTTGTTTTGATTGCTATATTGCTCAATTTTATGTATGGAGAAGGAAAAAAAAAATAGTAACAATATATACTTAGCAAAAAATAAATAAAATTATTGACAACATTTTAAAATTATCCGATAGCTTGACATTGAACACTATTGGGTTGATGATTAATAGGTGGCTAAATTTTGTGCCGAGCGGATGCATGCAGTGGTAGCAGAGGAGTGGGATCGAGAAACAGTTGGTGGATTTGAATGGCGTAGGCGGTGGGAAACTGCATTATCTAGTAGTTTTGAGAGGGTGGACAACGAGGTCCTAACAGAGGCAGCAGCACCAGAAATGGTTGGATCAACTGCCGTGGTGGTGGTTCTATCAGGTTGCCAGATCATTACCTCCAATTGTGGTGATTCAAGGGCAGTGCTTTGCCGAGGGACTGAAACAATCCCCTTAACTGTTGATCAGAAGGTCATTAAGAAATTCTCTTTTGTTTCCACTGATTGGTGTATATGGTACCATTTCATTATTTTTTGTTTCATTTGCTCTGCATTTTAAGTAGTTATTTTTTATATATTCACAAGAGTCCTCCTAAATTCTAATACTTTCACTTTTCACCTCACGTCACTATTATTTTTGGATCTGTCACTGTATTCTTGCCTTTCATTTTGTGATATTATAATGTTCAACAACTCAATCAACAAAGCCTTATCCCAATTATTTGGGATCAACTATACATTATACTGTTGGTTGCATAAAAATTAAGGGTTTTGCTTTTACTTCTTGAAGTAGTTTATGATTTGGTGTGTTTGTGTACTTAAATATAACAGGGCCCAAAAGAATGAGAATTTATTTGGCCTAAATGCTTTTTTCCTTTCCTTTTTGTTTTTTGTTTTTGTGGTCGAAGACAGATTCATATCATTAACATGTATTTCATTGACCAGGTCTAACGACCCATTGTTGTTGTTGCTTTTACAGCCTGATAGAGAAGATGAACTCGTGAGAATTGAAAGAGAGGGAGGGAGAGTCATAAACTGGAATGGCGCTAGGGTGTTTGGAGTTCTTGCCATGTCCAGAGCTATAGGTATCTTTCTTCTCTAATTCTCTACTTCATTGCAAATGTCTTGCTGTTTGGAGTTCTTGCCATGTCCAGAGCCATAGGTATCTTTCTTCTCTAATTCATTGCAAATGTCTTGCTTGTCAACTGTACAACCTTGTCCAACATTATTTTGTTATTGAAGCATATTCTCTTTCCAAAATCATTATGTTTTACCCTGCTGCTTCCCTGTGTTGAAATTTGTCCATAAAAGGGACCAAACAACTCCCAAAGTTTCAGAAAAAAGAGGAGTATTCCATTTTTTTATTTTGGATGCTGAAACTGGGGCATGGTATCACATATGGCAAAATATTTGCAGACATTTTGCCCTATTATTAGTCTGACCAAATTGTTTTGGAACTTGTGAACTATCCATGTGACAAATTGATAATGCTTGTGAAAATATTTATATACTTCAACAACCCATTATAATGGGTGAAATGATCACAGTTGAAGATCTTGGTTGCTCTTAGTGTAGAGAGACTAGAGATGATATCTGAACAGAAAATGCTAGAATAAAGCAACTTGTGAAAAAGAATTTATTGCTTTCTCAAGTTTTCATTTTTTTTTAATTCACAAAATGTATGTTGGTACAATGCTTAGGTTATGTCTCAGTGGATCAAAGGAATGGCATATTATTTGAATAACCGTATTCTCTTGTTTTTCCTTTTTTTTTCCCCAGTATATGCTTGAACTTTTTTTTCTTTCGCCCCGAGTTATTCTTTGTGAGAAAAGTGGTACCATAGTAGGTATATCTCCATGTCTTGCAATGCTTTTTATGGTGACATCTATACCATTTGTGCATCCTTCGGTTTGTACCTGCAGATTTTATATCCCTTCTAACTACGTGTGCATCCTTCAACTAGTATTGAAAAAACATGCATTTATCCTCTGATTGAAAAATAATTGATAACATTTTTTTTTCTTTCAGTTTCTTCTCCTTAACAAATGTAATTCATCTCTCCAAAAGACTAGTTCTGCATGTCATTATTTCAGTATCTTTATTTTAAAGGATTTTTGTTTTGAAGGTTTGACATTCGGAATCTTTTAGTCTCTCAGACATTAATAAGCTTAGATCCCCTAGCTCTTTTTTTTTGTTTTTTTGACTATCATCAGTTTGTTAATTTTTTCAGGAGTTTACCATGTATCATACTGATTTGCATATTGGAAAAAGATTAAAATATTTTAAAAAAGTTTTTTTTGAAAGGAACGAACAATTTTGGGAGATTCTGCATACAGTATAGTGGCATCTGCTTGTGATCTCACCTTGAAAACATCACTTTGAATACAGTTTTATAGGATCACACTCTTTACTGTGACAACAGCAGCAGTGGTGAAAATAATTATATATTTATAAAATATATTGGTGTGGTGGCAAGCTGAATCATGCTCCACCACATCACTGAAAAGGCACCGTCAGTTAACATATCGTGTGTGCGTGTACGTGTTAGACATCAAATGTACTGATACTACCCTTTGGATAGGTTTTTAACTTTTTAAGTTATAGTTCCAGTAATACTCATCAGGAAAAAAAAGGTTATTGTTCCACTAATAAGAAATCTTAGCTTGGTTGAGTCAACAACATGTCTCTATATTTTTCTGTTTTTTAACATTATAATATAAGCAATATTCATTATTTAATTTGGTCATCGCTGTCATTTCTAATCTTGTGTGGCCATTGGGAGTTATTTTCAGAAAGGCGAAAACTGTTGTGCACTTGTGTCTAGTGCTCTAGTGATGGAAATCATTAGCTGGCTATAATTTGCTTTCCAAGGGCTTTAGCTGGCAGCATAACTATTGTTTCATTGAAATTTTTTTCCACACAATGTCCAATATTCCATCATTAGTGGAACTTCTGCTATTGCTACTGCTACTTAAAAAGCTCAGATAGAGAATTTGTTTCTAATGTTTATGTCTAACATTATGACCGGGGATTGTTTCTCTTTCTAATCAACCTTGCTCTCACCTAAAACCATTTTCATAGGTGCATTTACTTTTGTAACATTCTGCTGCAAACAAAACAGAATTGAAAAGACTGTGTTGAAAATTTTCTGTATCTTGGGACAGACCACTGTTTTCTTTGTGAATGTAAATATATACATATATATATATATATTATATAGAAATGAATATTTTGTTCCCTCATCTTTTCAATCTAAATGAATTATCATGAAAATGCAGAATCCTTTAAGGCTTAAATAGATTATGAAATCATATGTTACAAATACAGCAGCGAAGAAAAATATGCATAACAATTTCAGGAAGAACATTTTTTTCTTCAAAGAAAAATTTGAAACATATAAATGGCAAAATGAAGTGTCCGGGCTATATAATTATATCTTCTTCTTTTCTTTTCTTTTCTCTTTTAAATTCTTTTACGTCCTTTTGCTCGAGTCTTTTACTGATTTCCTGCTGTATCGGATGGCAGGCCTATAGTGAAGTTCAGTAGAATTGGAAGATTGTAAAATAATGATAATGCATGACTATTTTTGAGAACTTACATTTTTATTTATTTATTTATTGCATGTATCTTATTTAAAGTACTTATTGGTTTAATGGGTATATTTTCAGGTGATCAGTATTTGAGGCCATATATAATTCCAATTCCTGAAATAACCTTCGCTACAAGGAGTGATGAGGATGAGTGTTTGATTTTGGCTAGTGATGGGCTGTGGGATGTCATGACAAATGATGAAGCTGGGGAGGTGGCTCGTCGCCTTCTAAGACGGCGGCGCAGGTCCATGGTGGATGATGAGATTCCAGCAGCGCAAGCTGTTGCTGATTATCTCACTGAACTAGCTTTTGGGAGAAACAGTTCTGACAACATTTCTATCATTGTTGTTGATCTAAAATCAAAGAGAAAGCGTCAACAAAGGCAATAGAAAAGAAGTAACATCATTTCCTCTGCCTCTTTTCTTTCCCAGAAATCCAATTCTCTCCCCCCTTTCAAAGCCCTGCGATGTGGGAGGAATGATCTAGTGATGTTCCAAAACTTCTATAAAGGGAATATTCTCATGCAACTCTACCAGAAGATTTTCGCCTCCAGCTACACACCTTGACCATTGTATAGAGCTGATTGGTGATAGGATGCTGTTGGTAACAACCAAAATTGGTTCGTTATTAAGAACACTAGATCAATCCTTCATTTTAATTGGGTTGGACCACAAAAAAAAAAAAAAAACAGGTATTAAAGGACAAAACAAAAACTGTTTAATTAAAATTGGATGAAAATGAAGAAAGAAAAGAATTGAAGCTCTTTCTTTCGAGCTATAATATTATTCTTTCTCCTCCTTTAATCAATCCCGGCCTAGAGAAATATTCAGTTGGAACCATGAAGACATGGAACCAGACCATTTCACTCATATTATTCATTTTCATATGACCGTGTCAAGAATCAGATACTTGTTTCTATGATAAGATCTGATAAAGAAGTGAAGAAGGGAAAACAATGAAGTTCTCTAACAGGAAGTAAAGCTTCATATAGTTCACTAGCTTTTATCTCCGGTCTTATGGTTGCTCTATGTTGTATACATGCCTGTGTTGTTTTATTGGTTCATTTATTTATTGATGAAAGTGGTGTGAAGCAGTGTTTAATCATGATTAGAGTTTGCTGGCCTTGGTTTTTGCATGTCATACTGCCAATAGATTCCAAGCAATAGCTTGTTGGGAGTGTCATCATGTTGACAATTCTCACTAGAAGAAAATGTAAAACATGTACAGCAATGTTCTTGTATTCAAACTTTATTCTAAAAACTACTTTTTTCATGGAAGTGAATTGCAGCTTGTCTTCCATTTTTTAATTATGTTTTCTCTCCCATATACTTCTTTTGTTCAGTTAATTATGTTCCCAGGATTGAATTAATACCCCCTACCATGGATACCCTATAATTTTAGAAGTTATTTGGAATCCTTCAAATTGGTTTTCAGAAAAAACTAACTCTCTTTTGATTTGACTTTATTTATATTTTAAGTTACTTTTAAGAATAAATGTGAACTATTATACTACTAAAATATACGTATTAAAGAGTTAAAAATTTAAAACCAGATCATTTGTATTCTATAGAAGTGGTTCTAGCATTTTCAAATAGGCTAGGTTTGGTAATGCTTTTTAAAAATATTTTTAACAAAGTAAAAATGCAATTTTTACATTTTTTCTTAAAATAGTTAAAACCATGTTTGATAACTTCTACTTAAATTTAATGTTTTGTTAAATATATTAAAATCAATTTTCAAAGATAAAGATAAATAAAGTACCATTAGTTTTTATATTGCCTGGTGATTATGATTCTAAAGGACTTGTTAGGTGGGCTTGAACTTTTATTGTACAATGCATTTTGTCGACTAAGCTCATAGATGCAAATCAGAATGACAAAATAGAATTAATAAAATTGATCTTAAATATTTGAGATAAAGGCTTAATTAAGTTGAATCTGATCTTGGAAACCTTTACTTCAAATTCAGAGTTGGCAACCGGCAAATTTAAATCTGTATTGAACTGGCCAGTTTCTTTTGGCTAATACAAATGTCCTATATGTAGGATTAAAACACTACAGTTCTTCACAATATTAGGGACACCCGACTGAATCATTAGATTTTGGCTCTAAAGTGAAAGCCATCTGATCTCCACCCATGGTAAACATATGACTAGATTATTAGACTGTGCATATAACATGAGTAGCTTCTGGCAGGACTGTTCAAAAGCGCGTCCTGCCCACTCTCCCAAACGGGCTTTTAATATGATTCGATAGTTAAACATTAGTTTACTAAGGGAGGAGATTCAAAATATATAAAAACTCAATAATTTTAATGCATATCCAAAGAAGTAAGCCATAGTTCATTATATGGTACTGATAGTAGTTTACTGATATTGAGCATGCTTCTTTGTAATTCTTGTATGTTCACAGTGGCTCCAAACTAGTTCACTTTTTCAAGAACAGATATTTCTTATCCTTCATTCAATTTTCATGCTCTATATTTGTTTTAGACACCCACTGGAATAGATCAAAACCTTTTACTATCAGTCTAATTTTTGCTTGCAGATTAGGCTTATCTACCTCAAGAACAATCTGTCCATGGCCTAGCTGCTTGTGTATTTGCAAAAAGGCATGGGATTGAAGGGTTGCATAGCTGCTATATTATTCCTAGCCAACCTTCTACATTGATACAAGCTAGTAACAATAGCATTTATTTACATTATATCATAGCTATGTGTTTTGAAGTTTGGCAAGGTTGAAGAAGGCGCCTCGCTTGTTCTTGAGCTGTGAATAAGTTCCTTGCTCCACCACCTTCCCCTCTGAGACAAAGGCAATCGAGTCAAGGCTCTTGATCGTGTTAAGCCGGTGTGCCACTACAATCGTAGTCCTTCCAAACATGATGCGGTCCAACGCTTCCTGCACCACTTGCTCCGATTGTACATCAAGAGCACTGGTAGCCTCATCTAGTAGTTGTATTGTTGGATTCCAAATTATTGCCCTTGCAATTGCAATTCTCTGCTTCTGTCCTCCTGAGAATTGCACTCCCCTCTCACCACATTCTGTTTCGTACCCATTTTTCAGTGACCTACACAGAGAGTAAGCAAAGACTCAATGTTAAGGTAACATTGACAAAGAGAAACTCAACAAAGTCTATATTATCTGTGTCAAAAATTGGAGCATACATACGAGATAAATTCATGGGCATTGGCAGCTCTAGCAGCCTCCACCACCTCATTCTCTGAAGCATCAGGTTTTCCAAACACAATGTTGTCGCGAATGCTGCCTGAATATATCACCGGTTCTTGGCTAACGAGTGCCATGTGCCTTCTATACCATCCTAGATCAAGCAGCCTAATGTCTATCCCATCCACCTTCACTCTCCCCTTCTCAACATCATAAAATCTTTGAATCAATGCAATCACAGTGGATTTCCCACACCCACTCTTCCCAACAAGTCCAATGCTTGTGCCTGGTTTCACTTCCAAGCAAAATTGGCGTAACACTAGGTTATCAGGCCGGCTTGGGTATGCAAAATCCGCCTCTTTCATCTCTATGCTACCAGCCATTTTTTCCAACTTCATTCTATCCACAGCCTAGTCATAATACAAAACAATGTCAGTACCGATAGTGGAAAATGCCAAAACCAACCCCATACCAAAACAGGGGAAAATAAAATTTCTTGTCAAAATATAAATGATAGTTATCAAAAGATGTTACTTACATTGTAAGACCCTGGAATTAGTGATTGCCGGTCAAGAATCGCAAACACAGATGCAACTGCCATTGAACCCTTGGCTAGATCAGAAGTCATGCTTCCAGCTTCTGCTATAACTCTCCCTGTACTAACCAAAATGAAAAATGTCTTGAACACATCCCCTGCTGATATCTTTCCTGAATCCACTAGTTTTCCGCCATACCAGAAATCCAGGGCCCAGCATATGAAAGTTAGGCCCTGAGCTGACCCCATACCAATCCCAGCTAGCCATGATTTCTTCGTGGCCTCCTTCCTTGGTTCATCCTGAGCCTTGTCAAAAAGCTGAAGAACTTTTCCTATACTTCCAAATGAAGTCACAATTCTATGGTTGTACACTGCTTCCACAGCAATTTGAGTGCTTTGATTTTGTGCCTTAACAAAATTTGTTGAAATGGTAGATAGTAACACTTTTCGTGTATAAAAACATAGGATTGTGAGTGGTTGGACTGCAATCATGACAAGTGCAAGCTTCCAAGCCACAACTAGCCCAATGATCATTGCAATGGTCACAGCTGATATGGTTTGGAGTAAAAGGGAAACCCTGTCTGCGAGAAGGGATTTTACCATGGAAGCTTCATTGCTCAATCTAGTACACAAGGCCCCACTTGAGTTCTGTTCTTCATCGAACCAAGCTGCTTCAAAGGTCAAGATTTTCTCAAGCATTTTCAAACGGATTCTCTTTGTTAGCTGCCCACCCATGTAAGCAAAATTGTAATGTTGAGAGAGATTTACAATGATGGAAATCAAGGCGAGTGAAGAGAAAACTAGGGAATATGTTTGGATTCGAGCATGCATTTCCTCATGACTTGGTGAGAAGAAAGCTGAAATCATTCCACCAATGGTTAAGGCATAGATAGGTTGCACTGCACCAAAGGCTATTGCGGAGAGGCTTCCAATTAGACCTTGTTTCCATTCAGGAGAGTTCAAAGGAAGGAGCCTGGAAAAAGATGGTGGGGGATAAGATAGAGGTTGTGGGTTATGGTCAATGGCCAATGGAGAAGCAAGGACAGCCAGACTTGATTTCGCTGCGCTTGGCCTTTCTGCACTGCTTTTTGCTACAGAGGAGACTCGGGCTTCAATATGTTGTTCTTGATCATCAGAGCCGAATTGTCTTTGTAGTTTTGCTAGTTTTGCATAGTGTCCATCTTTTCTGTTTATGAGATCATTGTGTGAACCTATTTCAGTGATACAACCACCACTCATCACTGCAATGAGGTCTGCATTTCTTATTGTTGAGAGCTTGTGAGCGACTGCCTGATCATATTTAATAACAGAAATTAGAAGTTGCATAAGCATGAGATACAGATCTAACCTTCAACCCAACCCAGTGTTCACAAGCATCCATTAATCCAGAAGCATTACTTTTGGGTAATTCAACAATCTTAGGTAAAAATCATCCAATTAATTATCAGATATTACAGATATGGTTTTGATCATCTGTTACTTTTTTGTCTTATGGTATTCTCTTATAAGGAATCAATAAATTAACAAGGAAGGGGGTTCCACACCAGTGTGGTTCTTCCCATGGAGGCTTGATCAAGGGAATTTTGGAAAAGTGTTTCTGATTCAGAGTCAAGTGCACTTGTTGCTTCATCAAGTAGGAGAATCACAGGATTCTTGATCATAGCTCTAGCGATGGCAATCCGCTGCTTTTGTCCACCTGATAGGAGCGCTCCTCGTTCCCCAACCTGTTACATCTGATCATATCAGAACTATATGTGCTAAATATGAGCATATCCAAGAAACAATTACAAGAATACTCGAACAGTAAAGTGCTCCCCGAGGAGACTATAAAGCAATTCGAATGGAAGAGTTCCAGCATGCCATGAACCTTAACTTCCTCACACTCTTTGAAACAATGAGAAATGATCAACATACCCTTGACCTACCTTGGTCTCATACCCTTCTGGAAGCTGCATAATGAAATTATGAGCATGTGCTGCCATTGCTGCAGCCATGACTTCATCCATAGTGGCATCAAGTTTCCCAAACATTATATTCTCCTTTATAGATGTCCCAAACAGTGCCTGTTCTTGACTAACAAGACCCATTTTCCCTCTTAACCATTTCAACTGTAGTTTCTTTATATCAACACCATCAATGAGCACAACCCCACTATCTGCATCATAAAACCTTTGCAACAATGCAATTGCGGTGGATTTGCCACTTCCACTTATACCAACAAGAGCTACAGTTTTTCCTGGTCAAACTTTAAGATTGAAATCTTTGAGAACAGTGGAATCTGGGCGACATGGGTATGTGAACCTCACATGCTCAAATTCAACTTTGCCTTGAATTTTGTCTAATACAAGTCCTTTTGTGTCTTCACCATCAATTTCTGGAATCCGATCAATCCTATCAAATATTCTTGAGGCTGCAACTGAAGCTTCTGTAAAGTACTTCAACTCAGGTAGTGCTATTCCAAGGGATCTGCATTACGTTCACCTTCTGGTTAGCAACTGAAAATGCATAGGAGTGCATGATGCCTAGATCTACTTGAATAATTTAGCTTAGATATGTAACTACTAATTTTTAGACTATATGTGTGTGCATGTATGTATATGTGCAGGAAGATTATCTTCATGGTATAAAATACTGCTACCTCCTACTAATGCTGCTGATTTTTTTTTTTTTTTAAGATCCTTCTCTCTGAACTAAGTTTATGGATTTTTAGCTGTAAAAAAAGGCTGCATAATTAAAGTATGAAAGGTTTCATTGATTTAGTGGCATAAGAGGAACATTCCCATCACATATAAGAATTGGGAAATTAGCTTGCACTGGAACTTTCCTAGAGTTATCTTTTGATTGAGATAGTCCTTGTCTCTGTTCTTCGTTGTCCTGTTTTGCTTTTGTAGTCTTCTTGTTCTGTTGTTCTTTTCTGCCCTGGCTTTTGCCTCTAATAAAATCTTCTATTACCCAAAAAAAAAAAAAAAATAGACCATTTGGGCAACTAGGTGGCAACAGACAAAAATTAGTTAACAGCCTCAAGTCAAGAATGGCATTATCCTTTGGGAATGAATTATGATGTATCAATGGAAATCACGTCTAGAAGTAAGGATGTTTTTGTAAAATTGAATTTCGGAAATTTGAGATCAAGCATTGTTTAAGTCCATCATTTCTCCTATCTCCTTTCTTTTACTTCTGTTTTTGTAATTTGATGTTAGTTGCTTATTTGGCATCATAGTTTGTGCCAAGTTGTTAGTTTAGCTTCACAATTTATCTGGTACTATTTTGTTGGGTGATTCACCGATCCCTGCTAACTAGCCATGAGGGTTGAAGTTATGATATTGATGTATAACTGACCTTAAGCTTTATAACCAAGCAGAAATAAAAGAAATTTGAAAGAAAAACATGAAATAAAATAGATGAAACTTGAAAAGAAGCCTCATACAGTCCACCCAATACGAAGGAAATGCCAGCTGCATAAATTCTTCCTCCACTTTCCCCTTTGTACATAACCAAATGACTTCCGTACCAAGCAAGAAAAGCCCATATTGCAAAGGCAAGCCCTGTACTCCCAACAGCAAGTCCTTTCGCAATTCCTTGCTTGATTCCCAGCTTTGTTGTTTGATCCAATATTGCTGAATATCTGTCAATGATACTCCTCTCAGCAGTAAATGAATAGACAGTTTTGATGGAGCTAAGGGCCTGCTCTACTATAGAGTTTGCTTTGCTGTATTCCTTGAAGGACTTGTTGGACAGATATAGAAGGTATTTGCCGTAAATCATTCCAGGGATGATTAAGAGAAGTAGTGTTGGGAAGGCTGCTAAAGACAACCTCCATGAAAAGTAGGTGGAGAAGGCAAGTCCTGACATGAAGGCTGATGTGTTCATAAAAAATATTGGCACCTGTGAAAAAAAAATGCTAAAACAAGTTCAATATCACAAATTGATAAATATATTTGACATAATATACTCAACTCAACAAAGTCATATCTTAACTATTTGGGATTAGTTACATGAATCTTGTCTTGCGATTCTACTCTATTAAAGACAATTCCCGCAGTTAGATTTATAAATGTCTTGAGAAAATCTTATTAATCCAACCGTCATGATCACTCAAAATCTTAAATTTTCTTTTTTCTTCTAGCGAGAAGTGTTTATATGCCAATCTATATAGAAATATAATGTTATATTAAAGTGAGAACAAGGTTATGAAACCTGAGATTGATGGTTATGAATATATCTCAAATTGAAAACTATACCTTCTCACTAAGGACTTCTTGTATGAGAGAAGTATCTTTTGATATGCTATTGATGATCTCTGAAGTAGTTGCTTCTTGTGAATCAAAGAACCCCACTTCTTGTCTGAGAACAGCTTCCAAGTACTTATAACGAATCTTCAGAACCTGCCGCTCGCTAGTTTTACTCCAGCAATAACCTTCTGCAGAGATTTATTTTCTAAGTTAGTCAACAGCCATCTCATTTTAATCTCATTCATGGGATCTTTGGATGTGCCAAAGAAATGAATCAGTTCATTTATGTTGTTGTTTATAGCATTTTATGAGTCCATTTTTAGAATAATTGTTTAAAAAAGGACATTTCAGGGTTTGATCACTAGTACTGATTGTCTCCTTATTCCACTACACACTTTGTCTCAAAGCAACACAATGGCATGAAACAGTTTGCTCAGGACCTTAAAGCAGAGAAATTATTCGGTGGAACAGCTACTTCATATCATTATTCGATGTGGTGTGTTTATTATTTTTATGGAAAATTAAGTTACTTATTGAAATTATTGAAAAGTTAAAAATTTTGTGAGAAGCACATCTGATAATAACGTGGAATGATGGTTCCACTAAATAACTTCTCTTCCATACACTCCCTTGGTAAAAAAAAAAATCAAAGGAAATAAACAAAATAGTGTTTACCCATAAAAGCCACCGCCATGACAGCTAATCCCAGGTACACAAAGTATAAACTGCACTGTAACAAGAACCAAAATAAATAAATAAGTGAAAAACTAAAAATGAGAGAGAGATGAAAAGAAAAACAAAAGCAAGAATGAGGGTGTTAAATGCTTACCTTTGCAACCTCATCCATGAAATTCCCATGATGCTGCAGGGTCTTACCATAACCCAAGCTATTAAAAAGACGGCTAACGTAGACTAGTAAACAGTTTGTTGACATGCCATCTCCAATGGCTCCAAGAGTACCCAACAGCATCAGCAAAATGTCAACCCAATCAGCACATCTGAAAATTATTGCTATAGATTTCCACTCCTTCCTACCCATCTCTCTTTTTTCTAGCTCATTCTTGTCTGAAGGACTCATTTTAGTAGCTTCTAATTACAACCCCAATGCAGAGAGCTGTGATTAGTTTTCTTTGAGTGTCTCTGCAGGCCAAAAGAGAGAATGATATATATTGTTAAAAAAAGCGAGCCATGATTTGCTCTAAGAAGTGGACCAATATATGTGTGTGTGTGTGTGTGTAGATAATTGACAGATGACAGCCCTTATATGTCATAAGCTTTATGTGGGGTTGTTACATTTACTCTTTTCTATTTTGTTACTTTCAAAACCACCAAACACATGATATCCCATTTTTATTTTGTTCAACAAAGATGACTATGACCATTGCCTTATTGCTTCCTTTTGTTGTAGTTTACTTTCTATTCTTTTCCTTTTGGTTTGGTTTAATTTAGTTATTTGCTATGAGGTTGCTTTGATCACTTGTCAATAATTGAAATGCAGTTTCTTAGAAAGAGTCCTGGGATATTCTAATTATAAGCTTTGGCTTTGATTGGTTGCATCTATTTATTGTTATTCATGAGCCACCACTGCAAAAAAAAAAAAATTTGACGCACATAAAAAAAATCAGAACTTACTATAATTCACACACACACAAATGCCATATTTTTCGTACACTTTCCCCAGTTGCATTTACAATCATAATTTTTAAAATTTATATATATATATATATGTATATTTGTATAATGAAACAGCTTGATCATGTTGTGTAGTGTCTTACACAGTAAAAAGGGATTAACAAATTGTAGACACAAAAAAGTAGAACCATTGGGTAAGTTTTTGAAAAAAGGGTTAAAGAAAGGAGGGTTTTCTTCATTTGCTTAAATGGGGCCAGCTGCAGATTCTATTTTTATCCCACTATGCCCTGAGCTGTATTTGTTGGATCTCTCTCTCTCTCTCTCTCTCTCTCTCTCTCTCTCTCTCTCTCTCTCTCTCTCTATCCACCAACACAACTTGACTGGAGTTTTCTTTAATGCATGATGGAACTAGATCTTCAAATATCTTAATTTATTTTTATATGAATTAAATATTATTTTCATCCTTTATTTATTTTTATTTTTATTGAAAGAAAAGAAGAGAATCATTCAAACATAACAGATGTTATCCCATCTTTTGGCTCTTGCACATAAGTTTATGAGATCACAAGATCATCTGATATTCTCCCAGATATAGTTTAGATCATCACAGGTAATGTTCATCTCAGCAGATATGAGATCTCCTTGGTATACACACACAATTGTTGAAGATAAGGTTATGTTTGTCTAACCTTCACGGAGATTTATGTACAGACAATGTTGTACTTTTCTATATTAATGATTGTACGTTTGTGAGGTTGCAGTCAAGCAGATCAAATGCTGCTATTGGATATGCTATATTATTTATCTTCTTTGCACACTAGTTATATTTAACTGCCACTTGACAGATTGGTGCTATAATTGTAGTACTTTTGCGTTGTTTATTAGTACCTATGTTAAGGTATTAATGAAGTTTTTATCTACACCAAATATATATATATATATATATATATTTATGTATTCATGTATGTGTGAAGCTATGAAAAAATCAGTACCATGGAAATCATGCAGTGAATGTAATGAACTTCTTTTTTTTTTTAAATATATATATATATATATATATATCATCTTCATCATCCTTATCGAAAAAGAGTATGTTTTCTTTTTTTAAAAAAAATTACTTGGAAAAAAACTTCACAGAAATTACAATTTTTTTTTAAAATGTCGATTTTATATTCTTTATGCACTAATTAAAGGCTTCTGGTGTCATGGGTTCAATAATGGCAGTCGACAATCTCGATATAATAGAATTGTTAATATGTACTGTATGGAACTAGAAATAACTATTTTGGTCAAGATTGCCAATTATTATATTTAACAGGGATGGTTTTATCTGAAACAAATTGTTCATTTACCAAACATGTCTTATTTTTATACTGACTGTACAGGTTGGTTTTGGGTGAGACCTCCCAAACCGAATCTAAAGAGTACTAGATTGATTGCTAATTTGCATTATTTTAATAGAATTTATGTAATTGGAATTGGGTTGTTCCCCTAACTCTGGTAAATAGCTTGGATATATTTGTTCATTTTTTTTTTCATATGAAACTTTCTGAGTGTTATATATTGTTATATTCTTTAACGGTTTAAACTTCTAGTGTAACTGGTATGAAATATCTGATTAGGGGAGGTTTTGGGTTCAAATTTGTACCCTTGTTCATTCGATGCAAATTTGCACTCACACATCTTGGACTTTAAGTCAGCATGCCAACTCTCAACGTGCAAGACAGTGAGAGAGGCTGCGTTAGCTTGATATAACACTCAAAAATATGTATAAACCAATGATGTAGTTATAAGAAGAAGAAAAAAATTGTGTTGTTGCTGGGAAAATTTTTGCAGAAACTAATGCTGAACAGGATAGTAAAACAGCAGACAAGAAAATGTGTAGACAAGAACTACTTACTGATACAAATCAATGACAAAACCAATTTCTTCTCCAGCTTCCAGCAATTGTCCTCATGAGTGAAACATGTTGTGTTGGTCATTGTCCAACATTTCGAAGAGGAAGTTCAAAAACTTTAAATTCAGTGCCTCAAATGAAGGCCAGTTTTTGTAATCAGAAAAATGAAACTGGGGCATATATCGTAGCCTGAATTCTCCCTGCATATATAGTGGGTATATATACTCTTTAAACAGTCATAATATACTGTCACTACTAGCAAAAGCATGGCATTAAATCAAAATATTCACATGTTTTGACCAACTTAAAAAAATTATATTATTTGCTTTAATTACACTTTTTGGGCTGCATTTCATATGCATGCGCACTAGTTAACAATAAATCAATATTATAGTATCATTAAGAAACTTCTAATGATATTATCTTCTCTGACTTGGGGGAAAATTGCAAGAGAAATGGGGGTATAATACACTTAATATTGTTTTTTTCTTCCCATTGCAGCGATGCATGTATTACAAACTTTTAACATACAAGAATATCATAGAACCGACAGATTGATCACATATTAAAAAACTAATCTTATGCAGAGGACACTTTAATATAGGACTTGGCACAAACACACTCAACCCAATACCGAGAGATAAACTAATCCTACATGGGTTTTAAACTCATGATCTTTCCTTCGAGATGAGTCATGGAAAAGCTCATGGATGACTAATTGAGCTAACTTCAGTTGGTTAATAAGTTTAATATTGTTTTCTTGCATGATGAGAATCAATATCAATTTTTTCCTTTCTCAAAATATGTGTTAATTAAGCCACAATATGAGCTAGTGATTCAGCTCCGATTTTCTCATATCCTAAACTTTTTTGTCTGGACCTCCTGCCTTTTTGTGAACATTCCTCATCACAGACTTATAAGAGCCTTTAGGTGAAATTATGCATAACTAAGATTATGATGATAATTGCCGATAAAAAAAAAGATTATGATGATAATTCTAAATAGTGGGGTTGATAAAATAATTATATTTGTGAGACATTGTGGAGCATTTCTTTATAAGACCCACTTAGAGTAAGGATACAATATCTGTTTTGCATGCTTTCATCATGAAAAATGAACACATCTCAAGAACTCCTTTTAGAAGTGGTCAAAAAATATTCAACTCCACAAAACTAATCACAACATTCCCACTTTTGTGGTTCCTCAACTAAGCAATATTTATTGTAAAATGTATTTCTAATAGTCATATGTAACATGTGCCAAATATATGAAAAATGTTTATCTGCCTAACTTAATATGTATTTTTTTTTTTAGGTTTTGAAAGTATTATATATTAAAATGCGCATTAGGGGCAAATCTTAAAATCATTAATACATAGGACAGACATAGCTTTGGGCAATCCCTAAGATTAATATGTAAGTTTGATGTCATGGATTCTGAGTTGGTTAGTTAAAATTCCATCATAAAACATACAAGATAAGAAAAAGTTTTCAATTCTTTAAACACATGTTATTTTTTTCAAGAGCAGCCTGAATGAGAATATCCTGTTGTTTAGGGTTTGCATTGATGCATTTACAAATATTTGCTTTTGAATTTTGATAAAGTTTCATTTGTTTTAATTTAAACCACCATTTGGGGGTGATAAGGCTCCAATTTATGGAAGAAAATAAATGATAATGAAAATCTCTAAGCAAAATTATTAATATAACAGAATTTTCTTGAAATACTAAATATGTTTTTTTTAAAGACTTTATCTATTTTGCTCGAAGACGGTGATGCCTCAGCAGAGCAATGACTTTTGATCCTCAACCCATTTTGAATTGCGTGGTTTGGGGTATGCGTATGTTGAGCTGACGCATATCTCACACATTTCTTACTGTCAACTATCAATTGAACTTCTGGTTATACAATCAGTCCTAGAATGGAGTCCCAACTTTCAGCCACACAACAGATTAATATATGTTGACTGTTTTTGGAGTTAAGTGATCATGGTGAACATTTTCATTGAGTGGTATTTGCTCTGTCTGTTGAACACTAAATCAGAGTCTTTTTTTTTTTTTTAATGTTTTCATGGCATCCTAAGGTGCTAGTTCATCTTCCAGAATGGAGCCATGGCCAACAATGACAACAAAAAGGTTGAAAGAAAGTCATCTCTAAAATCATATAATACCCATGTTTTTCAATGGTCATGAACAAAGTCATTTTTTAAATTAACCCAAACATAAAAAATGTGTCCTTTCAACAGCAATTAATGTATGACATAATAAACTGATTCAAGTTGGTATTGTAAGTCTAAACAAATGTCTGATGTTATATGATACACACACAAACACAGACACCCGCGTGTGTGCTTAATTTCATGCACTTGTATATGATGATTATGAATACAAAGTATCTCAGATTTTCTGAGGAACACTTGAGATAGATAAAAATAGGATCATTGTTCAATGTCTGCTGCACAAATTCACACCAAGGCTCTTTAAGATTTTCTACTTTTTGCAGCATTCTTTAGTACCCCTGAGGAGGCAGATGATGCGGGATTAATGGCCTTTCTTATCTTGAAGATGTTCCAAGCAGTGCCAGCACAATGCCCTGCTGTTGCAAGCACATCTTCCGTTGCCTCTCCTGCACTTTCACCGAACCTGTCCCTCAGGGATGGCACATAAATTAGAGATGGAAAAAACTCCAGAGACAGAAAATTCATATTCAAGAAAAATCGAGATCTTTCATGCATCTTTGTTTAAAGAAATACTAAAATCACAAGAAAAATCATAACATTATGCATGTATTTTGGCTAATGAATAAGAAAACTTACTAAACAATTATATGAAGAATTTTGGTTGACAAAAGAAAAAAATCATTTTGATGTGATTTATGAATAAACAAATTTTGTGAAGATTAATTAAACAAGCATCAATAAATATCTATTGAAAGTCTTCTTAATGTACAGAACAACATGTATGCACTCAGTGTGATCTTATTATTTAACTGTCATTGAAAATGTTCATTGCAGAATGTTAAGTGCAATGACCCCGGCATGAATGGCATTTGCATCCCCCTTTTTCTTTGTGTGTGTGTGAGTTCTTCAGTACAGCCTGAAGGCATGGTGACAGAATTAGGAACTGCTTGGCACTGGGGATAATAGTTTCAAAATTTGGGAACACGTGAAGAACAGATGGCTACAAATTGCATGAATGTTGGTAATAATTTTGAACAAATTGAACAAGTCTCTCGATTTACCTTTGAGATACCATCCTCTTTGCTGCACCAGAGGTTGCAGATAGGGCTTGTTTTTCTGCTACTTCAGCTGCATCTAAAACCTTGTCTGTACATTTGAGGTGAAAAATGTCATCACTTCATATTATCTTCTTTTAATAATGAGATTCATGAAGCATTCTGATATAGAAATAATGAAGTCCAAACAAAACCGTGCCAGAAATTTCATAAACAAGCACTTGAGTAGGGCTTTACTTACTGACAATGTCGAGTGAAGCCAAGAGGACCTCTCCAGGAACTGAGCCTAGGATTGCCTTCCCTGCTTTGGATTGAACTGCAGGTGCCATCACTGATCCAGTGACAATCCCAACCCCATCAAGCATAGCTTTGCTAATCTTTTCTGTCATCTTGGACAGATCTCGCACACTATAATAAAGTAGAAAAACTACAATAGTAGTATCTTTTTGACTATACTGGGGCAAAAAAAATTCTTTCTTGAATCATATTTTAACAAAAACATGAATGTTTTGAGATAATACCGCTTTAGGCTTTTATTGACCGCGCTCTTCTTTGTGGCACCATCACCATTGTTGCTCTTACTTTCTCTTACTGCAACACCATTTTTCCCCTCTGCATGCTTGACTTACAATCATTTGCCCTCCATTTTGCACCTGTGTATTCCGCCACTTTTTAATTTGCTAACAATTGCGGTGTAAACCGTTCCTAAATTTAACTCCTCAACTGTAATGTTAATTCTGCTAATTCTAGAGACAACTTAACGGAAAGGTCATTTTTAAATGAATGATATATATATATATATATATATAGATATATAGTTTTTCTGCTATATAAATTATGTTGCAACAAGGAAAACAATACTACTCTTTTTTTTTCATAATTAATTCTAGCATGTTAACATGCCATATGAGAAAGTTTTTCTTTTCTTTTCTTTTCTTTTCATTTTCATTGTTCAAGCATTTTCTATTTCTTCAATTTAATTCAAAACAGACCTGGTTGGCATAAGCATTGCTACATTTGAAAATCCCCTTGATAATCTGACCAGTCCCTCCTGCAATTGCCCTGGCCAAAACATTGTTATAATCTTCAATCCTTGGCGCAAAGTCTTTCCAGTTCACATCCTTATTTTGAGTTGATGAACCGGAAAAGCATGAATTCTCCTGAAGAAATGAATCCAACGAGCCCAAATTGACACCGATACTTTTCTGAGAAAGACACCCCATAGCTCAAAGGATCACTATCCTTCATAGGCAAGGAAAAAAGGTAGTGAAGAGCATCAAGCTTCACTACAGGTTCATCTGTTGTCAAAGGCCATTGAACATCATCACCCACTTTTACAATAGTAGCAAGAAAAACATTGTCATCTGATATACGAAGGAGTGTGAAATCACCATTGGTGAGTTCCAGTGCTTCGCCTTCATTCATGAGATGAACTTTGCATCCTGGTATCCTTAACAAAACCTCATGTTTTACATTTTTGGGTTGTGGGTTCACTTGTTCTGATGATTCAGAAGAGGAGGTTTTGGAAGGGGAGAGAGTTTTGTGACTCTTGGGCCTAAAACAGCTCATTTTTTTGTTGTTTGTTTGCTGCTGCTGATGCTTCTTTCTTTGCTATGAAGAGAAGTGTTTGTTATGAAGGAAAGAAAATGGTGGACGGGAGAGAAAGTAAGAATAAAAAGGAAATGGTAAACAGAAAAGGTTGAGCTGTGATTGATTCCATATATCTGAAACTTTATTCTATTCTTCATGAACATCAATATGTTAAGGTATAGTTCCTTGCGGTGGAGGGTAAATTAACAAGATTTTAGATTCTGTCTCATCACATCTCCCACAACAGTGTTGCCACACAAGGTGAAATTTTAGTACAAACGTCTTTTGAAAATGTTTTTATAAAAGAACTTTGAAAAACTGACAGTTGAAATCCGCGAATATAGAGAATAAATCTCAAAGAAAATCTCGAAATCTTGAGAAAAAAATATTAATTCGAGAATTTCTTCAATTGATATCTATAGAAAGAATTTTAGAGCTTTTTGGAAGAGCTTCAAATTTTAGAGAATTAACTATTAGAAAATAAATTCTGATTATAACATAATTAGTTTGCTATTTGAGTCTGAAAGTGATTTTCTTTTTTGAATTTTTTATATTTTTTATATTTTATATATTAAATAATGTGTAAATTGTGGGTTTAGGATTAAAATTAATAAAAAATTAAAATTATTTGAAGAAGTAAGTTTTTTTGTTGAACTTTTATAAAACTCTATTTTGTAATTGTGATAATGTGAATCACACATAAAATTACATTTTAACAATTATAACAACACTCACAAAATTACATTTTGACGGACAACACAATTTTGAGATGGGTACACGTTTTCTCAAATAACTATTTAGTCTTATTGAACACAAAATTAAAAAAAAAAAGATATTAACAAAAAGTGAAATATTAACAAAAACCCTTTAATATGGTTTAAACCAAAATTAAAGGGTTTTTTTTTTATTTTTTTAGATAATTAATAATATTTTTTGAGTATAAAAATAAGAATAAAAAATTCTTGTGTATATGCACACATAGTATTAAATTCTTGATGAAATTTCGATTACAACCCCCAAACTAGTTAACAATTATCGAATAGGACTTTTTGCTATCCTATTGGTCCAAAAACGATTCAATAACCCTTATACATCAATTGCAATGGATATCATTCATATGAATCAACTCACTTATAATGTCTCCTTGCAAGTTTATGTAAAATCAAAATTGTGGTGAAAGAAAAGTTATATTGCTAAAAAGGTACGGCAGGGGCGGGCGGGAGGGCGGGGCAACTTACTCGTATACCCGACCCATTCCCACATCTACATGTGCTTGCTAAAACGAAGACATCACGCTCTGGCCGGCGAAGCTTCCTGTAGGGTTCTCAAATTTCAGCTCGTCTTTCCGGTGAATATTCTTCCTAATTAAATACTCCTATCACTTTCCCGGGATCAATTATCCGGCATCTTCGTCGGAAAATCAAACACAAACATCTTCCATCCAATGCTTATTGCAGGTCACCTCGCTTGATTTCCCTTTAATGTGTCTAATAGATATACAATGTTTTTACTATATATATCCATGAATATGTGGTTATGCATAAAGCTTGTTTTTGCATTTTTTTTTTTTAAATGTGTAAACTGTACAGTGAGCTAAAAGTAGAGGTATGGAGATGGTTGCAATGACATTGGTCTTGGGTCTGTTATTGGGGGTTATACTTTTGATCTCGAGACAGCGGAAAAAGGGTCATCTTTGCTCCTCCTTTAATTTTATTTGCTTTATTTTTTGGGGAATCTGAGTTGATTCTAACTCGTCAAATGACTTGCAATATCTGTCCATTCAATGCTTGATTTCTGGAAATTGGACAATGCAGATCATAGCAAGAAGGCACAGTCAAATTCCAACATTGAGGTACTTTAGCTAGTATGTATGTGTTTGTCATGAACCATATAGTTTACTTAAATTTTTAGAATTATCTGGATTTGCATTTCATTTATACACTTGCATAAATACATTAGAGCATTCCACATAAGAGATACAAATATATATATGTGTGTGTGTGTGTGTGTGTGTTTGTATTTTCATATTTGTGGCTTCACACTTGAGAAAAGGGGCTTAGTGGGGCAGTGCTGTTCAAGCTTCATTTTATGCCTTCAACATTGTATAAGTTTTAGCAAGACAGATTGAGTATTTTTAAAAACGGGTATATGCTCAAACACCTTGAGATTTAGCATTTGACTCTTTGCCCGTGTCACCATAGAATGTAAAAGTATAATGACTGTGCACTATTGGTTCCTGTTATATAATCCCTGCTTATACTCCACAACATTTGATCACTATATATAATAATGAACTGGTTTTATTTATCATATCACTTTTTATACCTTCATCATTTATTTCAAAATAACTGTAAGTAAAATTTCATTGATTGATGAGTGGATCATTTTTATTTTGGTATTTCCAGGAATAAAATTGTTTCCGGACTTCACTTTTGTATTTCTTGTGTTCTCCTTTTGCACATAGGCATCCAAAACATACTCTAAGGTTGAGGTTTCCTTGCATAACAAGAGAACCGATTGCTGGATCATCATCAAAGAAAAGGTTTTATTAGATTTCACGGTTTGATGCGTCATATGAAAGTTGTAGCAATAGTGATATTAATGTGATCACATCACTATGTTTGGTTTCTTACCTTTCTCTTTTCTTTTTCTTTTTTCTCCTCCTTTATCTTCGAAACAACTGTAGGTATATGATGTTACCTCGTATGTTGAGGAACACCCAGGTGGCGATGCCATCCTAGCACATGCCGGCGACGATTCGACTGAAGGATTTTACGGGTAAGCATATGTTTGTGAAAAGGTTTTCATTCTGACCATCATTTTGCTTTAATAAGTAATGTTTTTTTTTCTGTATTTCGGTCCAAAAACTAAAAATCAAATAGCAATAAAATGTTCTTTCAAGTGATTCATTGCGAGTACAGTATCTGAAGCATGCAACTGGATCATCCACTTAAATTTTATTTTTCTCAACCGCTTTCAAATTTTTTTTTTATCTGTTGTTATGTTGCCCATAAATTTCTATTCATGTAATGCACCAAAGGTTATAATCTATTGCACGTTTACTTCTTTGTGGCAGGCCACAGCATGCTACTCGAGTGTTTGACATGATTGATGACTTTTACATTGGAGATCTGGAGAAGTAATTAATTACAACCATTGGATTGTATTTTGACAATAGAGCTGTCCTGTGAGAAACTTTTGTTCATCTTGTGGGGTGTCTGCCTGTTGAGATATTGTTCACATTTCTGGCACATCAATTCTTTCCTTTACAAGTGCTTATTGGAAATAATTCTCATCTATCCCTCATTACTGCCATATACAAGTTCATTGAGTAGACTAAACTCGGGTGTTTTGAATATTCTATTACCCAGCCATATCTTCTTATGAACTTTCTGATGCTTTACTCCCCAGATAGAATCAGTGACCAAATGTAATGTTTCTAGTCAATGACTTGTAAAATATTTAGGGGGGGATCATTCACCTGTATGTCCATTAAAAAAGTAGATGGTTAGGTAATTTTCTCAGACTACATAGCTCTACCTTGTATATGAGGTTCAACCTCAAGATTCGAATCAGTCTTCGCATCTATTTATCTTCTTAATGAGAGGATAAGTTTAAAAAAATGCTGAGAACAAATGTTTTTAGAGATAGCAACCATCATATCTGGATTGTTTGGATTAAACGATGACAGGAATCACAAATCCAGGTCATGGAGCATGCACTATTACTTTGTTTATGCCCGTCGTGTCTAGGTGCCTTTTATTATGATACGCACTTGCATCCAAACATAATACGGGAAAATTTGCCCCTATTTTTTTCAGAGGATGGAAACCGTTAATGAAGATTGCAAACAGTTTTGATCCTAATAAGGTTGAGTTTTGTTTGTGTTGCCCACCCGAGTAAATGCTCGGTTGCTGTCCTTCAATAAAGCAACCATCTCACCTAATCTCACTACTTGAGTTTCATACCTGCCTCCAACCACCGAGTTCAACCTGATCATGGAGATTCAATAGTAATGATAATGACAGTGGAATTTAATTTGCAGTCTAATTCTAAATTTTCTTTTATGCTCATCATAGATCATTCTCTGCCCCAGCCCTTCGAAGATTTAATAGAAACTGATTCCACAACATAACAGATCGCCCTGGGATAAGAAATGTATTGCACAATTTCTGTCATACACTGGGACTTCAAATGTAGGAAGCCTTCATTAAATTACAGGACAAGATCATTACAAACTTCAAAAAAGCAGCCCAGAAAGAGCATCAATTGATTGAATTGTAATTGAAAAATGAAACAAGACTTCAAATGTAGGAAGGCTTCATTAAATTACAGGACAAGATCATTACAAACTACAAAAAAATCAGGCCGAGAAAGAGCATTAATTAATTGAATGGTAATTGAAAAATGAAACAATATCCCTCGCACTCGATGAACTATTCCCCAAGAACTTACTCCTGAAGCCTGGCTAGTTGTTGGAACTCAAGATGACAGGATGTTCACACCACTTTGTTTTCCAAGCTCAATCCTATACATCAAATTTCTTGGGCTGGCGCCATCGAGCCAAACTTCTCGACAAAGAGCCAAGGATCGAGGCTCTTGGTGGAGCCCCTTTCTTCCAGTATAAAAGCTTTCCTCCCAAGTCTGTAAGTTTCGGACCCATATCCTTGCTTCTTTCAATCTGCACAATAGGTAAATCTCTGCAGTTTAGAGAGTACTGAAACAAGATGCAGGCCCTCTATGTCCCATTTCGTTAATTTCAATTTTGAAGTTTCATTTTTTCATTACATTTTTCTTATAGTCATATTAGAATGCAGAAGAAACTAGAAGCAACCACTTCAGTTCCAAGTCCTTCATACAAGACTTTTTTTTTTTTTTGTTATTAAGTAGATATCTGAAGTAAGTAGTTACTCTTGGCACAGTCTGCAAAAAGGAAATAACACCAGTTGAAAGTCAAGTTTTGAGGATAACAGAAGGCCTTAAAAAGCATACCATCCTTATCTTCCCATTTTTCAAGTGGTATCTGGTGCCGGACCAATTGATAGACTGAGAAAAATGTGAACACATTGCAGAGATCGGGTATAAAAAATTATCCACAAGTATTGCAATAAATACCTGCACCATTGAACATCAGTTCAACTATATTAGTAACCACTAATCATCATCCCAGCTGCAACAAACTGGATGAGCAAGGTTTATATTTACAAGTAGGACTTTATCCATAAATAGCCGCTCACTTTTACTATATTTCTAAAATAAATTCTTGCAATTGTGTATTGTCAATATTCTAGCTCATACATTATTTCAAGCTTTTTATATAAATTTGCCCTTATTTTAAGCAACTAATTATGTTAATCAAATCTAAAGGGGAGTTGATAATTCCAACTTTAGATTCTAAATTTAGCTTCATTCAAGACTCATCCAAAGTTTTTGGCCCCTCTGCTTTTAGTTAAGAAGATATTAACTTATATTCTAAGGCTGAGAACAAAATGAAAAAGAATCGAATAAAAATGCATTTAGAAATATTTGAAAGGCTTAGAAGTATTATAAAACACGAGCCATTTACAAGCAGCTACTGCATTATGAAACAAATGAATGCAATCTGAATGATTTTCATTGACTGTTTCTGTTTAATGAGAAGAAGTAAGAGATACTTACAAGGCACCAGTTGTACGAACCAAGAGAAAGTGGAGGTGCCTCAGGAGATAACATATTGCATAATTGAACTTCGATTCTTGTCAAGTTCCACATTGAAAGAAGTTCAAGGATAGTGCATATAGCTAGCCAGCCTACTAGTAACAAACCTGAACAAGACAGTAGATAGAAAGCGAGAACAAGAATTATCACCCGGTTTATGTATAAAGAAACTGCTACCGTTAACAGAAGGTCTAAAAAGGCATGCCTTGCCTTTTCCTCACACACACACAGAGGATATACATTGGTTATTTACTAATTTCCTGATTGCACATCTGAAGGCCCTCTCTCTCTCTCACGTGACAATGTGAAAATTATTTAACATACCCACACATTGAACGACTAACATGAGATTACAGGAGAGAGTTTCTCATAATCATGAAGTTTGAATAAATTAATCAGAAAGCATAACAAAGACATGATTTTGCCAAAAAATGAGCCCATGATGATATTCCTATCTGATCTAGTTAGGCTAGCAATCCTAATAATCACTCCCCACTGAAGGGTCTCTTATTAAGTTCTAGAGGCCATACTATCAAATAATCTATTCGATTTGCAGTGCAAACTAAGTAGGACATGCTATGTTATCATGCAACAGGATTCTGATCATCAATTTCTAGCCCTTGTAACCTACCTAAAGAGGACAAGTTAGTGTGCTCACCACCAGAACTAAAGGCCGTTTCCTCAAGAGAAAACCCTTTAGAATGAATTCTTAGGGCTGCTGCAACATGAACCACAGCCATAAAATATGGTGCTACAAATCCCCATGATAGATAGCAGTGGGAAGAAAATAATGCACGGTTCATTATCCAGTTAACCTTCGTAGCATATGACTCCAGAACAAATGTTTGCTTCCTCAAGTAATTCCAGTACCTATACAAGTAAAAAAGTCAACATGGAATCAAATATAAAATTTGAGTTGTAATGCCCATATTCTTAAGAAGAAGAAAAAAATTGCGCAGTACATTACAAACCTTGAAAAACTAAGATCACTTGCAAGGGGGTGAGCGAAAACAGCTACCGGTGGTGAAGTGATGAGCCTCTTATGAGCCCCTAAAAAGGAATGATGATATCAGTGACAAAAATTAGCAGTTTAGCATCTAGATAACGCCAAATTTTGAAAATAACAATTCATTGCAACAGCTCACCACATAATGGTGTGGTGAGAACAGAAAGAAATGTAGGTGAAAGGATATGTCAATCCAATATGCATAAGGCTCACAACATCATCAATTTTAACTACGAATACATTATATTACTTCTACTTAGGATTTTTTTTTATATAGATAAAGAAAATTATATTTTCTAAAAAAGCAGGGCTAAAAGAAATGCAAACATCAATCAAAGTAGTAGAAATAAAAATTTATTGGCATTTGGTCAGTCAGTGAATTGGAGATTGGTGAGCCTGTGATATTAGATCAGCTTGCAGAGGTAAAGCACTAGAACACATTACCAGCTATAGCTGCAAGAGTCATATCATCAGAGTATCCCCCATCTCGAAGTTCTGAAACCACCCCATGACGGTCATTTCTAAAATCGTCTGCATGCATCTGGGGAAAAGTACTCTAAAACGATAAGAACAATGCCATTTCAATTTTGCATATTTAGAAGGTAAAAAGGTAGTAGCAGCTACTTGCCATCATGCACCCTCCCCACAAGAAGAATGTTTTTCCACCAGTAGCAAACCCCATCGAACAAGGCTGTAAATGAATAATATTCAGTTAATTAGTGAATTGAAGAATACTATAAGCAAGTAAAACTGAATAAAGCATAAAATAACCTATAAGGCAAGCCAACTAATAAATGTAAAAAGAAAATATCACTCCAAGAAGACCCAGTACTTCTGGCCTTCCAAAATGGCAAAACCCTTAACAAACAATGACTCAATTCAGCAAAACCTAATCAGCTAATCCCAACTTCTTTGGGTCTCTTGGTAAAATTGATCCCAAATCCCATCAAAAAAACTGATCATATATAAACTATGTTACCATTCCAATTCAAATCTGAAGTATTTAAAATTTTATGCTCCAAAATATGAGACTTCAAGAAAGTTGGAATCTCCCATCGTGTCAGTGCTTCACACAACTCTCACATCAGCACAACTGGCTGTTTTTTCATTAGGTTGAATTCAAAAGAGGATTGTCATATCTTTGACACATTGCCTCGTAACTATCAGGCTTTGTTTCTCAATACTGATGAAAACTAATGAAACAGTTCTACAATATTACTTATAAAAAATAAAAATAAAAACAGTTCCACAGTTTTCATATGGGATAAATATACGTCCACATCACACTTCACAGGGCTGGGAACAAACGACACAATGCAACATGTATGAATATATGTATACACATAAAGATGAATAAGCAAGAAAGAAAATGGAAGCTTTCAGTAAGTGCCTTTACCATATGGTATTCATAAATGCAGTAACTTCCTAGACTTCCAGATGGTAAATCAAGAGGATATCCAGTCTGAATAAATATCTGCACATCATTGCCAACATCACTAAGACAATTGGAGGAGAGGGAAACAATCTAAACCAGAGCAACCATAACAATAAAGTTCAGAAAATATTTTTAAAGATAATATATTTTGGTAAATCAAAAGCACGTGTTCACAAAACAAAACCTTGGGATTTTTTATCATCTCGGCAGCGAGAGCTCCAATTGACCCAGGGTGCAGCCTAACATCATCATCTAGAAACAATACATACTTGCTGTCTTTATGCATTCTATCCACCCCAACCTGCATAAGTGTACCAATAACATGGGACATGCTATAAGAACAATTCAACAAAACAATGTAGGTAACAGGCATTACAAGTATAAACAGGCTCCCCTCTATACAAAGTAGTAAGTTTTAACTACGTGCGCCCTTTGCTTTATATCCTAAGTAGAAACAAGCAGTTAATTTCACTTGATGATATAGAAGTTTGAATTAACCAGAGTTTGGGAACACAATAAAAGAAAAAATCACATGTTAGAAAAAATAGAACAAAGATATAGAAATATGCAAAGACAAGGTTGTGAACTTGTTACTTACCAACTGATTGTGAATTTTTTGACTACATATTGTCGACAAACCAGCTACTACAATCTTTGCATCAACATCATCCTGCACACATGTAAACAATTCAGGAAAGGAAGATTGGTTGAATAAAATTAAACCTGCAAATCAATTGAGATGCACAAATAAGTACAATTGACCATCCAACATGTTGTAATTAATCAAGCAAACTTTAACATTAATGATGGAGTTTACTTATTCACACAAGAATAATGGTGATTTTTGGAAAGGACAAATTTTAATATTCCGTGGGAAAACATTTATACTTGGTTGAGTTTTAGTGAAATATGTTGAAATTTTGGGGGGAAGGGAGGCATGTGAATACTTCTTCTTCTTTTTTAAAGATTTTTGCATAATTTGAAACGAGTGCACAAGAATAATGGTGTTATTTGCAAACATATCATAGGTATCTCATTCGGTCAACCTACTTTGACCCTTTTTTATTTTTAATTAAATATTAATTAAAACCCTTGTTTAATTTATGTATACATCGTAACTTTTTAACAACTGTGATCAAACACCAAGTACAAAATTAACACTAATGACCTAAAACTCTAATTTAATTTGAAATTGTTCTTATGTGCATATAAATGAAATCCTTGAGATTGAAAATTTGAAATTTAATGCCCAAAATCTCAACAAAAAAATGATGGAAAAAAATAATTTTTTTATAAGCAGAACAAAAAAAAATTTGACACCTCGGTTTATATTAGTGATATCACAGTTTCATGAAGAGCTACGATATCAACATTTTAAATGATATTAAAAACTTTGCTACCACCCATGTAAGGTTGCATGAAGAATATCAAAATTAAAATTTAAATAAAAAAAGCTTCCAATGTTATTATTCTTCACAATATCCTAAATACATAGATTCATATATATATAGCAACAACCACAATATAACAATAATATTTTCTCATTATTTGCATCTCCATGTGCTCAAAGAAGTCATGGAACTTAATAGTAAATAAATCTTCATCATAATACAAACTGCAGTGATCCAACAAGATATACCTTAAAATCTGATAGTAACCGAGTTACAGCATGGTAAGCAGGATCTTCTGTACTTTCCACCACAAAAATAAATTCCAAAGGACCACCATATAGAGACGTAATCTGCATTTAATTATTTATGAACCAGAACCACGATGAGGACTAGTAGAAAATAAATAATCTAGCAATATAGAGAGAGAAAAATAAGTACAAAAGTTTCCAGTTTAGCTAATATAATGTTCAAAATGACATCCAGACTCCTAAAGTAACAGGTCTATCAGGACTTGTAAGCTTGAGAAATCTACTCATCCGCCTTTCATGTAGTTCTTTACATATTGGTTGAAATGTCTACTTTGTCTTTTTGTGCAAGCAAAAATTAATTTTACTTATCAAAATTAAATAAAATAAAGTACTTCTTTAACGAGGAACATCCCCATTGACTCTCTTCAGTAATGGTGTACGCCTGCATTTATTTGCTAATAACTATAATAATGGAAACAACAATTCCAAACAATGCTATCTTCCTTGTTCTGCAGATAGTAGATCTGCTTCATATTGTACATATAGACTTTTGATTGTTAGTTCTCATGAAACTGATCCAAACCAGAGAGCTGGAAGCCTGGAACTAGCTCTGGAAGATCAATGCACTCAAAAATTAAAATTTTTCTTGTGGTTGGGTTGGCCCGGCAAAATAGTCTCATGAAAAATTCTTTAAGACACTCCATGAATATTGCTGAAAATAATACTTGTTAGAGATGTAATCCATATAGGGAGGATACTTTGCATGTACTAAGGGATTGTCCTAGAGCTCAGGCTATTTGGAACCTTCTTTACCCACAAGGTGCGATCCAAGATTCATCACCCTTCCTATTTCTTCTTGGATAAATAAGAACCTTATGTTGAATTTACCTCACCAACTCTGGGGGAATTTTCTCCACTTGAATTATTTGGAAAGACAGAAACTTAGAATTTTTTGAGAATTCCTCCCCTACTATTCATATATGCCTCAACAACATTAATATTCTTGTTGCTAAGCCTAACCAAACTTACATACTTCTTGATGAATTTTACCACTCTCAAATTCTCAAACCGGTGAACTGGAAATGTCCTCCTAAGGGTTGGGTAAAGCTCAACACTGATGGCAACAAACCAATTGAAAAAAAAAAAACACTGATGGCAATGTTAAAAGCCATCCAGATTCTGCTGCAATAGGGGGTCTTATCAGAGATGAGGGATCTTGGATCAAAGGTTTTGCCTGCAGATTGTAATATTTCTCTATTGTTGTAGCTGAGCTATGGAGCTTGAGACAAGGCCTTTTAACAGAATAGAATAGAAGTATGTGTACGTCCAATCTAGGAGCAAAAATTGACACAGAAATAGTCCTGGAACTCATTCAGAATGCAGATTCAAGAACCCATCAGCTGGACAACCTCATAGAAGACTGCATAACTATATTAGCTAAGCCCTGGAGAACTAAAGTGCAGCAAGTTCATAGAGAAGCCAATAAATATGCTAAATTTTTGGCCAATGAAGGCCATTCTATGGGTAGGTTAAGCTTTTCATAGGAACCCCCGGTGGGAATGTATAATCTTCTTAGAATGATATGAAAGGTGTTCTCTCCTTTAAGCTCTAGGTCCTCTGGGCCTCCTTAGAGTGGAGGAAATAAAGTAATAGAAAACCAAATAAAAAACAAATATCAGAAAAATGTAACCAGCTATTTTTTGTTCAGCACTTTCATATAATTCACCTGAGTTCTCCAATTGTGTAGATTGTGTTCTCCAAACCCTTTTAAAGGCATTACAACCGTCACTCTCGGGAGGTTGACCTGATTAGAGTGCTCAAGGTCATTGATATCATGACAAAGAAATGCAAAGCTATTGCCACCTTTCATACTATCCTTCATCTGTCTAATCTCTCTACTCCTGTCAGAAGAAAAAAAAAAAAAGGTTACTAAAATTCATGTGAGTTTTCCTACCAAAGAAATGCAGAGAATGAGCTTGGAACTAAATGCCACAACATAACTAAACTCTAATTCATCAAAGTTTGATACCTGACATAAGCAGCAAAAGCCCACCCAACTGCAAGAGTCAAGCATATGAAATATCCCTACAGCATAAATAAAAGACTCAGATTAGAATGCAATCATTCCATAAAATCATGCTAGAGAGCCACCAAACTTGGGCAAATAATAAAAAACCCAAGAGAAAAAATGCTATCACAAAGCAACAAGAGTCAGATAGATCATTTGTTTAGTCAATAAAAAATTTCAGAAAAATTATTATCAAATAGGTAAATTAAATGTATGTGTAACTTAGAAAAACTCAATTATCAAAGCAAGCTACAACTAACATACATGTATATACGTATCAAAGAAAAATACATAAATAAGAATATAATACCACAAGAAGTCCACATTCTATCATCAAAGGTGGCTTGCATCTTCTAGGCTGGGATCCAAGTGCTTTGATTCCAAAACTTATGAACCTTATTATTCAAGTTGACTTGGTGACTGTGAAGGGGTCTCATGTAACAATGACAAGGTCACAAGGCTACTCCTATATTAGCATTATCAATTCACCTATTTTTTGCTATGATAATTGATAAATGCACTAACACATGTGATGCTTCTTTATAGGCATAGCTTGACCTAAAAAAATAAAAATAAAAGATCCCAACACAACTCTTGCTCGTGCTTTCCTCAATTTTAGACCGCACAGTGGACAATACAGGGAGGCTCTCAATCAATAAAAACCACCACCCATAGCTTGACCTAAAAAAGAAACAAAAATCAAAGGTCCCAACTCAACTCTTGCTCATTACTCAGACTTTCCTCGATTCTCAAACTCAAAACCCACTCTGGAGCACAAAAGGAACATCTAAGCTACTTTACCTTTCCCTATCGCATCTCACTGCTAACCTTGACCACAAAAAGAAGCCAGTTTGGGCGTATTGTTTTTGTTCTTTACAGCTCAAATAATATATATTTTAGCAACAGAATAATGAGAAGAAAAAAAAGTGTCCTCAGGGCTCAGGGTACTCCAGGGTTTAAAGTCCAAGTGGTGTGACCTATCACAGCAAATGAATGGAAATACATTCTATCAACCCCAAGTTAGCTTTCAGCATAAAAAATTGGTAACCGTGGCCAAAATTCAAACATATAATCTCTATTATGCTACATAGTCCGAGTCATATACAATAAAACCCGCTTTTCTTTTCTCTTTTCCAGATCAAAATACAATTTCGCAATTATATATTGCGTTCCTCAGATCCAATTGCCATGAAATAAACAGTTATATCATCCATAATAATCATAATCTAGTCAAAAACGAAGAAGAAAATATTGAACTTTTTCATCAGAAAACCACCATATCAAACATAAAGATATCATAGAAACAAACACTGTCTAGTTGCCTAGAAAAATATAATGTAGGGGAAAATAAAAGAATCTGCATTTTGCATCCCTCAATGCTTTCCATTTTTCTAAAACCAAGGCAACACTAAAAATGAGATTTAAAAATTGTTCATCTTTTATTTCCCTCCGCATTTACTCGGAAACCAAACACATGCCTAATCTCAGATCCAAACCGTACACAATGAACTACAAAACAAAGAGAGAAATCAAAGCAACGAACCTGGATCTGAATAAAAATGGCGAATGGACTACAAAAAGCTCTGCTAGCAGAAACAAGAAACGAATCGAGAGAGTCGAACGTAGGCATTGCCTCTATATCAATGTGTTTCGTCACTCCCCACCAATGTGTTAGGGCAGCACAATGAGACAACAGATAGCTTAGATTTAGGCTAATATTACCGTTTTCCCTCACTGTATCTTTCCTTCTCTTAAATCGCCATGAACGGAAGGAAAGAAGATAGAGAGAGAAAAACACACACGGAAACAGAACATAAGTGAATAGAAACGAAGCGAGAAGAAAAGGAGGAAAAAGAGAGAGACCGCCTAATTTTATATTTCGAAAGACAGAGGAGCGCCTTGTAAATACCCCACACATATATATTTCTATAGAGATAGAGTTTAGTCAGAGAGAAGGAGAAGAACAAATGGAGGGAGAGACCGTTAGATGGATCATGGAAGGTTACATCTATAATTTAACAATGGTACACCTTCTATTTCAATTATCCAGTAAATTTCTGGAATGGTCCGGCGCTATAATGTGACAATGTATTTTTTTAATAATATTTTATTATATAAAATATGATATATTTTATTTAATAAAATATAACATATGTAATAAAGTGTAATAAAAAACATACACACTCATATAATATATCAAATACACAAAAAAAAAATATTCAATTATCCTTCTTTCTCCCTCGAAAAAAATAAGGCTCGTTATGTAAGTCTCACCCTTACAAAATTTATATATATATATATATATATAAGTGGGTTAACATGGGCTAACATTATATACTAAAAATTTAGAAGTGGCTATTTCTATTCTCTCTTTTTTTTTTACTATGAGCTTTGCTTCACCTTTTTCCTTCAACTAAAATTACACAAATTTTTCTCTTCTTTTTTAATATAACAATTGGGGAAGGGAAATTTAATTATTACTCGTGTATGCCTGCGCTATTGCAAATAATCGAATTCATGTAATTTAAATAGAGAGTAGGCACTTGCATCATTCAAATTGAAGCTCGGTCCTCAAATTTTCTTAATTATTTAAAAATAAATAGAATATTATTTTTTTTTTTTTGCATGTAACGAACAATTATATAATTTTATTTTTAAAACAAAACTTCTTTAACCAAAAAATAAAGTGTGAACAGCATTTTTCAAAAATTAATATATTTTATTTTTGATTCAATGCAAACTTTACACTTTTTATCATATCTTTGGGTCCAAATGTTCAAAAGGAAAAAAGAAAAATAATTGAAACTTTAGTTAATTAATGTGACACAAAGGTTGCACTTCTACACCACATAAGGCTCAACCCAATAAAATTAATTTTGATTTCGTAAAATTTATAAGATTTGACAAATAGTACATGTATCTCAAATAATTAAAAATAATAAATTTTTTGAAAATTTGATCATGTCATTTAAAAATATATATTTAAAACTTTCACATATGTTGTTCATATGATTCATCTCCTTTTAGATGTTTTCTATATATTTTTTACTATTATTTATTCAAAAAATAATTATTATATGTGACATTAACATTAGTTTCACAAAAAAATTAATTACTATTTTTTAAATTCTTATAAAAAATCATCATAATCAAACAAATGAAATCAAATTTAATAATTCAATAACATTTTCAAACCAAAACAGAGTATTAATCAACTTAAAAAATTCAATATTATACATTATAAAATAAATTAATTTTAGCAATTTAATAACAATACAATAATGAAAACAGTGAAATTAAATAGATAAGTTGTAATTCAATAAACAAAATGAACAAATGTAAAGGAAAGAAAATATTAGCAAACAATACAAACATATAACATTGATTGAGAAGTTAAAAAAAGAGTTGAAAGTTAAAAGAGCACAATAGGATTTAGAGCATAAAAATGTTTGGAGAAAAATAATGGGCCATGTTTTTTTTTTTTTAAAAGCTAGAATGAATTGGGGCAAGTTCAGAAAAAAAAGAATAAAATTTGTAGGAAGCAAGTTTAAAAAAAGAAAATCAGTGGAGGCAACTGTAAAATTCTTATAAAATTTTGTAAAATACTAAACTAAGGGGGAACATTTTTCAAAATTTGAGTGGGGGTAGATAATCTGCCCCTCATACATTTTATCAACTTTGAATGTATTTGTACAAAGAGACACACACACACACACACACACACACACACACACACATATATATATGTAATAAGTAAAAGGGAAACGTTGGAGGGATACTCAATGCTAATTTAAGTTATAAAAGAAAGTGTAATTATTTTGTGTGGTGGATGCGTCTAACATATTATATTTTAATATAAGGTATGCCAATATTGAAACAAAATAATTTCAAGACATGAGGACCTACATGAACTATAAATTTAAAAAAATCTCCGATTTTAAATTAAGCTATCGTTTCAACCACAGCGTCGACAGGATAGAAAGATCAGATTAGATTGGATAAGATATCTGGTATGTGCAGATAGATCGAATAGGAAATAAAATTCAATGAATATTAAATATTCTATTCCAATGTTTGAAATATGTCTGGATAAAAAATCTAAATATGTTGTTCTATTTCAATTCTATATTAAAATTGATATAACTCTTAATAAAATCTTTTAAAAATAAAATCTTGGTGATATTAAATTTGTATTCTTAATAATATATTTTTTTGAGATTTTAGAAAAATCAAATTCCAAAAATATTTTTTTGAAAATAAATACTTAAAAATTCAAAAACAAAAGTTAAGAACAATAAAGAGATATAGATAAATAAGAGAAGGTTCAACAAACTTAATAATTTATTGTGTATAGATATTAATAAAACGGATTACTAATAGATAATAGATGTAAGAAAAAAAGTAATTGGTATAGTGTCACCAACAATAATGATAATATGTTATATAAATTTATATAGGTAACGTGAATAACGATTGTTAGAAGTAATGTCTTCCTTCTTATATATATTTTTCTTATCATAAGAAAATGATTAAAAATTTTTATTTTACTTTTTATCTCATTAAGCGTGGGCGGTGAGATTATTTTTATCTCATACTGGTAAAATATAATTATAACTAATCTTATCCTAAGTAAATGATTAAAAATAAGATATAATATCATTTATCCTATCTCATCATTTTATCCCGTCAGTGAAACATGATCTAAGACGATGCTTTTTGTTTTTTATTATTTTTTGACAGTTGGGTATGTGGACAAATGAAGTTTTATTAATTAGAATTTGAAATTTCAAATACTATTGTCCTTAGTTTCAAACCAAAAATCTTGAGTTATAATTATTGAAAGACTGTAGTATGGCCATGTTTGTCTCTCAAGGGAATGAGAGGCAACACATGGATGGGATCCACTTCAGAGATTCAAATGGCCCAAAAAATATTTACTAAAAAAAGAGAGGCAACTTAATAATTTTGAACCGTTTTATATATAAAGATATCTAACACTATACACACACCTTTATATATATTTACTATCATATATTGTAACATTGTTAGGTTTATAAATTCCAAATTCTTAAAACAATTGTTTTTTGAAAAAAAAATGTGTATTTTTCTGATTGTGTCACATTATTAAGAATTAATTTATTTGACAACTCTTCTCAAGCTTTGCCTCAGTCAACAATTTATTTATATTTATTTTTTAAAAAATTGCAAATGTCTTCTTTTAATTGTGGCATGTCATTAAGAGTATTTTTTTGTTGTAAACTCATTTCAAACTTGCCATGAACTTTTCTTAAATCCCCCCCCCCCCAACCCACCCTTTCTCAGTTTTTTTTAAATTAGAATTTTACTTATCTCTTTTTTTTTTAAAAAAAAATAGATATATCCCTTTAGTGTAATCTTTGCCCCCTCAAAGTTCAAAATTTTTCGCACTTTTGAATTTGAATACAACTTTTTTCTAAGATTTTTTTGTACATATATAGCCTAAAGTTTTTTTTAAGTCTCTCTTTTACTTTTTTGTGGTCGAATTTGTAAGACTTTATATATCAATGAATCTAATTACTTGTTAAAGTTTTTATAATTAATTTAATTGTTAAACTTATGATGGAATATATTAGAGTAAATTCCTAGCCGTGTCCCTACACATATACATACATGATACATGCTGGTGCTGCACTTTTTGGTCGGTAGGGGCTCTGATCTCTATTGCCTGTGGAACACTCAAAGAAAAGGATCAGAGGGCCACCGGGTTGGTTCTGGTGGTAGCCACTCCGACGATGAAGTTAATAAAACTGAATTGAAAGTAATTGAATGAGCACGAAAAAAAAAGTATAACTTAGGACTTTATTTATAGGATGTGGATTTCCCAAGTTGATTAGGATTTGGAGCCGTGTAAGTAGAGATTTAATCATCAGGGAATGACAATTACCATATTGGACACTGCGCTTGATTGATATCTGAAAGTGCCAGTTTCCTTATTGTATACTGTTTCCTTATCCTCAGCTCTGTAGAGTGCTTAAGGCGGCAGTAGGTTCCCTTTGTGAGTATTTGTAGTGCCTCCCGAACTTGAGGTGAGTTTGAAGTTTGCATGGGATTCCGATCAATAAGCTTTTAAGGCCACACGTTTAAACCTGCTTCTAGGATGAACCAACTTTAACTTGTTCCATAGGCATACGTGTCATGCGGAAAATTGGTCTGTCACTTTATAGTATATTACATGCATGTATATAAAAACTTGCAAAGGAAATATATTAGCCATATCACCCTTAGTCAACTCATTTTATGCATACATACATAAAGTTTCTTTTTTACTAACTCGTTTTATACACACACACATATATATTAGCCATTTCACCATGCAATAAGAAGAAGACGGGGAGGGTGCTGCCCAAAAAGAAGGAGATAATGCAAAAGAAGAAAGTTAAATGGAAATTGGAAATTGGAAAGAAATGGACTGTCAGTTGGCTGGTTTGATTAACATGCAAATCATAAAGAAGGCATGCATCACATTAATTAGGAGTTAAGCGGACTGAGGCAGGCATACATATATATACTAATACTAGTGCCTCACATGGTGATGCCAGCTTAATTTGGCTTCAAAGACATATCAACAAACACAAACATGACACCCATGTGGCCTCCTGTAGGTAATCATTGGCCGTCTATCTGTAATGGATGTGAGTTGGGTCTCAATTTGAGTAAGACAAGATTCCAACCTACCATTCACAGGAATGATTTAAACACTTCCGAGCAAGCGGGTAATCATTCAACGGTCCTGATCAATTACTGATTTTCGATAGTGTAAAACATGTATAAACAGTATACTCATATACATATAACTATCAACTATATGGTTGAGACCAATGATCCTATTTTCTCCAAGCAAGCACCATTTCGGCAACCCAAATCAACTGGACCACATATTTTAATACAGGAAAAGGAACTTAATTGTCTGATGTCTCTGAGTGGTAATGATAAGCTGAAAGCTACAGCAGTTCGACATGAGAGCATGTGTTTGGGTTAGGCACACTGCCATCAGGTGTGCACCTGCACCAAAACGAATAAAGGGACACAATCCCAGTTGTTGAAGTATCCAAGAATATTGTCTCAGGACTTGTTTGCCTATGGGTCCAAACGCGAAAATCAGAGTTCCTAAAAATAACTTTGCGCAGGAATGTTGTTTTTAGTGTCTTCCTCACGTAAGCAAAAACACACACACACACACACACACGAGGTTGTTTGGAATTGATTTTTAAATCACACTTAAGTCATAATTTTTTTTTATTAAATACGATTTAAGTTATGTGGGTAACTTTAATTTTTTTAATTAAATTAATCAAATCTATTATAAATATTACATTTGATATTTGCTACACATTTTTAATAACTTATTCAAATATTCAAACAATATCTTTTTATAATTACTTAACTCACATGATACTTTTTTCTGGTCTTTGTATGTTTGATGCTCATCCTGGTTGGGTTGGAAAATGGGCCTCAGCCTAGAAAATTAGGACAAGACTCGAAACAAGGGAACGCCCAGAATAGGGTTCGACTTGGCTTTCGGTTGGGCTGGGTTTGTCACACAAGAAACGGGTTGAGGGGGTCGGGATGCAGGCCTCCGGCCCTTTTTGGAACAGCTACTCCTTGTGTGGCTCCAAACGGGCCCTAAAGCAATTAAGGTGTCCGAAGGGAAAAAAGTGAGGGTATGAAAGTCATTACAATCAAGGGTAGAATTGTCATTTAAATTGTGGCCGCCCAATCAAAAAATCGGCGAGACCGCCAAGACTTCGATTTCTCTAGGACTTTTTCGTCATTGCCTACATCGCCCCTCTTCCACGCTTCAACAAACCTAGGACCTTCCTTTCCTTTTCCGCATCAGAAGTTCAGAATTCGCAAACACAGAACCCCCCCCTCCCCCTCTCTCTCTCTCTAGTCCACACCATCGATCATGGGAACGCCGGAGACATCTCGGGAACCGTGCCCTGACCGGATCCTCGACGACATCGGCGGTGCGTTCGGGATGGGGGCGGTTGGCGGCTCAGCCTTTCACTTCATCAAAGGGGTTTATAACTCCCCTAAAGGCGAGCGCTTCGTCGGCGGTACGCAAGCCGTGCGAATGAACGCCCCCCGGGTGGGCGGTAGCTTTCGCCGTGTGGGGTGGCCTATTCTCCGCCTTCGACTGCACCATGGTCTACGTCCGCCAGAAGGAGGACCCCTGGAACTCCATCATGGCTGGCGCCGCGACTGGTGGCTTTCTCCAAATGCGTCAGGGTGTCGGCGCCCGCTTCCCGCTCCGCCCTATTCGGCGGCGTCCTTCCTCGCCCTCATCGAAGGCGCCGGCATCATGCTTAACAAGGTCATGAGCGCGCAACAGAACATGCCGATCATGATTGAAGAACCGATGCCAAACATGGCTGGTGGTCCCGGTTTCCAGTTGCCGAACCGGTCCTCCCAACCCCAAGCCTGAACCATCGACATCTTCTTCATCATCGTCATCTTGGTTTGGAGGGTTGTTTGGTGGCAAGAAGGAAGAATCGAATGCGAGCAGCGGGGTCAAAACGGAGGTCTTGGAGAGCTTTGATTCAGCCGATGCCACCGACTTTCGAGTTCAAGTGAATTTTGTAGGCGCTTAAGGTTGTGTTTGCTAATTTTCTTATTTGAGCTATGAAAGCTATGTCTTTTCAACTTGAGGTTTTGAAATTTAATATTAGGAATTGCATGGAATCCAATGCTTATGTTGCTGTTGTCCCTTTTTAATTATCATATGTTATAGCATTGTATAATAATTTGTTTCAGAAGTTACAATTCGAATATGCAGGAAGCAGGGAATAAACTTTGACATTTCAATCAAATTTTCATATCAGGCACTTGATGTTTCAATTTCTCTACTTGTATTATAAACCCACATATACATGTATAAATTTTGGTCAGTGACTCTGTATGCTCCAAAATGATGATATTGTTGTGAAAATGTTTGTAATTGTGATGGGATTTGTTTCATATTTTTGCTATCAGAATGAGAAAATGTTATAACTGTTCTTTAGTTTATTTGCTAAAGACAATAAAAGCATTTTGGCTTCAGAATTTTGGCTAAGTAATTCAAAGACATGTCAGTAGTTTTGAAGTGTGATCCCAATGAGTTCAAATTAAGTCAGTGATACTTGTATATAATATTGCCGAGTGCTGGAGATTTGAAGGGAGGAAATTAAGATGGAAAGAATAGTCTTGATTTATGTGAAAGAATTTTGGTTAGTTTATTGCCAGTGTTTGATACATTACCCTGAGCTGTTGTTTAAGTGCTATATGTTTGAATTTTGCTTCAAGTTTATTCATGTTCAATTTTTGACTTCCCCAACAGTCATGTATGCATATTTATTTTGCTGAAGCACTCTATGATTCGAATTTTATCCTAATGAACTTTTTTACTTCTATTGTGCGTATTCATGTTCAATTTTTGACTTCCCCAACAGTCATGTATGCTTACTCATGTTGCTTAAGTACTCTATGATTGAAATTTTATCCTAAATGAACTTTTTTGCTTCTGTTGTGCATATTCATGTTCAATTTTTTGACTTCCCAGCAGTCATGTATGTTCATGTTCAGTTCCTGACATCCCAAATTGAATTGATGGTTTTCTACTTATGGTGGTAAGGGCCTCCATCCCTAGAAGAGAATTTACCCAATTGCTCTTGATTCAACTCCAATTTTGAATTTTTTATTGAATAGAAGGACAATTTTGTAAATTCACTTTATAGGGTTGGAACCCTTATTAGAAAGGAGAGTGCAAATCTCATTTCCATATTTTGTAACTCTGATTGTGTTGGTCTGTATTTTGACTTGAATTTGAATGAAGCATTAGTTAGAGCTTTTGATTTCATTTAATGAAAATAGTACTTACTATCAGTCAATTGACTTTGTAAAGATATGTATTGTATAAGTTTCACAATAAAGTCAATCAGCAAGGGGCCATAGTCCAGTTTGAAATCCAAGATTCCTAGGGCTTGTGGAAACAATTAGCTTGACCCTTCTTAATTTACGAAAGCGAGAGCACCAAAAGGCCTTCGGATCTTTAGTTTGGGTTATGAGCTTATTCAGATTTAATTAATATTTCTAATACCATAAAATCATGGTGATGTGGAAATCTAAATTTTTAATATTCTGTATTCACATCTTATAAGCAGATGATCATCTTATCTGCTTTCTCAAACGAAAGGGCTAGGTTTTGTTTAATCTACTGCTAGATTTTGAGTGGTGCCAAGACTAGAGATACTTCTATTTAGGTAATAGGGTTCTCATCTTTGATCAAAGTTAAGCCATAGTTGTCATGTTCATTGTGGGTTGTTGAATTACCTTGTTCCTGTCTGTACTTAATACATGCCTTTCCTTCTTGATGATGCAATAGTTATTCGGTGCATCATGTGCTAAATTATACATTTGTTCATTAGTGATTATAGAAGCTATCATCTTCACATAAATCTGTGGAGATGATTTTCTTTGTTTTATTTAAAACATAGTTACCACAATTCGCTCTCCCCCTAACGAATTGTGAATTGGAATCGCATGATCCAAAACATAGGATCATTAGGCGATTTGTAATACAAGATTTAGCGTACCAATCTAACATATAAAAAGTCCCAAAATAATTATACAACATACAAGAAAATACATGCACTATTATCGGAATTTTATTTTATAATGGCTTGAATTCATTGAAAATTTTTTGATTTATCTATATACATAAGGATATTATTACAAATATAATAAAAAACATATTATGTTCCAAATAAATGTATTTCGTTCCAATAAAGCGATCCGAAAAAACTTACTCCTAACGTATCACGTTTTATAACAATCGACAATCTACTGTTCCCGTTCCTTGTTTTACGTATCATAACGATTTACGTTCCATGTAACACAAGTTTAAAAAGTAAATTGCATTCAATGAAAAAATGGACCAAAACTACTGATTAGTGTAAGCTGATTTAGTTTTCAGGTTTAATTTGAAGAATAATGCGAATACAAAGATTGCATGTATAATCACTTAATTGAAATTTTTTGTGATGCTTTATTATAAATGGTATACATGAAGCCATTCATCAGACATACTGTAGTGTTTCGTTGTCTAATTGTGAGAGCTTTTTACAGTTTCTATGAGCCTTGCACCTCTTAAAATTGGCCTCATTGTCAGTGCCTTTTGTAACTTGTTAGAAAGGTGAGACGAATTAAGGACAAGTATCTCTTTCTTGATGGGTTTGTATTTCTCTACTTTGGGTGGTGGTTGTTATTATTATTATTATTATTTTATTTCTTTGAGTTATGGATGCTATTTCAGAATTTATGTGGATCTTAGTTGGAGCAGGTGATGGATATTGCAATGATTTTCAGAATTGTGATAATGGGATAGTGCATCGGCTCCTATTAACAAATACATTTCCAGGTTGTTCTTCATGTTAATGCTTTCTTTTCAATATGTGTGGAGTTTTAAGACAAATGAAATTTTGTAGAACTTGATTACAGCTTGGTTCTTGAAGTACCAACTTGATATTTCTATGGCAAGGTTTCCATGAATTTGTGATATTATTACCAGCACTACTTAGCTCTAAACTAGGCTAGGATGAATTTGTGATATTATTATTATGCACTTCTTACTAGATGGGTACGTGTTTTAATCATAATCTGTCACGTGTTTTTTTAATTTTTGTTGTTTAGTTAAAACTAACTAGTCACATGATATTCATGTGATTGCATGCATGTTGTATTATGATTGTGACACTTATTTAAGTAGGAGTTGATTTGGAGCCAAGTACTAAAGCCCAACATAGTTTAAGTTTCATTTTGGTGGGTAAATTCTTCGCACTAGAAGTCTTTTGAAGCAAGACAGTGCAGTGTTATATTCCTCCTGCATGAAAGGCTAAACTTTTTCTTAGGGAGACCGATGCTAGATGCTCTTTCATGGCCCAAAAGTTGAAATGGACTGAAGGGGGGTGAGTTCTGTGGTTCGATGTTTGATCTTGTTTGTATGCTTCCTCTGTAAATACAAAAAAAACAGATCTGGTTTGCTCGACAGGAAATTAGAATAGAAGATCTCATTAGACTCTCAGTGGTGGAATGGAGCAAAAGCTTTCTGAAGCGAATTAGCTCCTTTTACCTGTTCATTGCCGAAATATCCAACAAAATTTTGAAAATTATATATTTTTTTCCCAAATATATTTCCGTAACGTATGGAGACAATTTTAATTAGAGTAGTGTTAAGTATTTTTAATTTATATTTTTAATTCTATATTTAATATAATGTGTCAAGATATAATAGTTTTGAAAATTTTAATTCAAAGAATCTAAAATCATCTTATCTTGACACGTTACGTTAAGATTGGTAATTTAAAGTTATGTGGTTAATGTAATTTTCTCGTAGTAGTGTTATATTATTTGAGATAAAAATTTGAGATTCAAATTTAAAAAATATAAAATTTTTTAATTGAGAATATATAACATATTCTTTTGAATTAATCTGTACTAAACTAATAAATTCAAGTAAATGGACCTTCCAGAGTAAGAAGAATCGAATTTGATTAATTTTATTTATAAGATTTGTTAGAAAATTTTAAAAATGAAACAAATAATATGAGCTACTTTTACGCAAGTCAAAGATTCTCTTAGTATCATTCCCCATTTTAGGACAAAAAATTGAAAGCCAGAAATCAACCTGTAATCTGTAATATCATTTTTGTAACAACATATGACCTTTTAATGCTTTAGAGACTAGTATATTAAAAATCATTTTTTTTTGTTATTGTTGTTGTGGTGGAAGCAGCAATTCCTTTCAAATTGGTTATTGTACTATCAAAACGGTGTCGTATGCCTAGACAGAACCTTGGAATCGGATGAAATTACGGCTTTATCGGATAAATACGAGAAACACAAACAATGAGATTGCCATTGCTCCGCTCACTCCATCTCTCTCTCTCCCACACCCTTGTTTCCAATCCGATCACCTCTAATCTCCGCCGCTCCATGGCCACCACCAGCCTCACTTCCGTCGAGCCAGTTACTCCGGCCAACACACGTCTGGGCTGGATCGGGACCGGAGTGATGGGTCGGTCCATGTGCTCCCATCTGATCAAGGCCGGCTACACACTTACCATCTTCACCCGTACCCAGTCCAAAGCTCAGCCCCTCCTCGACGTTGGGGCCCACTGGGCGCCCTCCCCTCTAGCCGTCGCCTCTCAATCCGACGTCGTCTTCTCCATTGTCGGCTACCCCTCCGACGTCCGCCAAGTCCACCTCGACCCCTCTTCCGGAGCTCTCGCAGGTCTCCGACCTGGTGGTGTTCTCGTTGACATGACGACCTCCGACCCATCCCTAGCCGTCGAGCTCTCCTCGGCCGCCGCCTCCAAATCCTGCTCCGCTATCGACGCCCCCGTCTCTGGCGGCGATCGCGGCGCGAAAAACGCAACTCTATCGATCTTCGCTGGTGGCGATGAACCCACCGTCCGCCGCCTAACCCCAATCTTTACCCTTCTCGGCAAAGTCAATTACATGGGCGGAACCGGTAAAGGCCAATTCGCGAAGCTCGCGAACCAAATTACAATTGCTTCCACAATGTTAGGATTAGTGGAAGGGTTGATATACGCACATAAGGCCGGTCTCGATTTATCTCTATATTTGGATGCGATTTCTACCGGGGCGGCTGGGTCGAAATCGTTGGATTTGTACGGGAATAGGATATTGAAGAGGGACTTTGAGGCAGGGTTCTTTGTGAACCACTTTGTGAAAGATTTGGGGATTTGTTTGAGGGAATGTCAAAATATGGGGCTTGCTTTGCCTGGATTGGCACTTGCTCAGCAGCTTTATGTGTCACTCAAGGCTCATGGAGAGGGTGATTTGGGCACCCAAGCGCTTATTCTGGTTCTCGAACGGCTCAACAATATTTCACTTGAATCTGCATCCTCTTCAATGGAGTAGTCTTAGACTGGTAAAAATTTGAAATTTATGGGGAATTTGCAATTATATTTGTAGCTTTGTATCTGGTTTTGTCATTTTGATGTGTTGGCATAGTTCACAAGTGCATGTATCTTCATTTTCGATGGTAAACATGAAAATAGCGGTATTATAAAATTACTTTTAGTGGTTATGTTGATTCTTGACTGTTTGCTAGTGTTTTGTTAGCTTTTTCAGGTATTTTTGTGGGGATGTTGATTTATGGTTGCATTGTTATTGCTCCACTGCCATTTGAAGAAAGTGAGGAACTTGGATATGAGATATTGCATGTTTTGCTTTGTTTTCCTGCTTTATTTCACACACATTTAGGATGCCCAAGTGAGTAGAATATGTGAAGTTTGTGATTTAAGTGCTAGAGAGCTGTAGAGCTATTTAGTAAAACCCGAGACATTACCTTCTTCTTTATATGAAGTTGTGGATAGTCTGGTAGTTGTAAATATCTTTGGGAAATTATAACAACTACGAAACTATGGGATTGCTGTTAAATAATTGTGAGTGGTTTAATTAGGAGAACATTGAAACTAGAAGATAATGAAGACATAATAAGATATTATTGGGATTGTTGAGCTTGTATGTCAATTATCAGAGGATTGTCATTGTTATGCCACAAATGTGCTATTTTGGGCGTGTTATTGGACATGGGAGATGCTAGATTCAGAATTAACTCCTGAATGTTGTTGTTGCTTGTTGAGAACTAAGAGGTCAATTATGATTTCAAGTTGAAATCGATTGGTGTATCCCCCTGCGTGGATGTTAGATCTTTATATTGGACATTTGGACTTGATCTTGTGATCTTCTAAGGTGGACATGATGATCATGCTCCTGGGCTGCATGCTTCATTTAGTTTCCAGAAGTTTAAAACTATGGTTTTGGGTCCACCGAATTCTGTGGTTAAGTGGCCTACCCCACTATCTATTGAAACCTTCTGTTGAAGGATAGAGATACTATGCTAGTAAGTTCTAAAATTGGTGAAAGAAGGCACAAAATCAGTATTTAAAAAATCTTTATTGAGGTCCGCTTTGAAGCTTGAAATCCCCAAAATGCCTTGAGGCTTTGAAGAAAGCAATGGTTCTAGAAGCATACACTTCAATCAAATTCAAAGACATTCAAAAGTGTTACTTCAAACAATTTTTTGGATGAAATGCTTCTAGTACTTTGAGAGTTTGAAAAAAAAAGGTTAAAAAAATATAAACCCTTACCTTGTAAATTTGGCATAAAAGGAGGAGTAAATTCTAATCCTTTACTTTCGATGGAATCCATAGATGGAGAGTAATTTATAATCCATAGTGATGCTTGGATACTTTCATTGAAACCCTAACACATAGTTTGCTCACATCTTGAATTAATTCAAGGACATATTTTGAGAAATTCTGACTGTTAGTCAGAAATTCTTGTAGGCTTCGAACAGTTATAATGGTCAAATCTAATAGGATAACAACTACAGCTGAAGAAGTAACAAGTAATTGGCCATGCACTTGCAAACCCCCTGTTTTCCAATAGAAATGTTGGCCTACTTCCACACCGAATATGTTGTATAATCCTCTTAATGTGTTGATAAAAAAGTCTATATTTTTTTCTAATAGAAATTGAACTTCAAATGAAATTATTTTGATTCAATCATCTCTTCCTCAACTTGTCTACTTGAATCATATGAATGCCAACTAATATTAAAAAAGGACTTTTACATAGATTTGTTATTCTTTCCTAGGACTTCCGTATAATATTGGATCTTTTTCTTCTCTAAAAAACACTAGAGAGAGAGAGAGAAGCGTTATACCGTGAGTTTTTGGATATAATATACTTTCAAATTAGTATTACTACAGAAATTATATCATTGATCTCACCACTCAGGACCTCCACCGCAGCCAACATGCTTGCTGATTGTAGTGTACCTCCTCCAGGGTGTCTGCACACTAGCTGAATCGACTTGGAACTTGGATTGAGGTATGCTTGTTTTGCTTTATATTTTGCTCTATTTTGTAACTTCCAGTCCAAAGCAATTTGTTTGCCTTTAGACCCTGAAGCAAGTAGCATTATGTGAAATATGTGATTTAATTTCTTAAGATAGAGTTTTACGGGAAGTGTGAGATTCCTGAGACTATATCTGGGATTGCAAAAATCATTGGGATAATTCATTAAAGCCATTGAACCGTTTAATTTCTCTTAGCTAATTGAAACTGTTTCTCAATTTGGCGAAATAGAATACATTGAAAGTAGAAGATTATGAAGACATAATAAGAATTTATTGGGATGCTGCTTATGTATAGTTGAGATTGTCATTCAGGTGCCACAAATGTGCTATTTGGGCATGCTATTGAACTTTGGGTGCACTTTACTCAGATTATTTCTGAAAGTTATGATCATTTAATGATGTTTAGATCTAAACGGTCAGTTATAGTTTCAAGTCAAAGTCAGAAAAGACTTGTCAAAAAAAAAAAAGGTATCACCATCTGGCTGGGTTGAGAAGACTTTATATTGGAGTTGATTTTGTGATCCCGTAAAGGCTAGAGCTGATATGAAAACAATGCTGCTTAGCTTCTAGGGTTAATCCAGTTTCCAGAAGTTTAGAAGCATACTTTTGGGTCCAAACTATGGGAGCTAAGTGGCTTGCCCCACTAACTAGTAAAGCCTTTTGTTGAAGGGACAGAAGTAGCGTGCGAGTCAGCATTGAAGTTAGGAAAAGAAGGCACAAAACATTTTGATTGATAATTCCTAATCCATGTATTAATATCCCTATGCTGTAGTCCATTCACAAATTATTACCAAACCATAGATGCATTATAGTCCAAGGGGTTTTTCTTATGTTTTTTTTTTTTTTGATAAGTAAGGGTTTTTCTTATGTTGATAGGAGAAGTGCACAGAGGGGGAGAATGTGGCTATTTTTGCATAGGGTTTTTCTTATGTTCACAGCTCCTTTGGACATGTGGCTGTCAGAGTAAATCCTCGATATGCGACCCCACCCCAAAAACTACATATTGGGTAAGACGAGGCATGCCTTCTGCACGTCTCGAACTGGAGACCTCTCGGGGACAATCATTTATTCTCAAGGCCTTGCCAGCTGAGGTAACCTTGGAGGTTATGTTTCTTATGTTGATATGAGAAGTGGTGGGGGGAGAAGGTGTTGTTTTTTTTGAGGAAGATTAAACATGTTTTTCCTTGATTGGCTCTAGTTTAGCGGCTTTATCTTACTAACAGTCCATTTGAATAAGTTGGAGGGAGAGCATTAGTTATGAGGAAGAGGAAAGGAGAGTGTTATCACACCTTCATATTTAGATAACTAATGAAGGGATAGAGAGGTGAAGGTAGTGTAATCCTCCATCTTATTTGGGAGTGATAGAGGAGAGAAAAAAAAGAAAAGAGCTTTATATTAATTTACTATTATGCCCTTTTTAAATTCATTAAATAGCTGTCTATTTTATTTTTACCTTTCTAATTTAAGGAGATTATTGGTATTATAAAAAATTCGCTAAATTGTTCTCTCCTCTCCTTCCGTCTCCCACTTGTGGAGGGATTGTAAAATGGTTAAAATAAGCTCTCCCTCTTTCTCCCTTCCTCTCCCTCGCTCTTCTTTCTAATTTTTAAACCAAATATGAAATAAACTCCCCCTCCGTCCCCTTTCCTTCAACCTCCTTCCATTCAAATGGCTTGTAAAGGTTCACGGGTAGTGAAATTTTGGTGCCCAAGCTTCTTCTCTGGCAGCTTAAAAATATTTCCCTCAAATTTGCACCTTCTTCATGTCTGCCATTTTTTTTTGACGAGTTAGGTAATTGTATTAAAAAACGTGCCCGAGGAGGGGAACCCATAATTACAAGTTGAAAGACTACAAAAAACTAAAGTCCTAAAGCCTAAAAAACTCAACAACAGAAAATACATTCATAGAAAAGGCCTCTCTGACCCCTAATGCTGAACATCCTTAAAAGTAAAAGGAAAATATTCTATCCCCTCAAAAGTCTTATTATTTCTTTCCCCCCCATATACACCAAAGAAGCCAAATGGGCGTCATTCTCCATGCTAATTTCACTTGTCCTCTAACACGGCTGCATCCCCTGCTCAAAAAAGCTCATTGATTGTGACTGGCTGCACCCAAGAGAGAGGCCAAAAAGAGTAAAAACCGGATTCCAAGCATCCATAGCAAAACCCACAATGAATTAGAAGACCGTCTACCGATTCCACTACACTTTTACTCATAAGACGACGACCATCCAACTACAACACCCTTCTTACACCAATAATAAATTGTTCTGCCTAATTTTCTACACATCGGTTGAGCAACCATAATTATCTATTTTTCCCTTTGGATATGGTTTTCTTGGCATAGTTGATGAAAATGGGTTGTCATTATCTAATGGTTATGGTAATCCCAAGAGGGAGCTCAATTGGAAACGTTAGAGGAATAAGTGCTCATAGAGGTGCAGGTCGTTCAATACTTCATGGGTGCTCTGGGACCATCCTGCTGCATAGTCAAAGGCTGTGTGAAAATGCTTAGTGGCGCTCCAAGTTTACAATTTGGCCATGTACCCAAAGGGGTAGGTGGTGTCAGCTTTTGGGTTATCCAAAAAAAAAAAAAAATCTAATGGTAATGGTAAACAAACCAAAATAGCGGGTGTTTGCTTAGGTTGTGTAATGACTTGCACTCTTTCTTGCTTATGGTTGCTCTTCGACATAAATCTTGGAAAAAAAATGAAAGAATGTTATTGTAGTTCCATGTTAAATGCTCTTACGTTGTGTTTGGCACTGCACAATTAGGGTTTCGCAATTGAAATTGGTTGGAGATGAAAATACAAGCCTTGCAGAATGGGCATGGCGTCACATTCAAAAAGGCAACCCCATAGTTGATGCCTTGGATGTGGAGATCAAAGAACCTCGTTACTTGGATGAAATGATCAAAGTTTTCGAACTTGGGATTTTTTGTCTTGGTACACTACCTTCGACTAGGCCTACCATGAAACAGGTTTTGCAATTCTTGCTCCCTTGTGATGTGAACCCCGCCAAGAAAACGAGACCCGACAACAAAAAAGGAATCCAAGATTGTTTTACAATCAGATCTGAATGGAAGACCTCGACCCGTTGTTTACAACAAACAAGAACCTCGGTATATATGACCTCAACCCATTGTTTAGTGCGAAACAAGAACCTCGGTATAAGGAAGACGCCACAAACGGTGGTGGAAATCCGTTTGATAAGTCGTTGGTGAACGCCACGGGAAATCCCGATAAGTTTAGATAGTTCTTCAAAGAACTGCAAAGAAAATACTTTCTCAATTTACTCAAAAATTCATCATCTGCCAAATGCGGTTACAAGTTCTTTTTTGAAACTCTATGAAACCTTAGGGCCGAATAAGGCCTACATTAAATAAAAGATATGGGCTGAACATTTTTAGGCCCAAAGCATCCTAAACTACCGTCTAAAACTAATTAACAGAAATTCACTAAATAAGTAAAAGTTCGCGCAGCCAAAACGTCATCGGTGCAGGTACAGAAACTTCAAGCCCAATTTCGACCTTTATTCAGCCCGAATCTCGGGAAACTCAAAACCTGAAAATTGTAGAACTATTTCTTGGCTTTTCATAGAATCTTGAATCATCTCAATCGGAGCTCGGATGAGAGAGTTATGCCCAGATTACGAAGCGACGTCGCCACTGTCTGAAAATCACCCAATTAGCGTTTTTTTGCACTTGGCATTGCTTCCTTGATCGGCCCATCTAGAACTTGTAAAGGATCTTTAAAACTCGGTCCGCCAAGGTGCCCATCATTCCCCCTATCCTCAAAAAGAGTACATCTTTAAACTTCCTTGTTCGAGCTCTCGTAACCGGCCCCATTGGGACTTGAACTAGATCCCTTGAAGTTGTGCTATGATTTGCATCACCTTGTAATCAACCACTGGCTATTGAACAGAGGAAAGGAGGAAGTGAATATGATGCCATTCCCTTCCTCAACAATTCTAATCACAGTAGTATGCTAGATTATAGCAATGGTCGTTTGGCATTGAGCATCTGATAACTCCATTCAGAAAACTATTTCATAAGACCTTCATATCATGAATGTTGGAGTGATATGATTAAGAACAGTGAACACTAGCGGAAGAGAAATGGTCCCTCTTCTTCAGTGATATCAATACATTACTAGACTGCCCGATACAGGTTAAGTGAGTGGTTTAACACATTTTCATGAGTTGTAACTTCTAGATGACGTCGTCTCTAACAACTCAATCCATCAAAAATGGTCATCAAAAGACATGGTTCAATTGGGTTTGTTGGTATGATGAGAAGTCAAACAGATGAGAATTCAATTGGGTATGGGATTTTTATAGGAGAGTAGAGAGAATTTGGTGGTGAATTTTTTTTCAGAACCTTCCTCTCTTGATCTCTCGTCTCTCTGTTGCTTTTGGGTTCAAGGAACCTAAAGGATCAAAATTTCTTCAAAATTCTACCTTTCTCTCTAGATCTGTCCTCTCTTCACCAAATTCTTTTTGTTTCTTGTTCACTTTCTGCTAAATTCGATCAACAGAACCCCCCATGTCTTGTTATTGTTTGTTTGGAGATCGGTTAGATATATCATTTTTGGGTTTTTTCTGTGTTTTTTTTTTTTTTTCTGTTTGTTTACTAAGAAAACGTTGGAAAAAGCAAGGACAGAAAATTAAACTTGAGCCCCTATCAAGTTAGATTTTTTTTAAATATATTTTTTAATTTAATGAAGTCTGGAAATGGAAAAAAGCATCATTGCTCATAAAGCTACTTCAGATGGCTTTATGAGACTACTTGTAAGCAAATTACTTCACCCCACAAATGCATGATTGGGACGTCACTTTGTTATATGGCTAGTCGGCATTGATTACAGGAAATTACTGCACAGATTATATCATTTATCTATCGAGCCCGGGGTGGCGGGCGAATTGGCTTGAAAGACGTGCCGTAAATACAAAGGTCGTGAGTTTAATCCACTACGCTTACAGCTCATGGGTTTCATTGATCTCACCGCTCAGGACCTCCGCTGCAGCCAGCATGCTTGCTGATTGTGGTGTACCTCCTCCAAGCATCTGCACACTAGCCAAATTGATCAGGAACTTGGACTGAGGTATGCATGTTTTGCTTTATATTTTGCTCTAATTTGTTTGCCTTTTGACGCTGAAGCAAGAAGCATTATGTGAAATACTTGATTGAATTTCTTAAGATAGGGTTTTATGGGAAATGTGAGATTCCTGAGACTATATCTGGGATTGCAAAAATCATTGGGATAATTCATAACACCTATGAACCATTTAATTCCTCTTAGCTAATTGAAACTGTTTTTCAATTTGGGGAAATAGAATACATGAAAGTAGAAGATTATGAAGACATAAGAAGAATATATTGGGATGCTGCTTATGTATAGTTGAGATTGTCATTCATGTGCCACAAATGTGCTATTTGGGCATGCTATTGAATTTTAGGTGCACCATACACACATTAGTTCTGAGTTCTATTGATTATTTAATGATGTTGTGATCTAAAAGGTCAGTCATAGTTTCAAGTCAACATCAGAAAGACTTGTCAAAAAAAAGGGTCAAAGTCAAAAAAGGTATTACCATCTTGCTGGGATGAAAAACCTTAATATTGGAGTTGATTTTGTGATCTGGTAAAGGCTAGAGCTGATATGAAAACAATGCTGCTTAGCTGCATGGGTTAATCCAGCTTCCAGAAGTTCAGAACCATACTTTTTGGTGGCTTGCTCCACTAACTAGTAAAGCCTTTTGTTGAAGGAGAGAAGTAGGGTGCTAGTTAGCATTGAAGTTAGGAAATTAGGGCTCAAAACATTTTTATTGATAATTCCTAATCCATTTATTAATATCCCTATGCTAGTTTGTCCACTCACCAATTATTACCAAACTATAGATGCATTGTAGTCCAAGAGATTTTTCTTACTTTGATATGAGAAGGGCACACACGGGGAGAAGGTGGCTATTCGTGAAGAACCTTAGTAATATGGACACAATGTTTGTGAACTGTATTCGTTTTGTCTTTTATTTTTGATGATGGAGACCTGCCAACCACAACTCCTTTGGATGTGTGGCTGTTAAAACAAATTCTGGATATGCAATTCCACCCCCCAAGAACTACATATTGGGTAAGATGAGGCAGTGACTCATACTGAGGACCTCTTGGTCTAACCAGCTGAGATAACCCTGGAGTGTTATGTTTCTTATGTTGACTTGAGAAATGACCCCCCGATTGAGGAAGATTAAACATGCTTTTCCTTGATTGGCTCTAGTTGAGCAGCTTATGAGGAAGTTTAAACATGTTTTTCCTTGATTGGCTCTAGTCGAGCAGCTTTATCTAACTAAAGGTTGACAGATGGTGAAATTTTGGTGCCCAAGCTCTCTCTCTAGCAGCTTAAAAATATTTTCCTCAAATATGCACCTTCTTCGTGTCTGCCATCTTTTGTTTTTTTTATAAGTACTAAAAAACGGCGCCTGAGGAGGGCAAACCTATAATTACAAGGGGAAAGACTACAAAACTTATACAAAAGAAAATACATACATAGGAGAGGCCTCTTTGATGCAGAAGTATAACAAACACAAAAAATTATCCTTAAAATAAAATAAGACTGCTCTATACCATCAAAAGTCCTATTATTTCTTTCCTTTTATATTACCATGAAAGAAGACAAATAGGCACCATTCTCCATCCTAACTCATACTGAGGACCTCCTGGTCTTGCCAGCTGAGACAACCCTGGAGAGTTATGTTTCTTATGTTGACTTGAGAAATGACCCCAGGGGGAAGGGCGGAGAAGGTGGAGGTGGCTATTTTTTCTCTTTTTTGAGGAAGATTAAACACGTTTTTCCTTGATTGTCTCTAGTTGAACAGCTTTATCTCACTAAAGGTTCACAGATAGTGAAATTTTGGTGCCTAAGCTTTATCTCTGGCAGCTTAAAAATATTTCCCTCAAATATGCACCTTCCTCGTGTCTGCCATCTCTTTTTTTTTGATAAGGTAATTGTATTAAAAAAAGGCATCTGAGGAGGGTGAACCTATAATTACAAGGGGAACGACTACAAAATTAAAGTATTCTATCCCCCAAAAAATCAACAAAAGAAAACACGTACATAGGAGAGGCCTCTTTGACCCAAAAGTATAACAAATGCAAAAAATTATCCTTAAACGTAAAAGGAGACTGCTGTCCTCTTACTTCTTTCCTTCTATATACACCAAAGAAGGAAAATAGACCCCATTCTTCATGCTAATTTCATTTCTCCTCTAACATTGTTTCATCTCCAACTCAAAAAACATCTCGCCAACTTTAGCTGGCTGCACCCAAGAGAGGGGCCAAAAAGAGCAAAAACTAGATTTCAAGCATCTGTAGCAAACCCAAAGTGAATTAGAAGATCGTCTACTGTTTCCACTGCACTTTTACACATACAACAACGACCAGCCAACTGAAACCCCTTTCTTACCAATAACAAAATAACAAATTGTTCTGTCTAATTTTCTGCATATGCCAGTTGAGCAACAATAATTATATATTTTCCTCTTTGGATACGAGTTTTTTTGGCTTAGCTCAATTTTTTTTTTTTTGATATGTAAATGTATATTAAGATGCTGCCAGAGGGGGAGACCCAAATACAAAACAATGTCTCATTAAAACTAGAATTTCATGTTCTCCAAAACATTTCTTGGTTTAGTTCATGAAAATGGATTGTCTAATGGTAATGGTAACTCCAAGGGGTAGCTCGGTTGGAGAGGCTACAGGAATAAGTGCTTATAGAGTTGCAGCCTTGCAGGTCTTTGATTCAATACTTTACTGGTGGCCATCCTCCTGCATAGGTGGAAAGGTTTGGAGAGCTCCAGATTTACAATCCAGCCACGTGCCAAAGGGCTGGTTGGTAGGGTCAGTTCTTGGGTTATCCCAAAAAATTGGAAAAAAAATAAAAAAATGTTCTTGCGGTTCCATGTTAAATGCTCTTACGTTGTGTTTGGCACCATGGAATTAGGGTTTGGGAATTGAAATTGATTGGAATTAGAAGGAAGTTAGTTTAAAATTTGAGTTAATTTGCCTTTAATTCAAACCAATTTAAATGTCAAGGCTCCAATTTTACAATGCCAAACATAGCAATAGGAAAATTGTAGAATCTAAGGATAATCGATATGGGTATGGCATTAGCATGTTTTATTTCATATTATTTTTTATTTTTAAGATTAAAACTGCTTTTCTGAGAAGATAAAAGACACAGAAATCAAGATAGTTCCCAGAAAGCCAAAAGAAAACAAAGAGATGTGCCTCTGTAATGTGCAACACAGGTGCTTTTATGAGCTGTTGTCAAATTTTGGTCAACACCCCACCTACCCACCCACCACACAAAAAGCTCTTTCATTAGTTGATTGTGGAATGCTAATCTCGTTTGGGAATACAAATCTTTCCACGCAAGCCCTGTTCTTTCTAAGTGGAATTAATGTTAAATGTGATTTCATGAGAGAATTAATGGAGGTAGTGCTGTCTTTTCTCAAGATCAAACTAAAAAACCACTGCGCCTTTAAAGGATTATTGTCATTCCCTGAGCCATATCTCATTCACATTGGAAAGGAACTGGCTTCAAATCCAAACTATAGTGTGAAAGCTCCTTTCGTCAGTCAGCCTACAACTCATTTAGCTTCTTGTTGGTTCTAAATTTTGCTGGTAGCTAATCCAATATTATGAAAGATTTATACTTACCAAATACATTCATATACATACATAGGTATGTATATATATTATGAAAGAGGCAAGTCCTCTGTATTTAGAGACACATTTTGTCCATTCTTTTCGTCCTTACAAATCAAAAACATGTGAGTGGAAAAATTATTGTTCTTTCTCAGCACCAATGCAACACCCTCTTACCATCATACGTTCCTTTCATTTTCCTCTCCTTGCAACCAAAAAAAGTTTGAGGGAAAGAAAAATGATTCCCTTCTTCACAATACTGCTGAGCATTTTGCTTTTCCTCGAAAAAAATTCTACTATGTCGAACTAAGCTGAAACAACTGTGTGCGCGCACATGTGTTTCTCCCTGTCAACTTGCTACACATACAGAAATTCTATGCAGAATACTTGTACAGAATGATGTAATTCATTTAATACTAATCCCTTTAAAACAAAACACTCACTAGTTAACATATCTTACAATTTCAAAAACATTATGGTCACAACATGGGTATGAAACCTTTGTAGAGAATTTCAGTATGCTAATCATTTTTTTTTTGATCATATTGAATTGTATAAGCAGCTAGTGGACAATTAGTTTTTGGACAGTCTTATTCGCACTCTCTCAAGAAAATTTGTATCCTCATACATTCTGACAAATATGTTTTGGATTAGATTGTGGAAGAATCAATTTTTTTTTAATTCATGATGTGAACTGGTTGTTGGTGGTGGGGGGAGTTGACTGGAAATTGTGCCGGAGGAGTCAAGCATATAAGAGGGCCACTGCCACCACATGTCTCACGGTGCCCCATTATCTAATTAAGGTTCCTGTCCATTGATGTCTTTGTTTTAACATTTAGGGAGAAAATTTGTACCAATCATTCTCCAGCCTCTCGGTCTTCCACGCAGAAAATGAGTTTAGTACTTCCACCCCCCCCCCCCCCCCACCCCCACCAATCGAGCGAGACTGATTTTAACAACCGCAATCACTGATAGCATAGCCGGGTTGTAAACCGGAATCCTCCATCTACTATTGCATAGTTGTATGGAGTGGTTCCTGAAAAAAGTTGGTGCTTTTTAGGGTACTTAATTTATTTTTATTACTTTCACTTTATAATATTTTTGTTTTGGTAAACAAAAGCCTCGGTGACCCAAAAATTCGATCAACTGCGATTGGTAGTAGTGGCAGATTTGGACCATTAACAAACGGGGCCTAGTGTGATTAAATGATATGATGTGTTTCATCACCAAAAAAAAAAAATACAGCTTGTGAGTGTTGCGAGTCCCATCGTTGTGAAGGGACCAGCAATAAGGTAGCTGTCAAAGAACAATAATGTAATAATATGATATGAAAGAATTTATGGTAAATGAGGTATTTTCCAAGTCTTCCACTCTGGCGGCACTTAGTGATGGATATATCTCCATTCAACAATGGCGAGCTGTTGGAATTCCACCGAATGGGACTTTCTTCCACACCGTCTTTTTCTTTACGGCCGCTGAATTCTGTCCTACCTGGACTCCCCCCCACCCCTTGTAAATAAAAAATTCAAGGTGAAATTAATCGAAATCTCCTTTGGTTAGGTGCACATAACTTCTCTATAGTATTGAAGTAAAAATTTATCCTCCTTTTTTGCAAAAATTAAAGTGAAATTATTAAATTTTCTATCAACATATATAGTATATGTCTTTCACATGCTTAATACGCGAGTTACTAAAGTTATGCATGTTTTGTCACTTATTACATGAGATTTTCTGCAATTTTATATCCTAAAATTTGGAATGAAATGTCGCTATTTTGATTTTTTGGTAGTTTTGTTAATTGCATCGACAATTTCAATTTAATGACAATGACAAGAGATAAATGTCTATTTTATATTACAAGTGTTATGTGTAGATAGGTTTAACCATTGGAGGGTTTTGTGTAATTTTTTCAAAATTTAAATGTCAAATGAGGGTAGAATGAAATTTATTTATCAGATTTATGCAAGTATATATTGTTGATTTTCAAAATTTTTTTAATAATTAATTTTACTGAAAATTAAAATTGTCACTTGAAATAACGATTTCAATTATTGAAACTAGTTGTTCAACTTTGACACTTACATGATTTTCTTTAGATTTGATAAACACGAGTTTACTGAAAAAAAATTCAATCTATCCAATACCAACTTTTTATATGGCCTTGGTGTTTTCTTAATAATTATTTTGTCTGATTTTATTTTATTTTTTATTTTTAATTTTCACTTGGAACCATTATCATGAGCTGCTGAGCCAATTCAAAGATCAGAAGTATAGGGGGACAAAATTTTAAAAACTAAAATCTTAGGAGGTGTCTTATAAAAATACAAAAAATTATGAGGGTAATTTTTAATTTTTTTAAAAAAATTTCTATATAAAAGAAGGATGAAAAATCAAATTTAAAAAATAAAAAAATTTGGAGGGCCACAACCCGCTTTATATCTGCTGTTGCTTATCTACGCAGAAAATCAGAAAATTGTTCAAGCCGCCATCAATTTTCAATAATTCCAGGATTTTTTTTTTCTTAAGTACCACTAAACATAAGTGGCCTGGTTGAAATAGAAGGCCTAATAATTTAAGTTGTTCTCAAGAGTAATGTTACAGCTTCTAAAAGTTGTCTAAACAGAATATTCTAAGTAACAGTTTTATATTAATTGTTTATCACATTAGTGAAATGATGATTGTTACAATAAGGCTGTGATATTATTTAAAATATTTTGTAGGACATAAATTAGACAATTTAGCATTAGTTGTATTCTAAACGCACAACTAAAAATATTGTTAAGGCTTAGTTTGGGCCTTCAAAAAAACTATTAAATTGAAAGAAAATTATATGAAAATGCTACCCTTTTTCTCCTTTTTTTTTTTATTTGGGTGTATTAGATGTCCATAACTTCGTCCCGTTTATTCCTATGGATGTAATAATACCTTGTTCTACTTGTATAAGATAATTATCAAGTCACGCTGATTTTTTTATTTTTATAAATGGATAATTATCAAGTCACGCTGATTTTTTTTTTATTTTTATAAATGGATAATTATCAAGTCATGCTGATTTTTTTATTTTTATAAATGAATCAGTAAGAGGATATTTTGGATCAGTTTACGCACATCAAATTAAGTCTTCCTCTTTGTAACAGTTAAACTTAACTTTCAAGTTCTAATTATTAACGATCGGTGCAGAGAAAAAACTCAAACTTGAGACGCTCACCGACCTTGAAGTATGACTCTAAAAAAATCGTTATTGTTATAGACTTTCGAACATACTATCTACACTTGGAGGTGCTTATTATGTCTCAGCTTGTAAATTATTTATTTATTTATTTAATTTTTTAAGTACAATGATAGGGAGTGAAAATTTTTACTTAAGTAGAAACACGTCATATTTTATCACATATCAAACTTTTTATTTATACTTAGCTATTTAGAAATTTATTCATTTTGTCTATTGTATTTGCACTCATTATATGACCTTGGTGTTAGATTAATAATTCTTTGTTTGTTTTTTTCTTTATTGATTTTCACTTGGAACCATTCTCATGAGCGCCCAAGATAATAAGACGTTGGACGAAATCTCATGAGATACTTATCTACACAGAAAGTAAGAAAATGGTTTGACCAGTGGTTTCTTTTGAAGATATTAGCAAAAACACATTTAGTCTTTGTTTAGATGAAAACAACATGAAAAAAAGTTGCTCTATCAGCACTACACTCTTTTTATTTTTGACTAGCACCACTCATAAGTCAAGTCGTGGACCTAGGTAGTTGACGTGCTGAAGCAATTAAATTAAATAATGAATTAATTTTAAATAAAAAAGATAAGCAAAAAAACATACAGAGAATATACATGATGTACGTGATTCGATAAGATGTTTATATTTACAAACAATGATGATTAATCTATTATATATGAAAAAAAAATATAAGAGTAAAATACTCATAAATTCAAAATTTTTGTTTATACCTAATAATGGCTCACGAAGCGACTCTTCTCATATACATAACCCTAGTGAAAAGACATTGTTATATATATATATATATATATATATATATATATATATATATATATAGGATGGGCACCCGAAATACATCGCTTGGCTGAAATAGAAATGCCTTTTTTCGTTTGTTCTCCTCTATTCGAACAGGAAGGTTGCTGGAATCGCATTTAATAACAAAATAATATACAAAATGAAATTGGGTCAAAATATTTTTCCGGGGTTGTGGATCCATTTTTTGGATTGCAAACGAGTCATAAAAAATTCGGATAAATTTATAATAATAAGTTAACAAGAGTCTCGAAATTTTAAAAATTTAATTTTTATCACTATTTTTTGTAAAATTTATTTTAAAAAAATTAGGAATTCTCCTTCCATATTTTTTTTTTATATTTATTTTTGTCCCCTAATGTAAAGCTGCCATGTCGCTTGAGATGCTCCTTTTAGGCCTACAAATTAGACAATGTGGCATTACTTGTATTCAGAACAGAAAAAAGAAGAAGAGTGAGAACATATTTAAAGACAATGATAATGTTGCAACTGTAATTTTTTGAGTGTATTTTTAATGAATTTATATACAAAAAAGTCTATGCATCATACTAGATAACAATTTTTGTATAAAATTACTAGTATTCATAAGAGATTACTATGTCAATCAATTGCACCAAGAAATTAGTTTATATTGTTTTTTTTCCATTTGACTTTAACCAAAATTCATTAGATCTTTAAAAATATTTTAAGGCCTAGTTTGTGTCTTAAAAAAAAATGGTATCTTTTTTTTCTCGTCCTGAGTCGTCTCACGGATGTAAATAGTTCCCTATTTTCACTCGTACCAAATTAATTGTAAGAATTGACTTTTAAAAAACATTTTTTTCTTAATTTTTTTCCTTATTAAACTCAAAGGAAGGTAACGTAATTTGTCATCTACTCCATTGGCCAAGATCCTATTTATTATATTTTTTTCTTTATTTTTTTCAATGTAATTTTGAATGCATATTACATTATGAATTCAATAATTAAATAATATGTGATGACATGGCATTTATCTAAGTTAACCTGAGGGAAAGGTCCATTATGCATACTCTAATTGGTGGAGTCTCAATCCCATTTGTCGAATGCATTAGACTGTTAGTCTACGTTATTATTGTAATGTAGTGAAAAAATATTCAATAAATTATTAGTTCGACTGAGATAGCATGAAAGAATCTATAAGTTTTGAGGTATATTTAAAAATAATTTTTTTAAAATGTAATTTGTCCTCACTCGATAAAATTTGTTAATAAGTTTCTGACAAAGTCATTTTTAAGATATAACAAAGTTTTTGATCTTCGATTTAAAAAATTGTAACTAGTAAAATTAAAAGAATAGATGGTACCTTTGCAAGTGCGAGCAGGAAATGGTGGACCACTTACTCATCCACTGTCACGTCTCATGGAGCTGTTGGAATGTTATTTTTGCTTTTTTTGGTTTCTCATGGGCAATGCCAGGTACAGTCAAAGATCTATTGTTGACTTGGGAATGGTAAAATCTGCCAAAGGAGATTAAGCAAGTTTGGAGAATAGCTCCAATATGTTTCATGTGAAGCATCTGGACAGAAAAAAACAAACGTGTTTTTGAAGATTTGGAGCTTGCTACTCCTCTTTTTAAAGATGTTTTTTTGCATTCTTTATTTTTTTGGGCCGAAGAGGCTTTACCTGTAAATGTCTCTTCTTTTGTAGTCTTTTTGGATTCTCTAAATCAGATGTAAGCTTTTGAGGCTCTTGCCTTTGATGCCTTTCTTGGGCATCAATATATATACAACCTTACTTATCAAAAAAAAAAATTAAAAGAGTTCTCCAAATGATATAATTTATCTTCTTCAAAAAATATAATTTATTCCTACTCAGTAAAGTATCGAGTTTGCTGATGAGTTTCTAATAATAGATAAAATTATTTTCAGCAAAATTAAAAAACTTTTTAAAAGGATATTTCTTTATAAGAAGTCGTCTCTAAGTAAACTAATAAAGTTGAAAGATTTCTGTAAATAATATAATTTATTCTAGAATACCGAATTTATTAATGATTTATAATAAAAGATAAAATTATCCACTAATAAAGTTGAAACACTTCTCCAAAGAATGTCCTTAGGGCATCTTCAGTAGTGAACCAAACTCATATCAAATTCAAATTTGAGTCAAAATTCACAAAAATCACTCTCCAACTCTAGACTCAAACACATACCAAATCAAGTTTTACTCAAATCCAAACTCAAATTAGCGCATTACTGTTCACAATATCAAATTTTTAACACTTATTTTTTTTTTTCCCCTACTTAGTCTCACTTCATATGAAAAATGAAAGAAAAAGGCAAGGAAAAGAAATGGAAAGAAAATCAGGCAAGGAAAACTGACCTGGAAAGAAAATTAGGAAAAGGAAAAACTCTTGCTGTGCCGATCGTTTCGTTGTAGACGATTGGAAGTTGTAGTCGTTGTTGTTGGGTTTGGTGAGTTTGTTGGGGTGGTGTTGGAGGTGAATCAGAGAGTGTAAAGCGGTAGAAGCCTATTCCTACTTCTGTTCCTCTTCACAGCTTCTTGTCACGGCGGTGACATGTGATCCCACATCGGTTGTAGGAAGGGGGATCTTGGGCCATTTAAGGGGTCTGGTACCTCCACCCATCAGTTGCGACTTTTGGGTTGGAGCCCAGTCCGTGACAGTGGTATCAGAACCCGCCCCGAGACTCCGATGGCCCGGTGGAAACCATAAAGCCGGAGGGCCCGAACCCGCCAGATGGGACCCGCCCGCGACGGGGCGTCGCGGATTTGGGTGGGGGGAGCTGTCACGGCAGTGACATGTGATCCCACATCGGTTGTAGGAAGGGGGATCTTGGGCCATTTAAGGGGTCTGGTACCTCCACCCATCAGTTGCGACTTTTGGGTTGGAGCCCAGTCCGTGACATTCTGCTCCTCCTCCGGCCAAAGCCTTTCCAGCGAAAAAATAATGTATCTGCCGCTTTTCTTACCAAAACCCTATTCATTTGTTCTCCTCTTTTCCTGTAGCAATGTTTTTTTTTTTTTTTTAATGTAATGTTATTTTATTTTTAATATTTTTTTAATTAATGTAATATTTTTTTTAATACAATGTTATTTTATTTTCAATGTTATTTTTAATTAATATATTATTATTTTTTTAATACAATGTTATTTTATTTTCTATATTATTTAAAGATGTAATGCAATATGATTTGAAAAATACACAAAAAATACAGTAAATTAAAAAAAGACAAACATCTTTAAAAAAAATATATATCATTTAAAAAAGTTACATTGAATCAAAAAATTGGTGGGAAAATTTGGGAGACAATGAAAATTAAGAGTGAAAGAGGTTTGGAAGGAAAAAAAAAAAAAGAAAATGATTTTTGAAGGGAAATGCCATAAAATAGCTTTTGGGATAAGGTAAAAATTTTTAAAAAAGATTTGAGTAAAAACTTAAGTGACTGTTGGAAAACATCAAACTCAAGTTCACATTTTATTTAAATTTTAAGTAAAATTTGAGTTTGAGTTTGAGTACATGGTCTTTAAGAAGGTAAAAGGCAGCAATTTTGAAAAAGATTACAAATAACAAACTGGTCGAGTCCCAAAATCAGCAATTTTGTTTTCAGTTTTCACATTTCATTGTGCTTTCCACACCAGTGCAACAGCAACACCCTTTCAGCACCCTCAAAATGCTGAAAATAACCCTAACATTTTCTCTCCAACTCCTATCTAACGTACCCGTCCTCCTCTTCATCTTACCCTTCCATGGAAACTCAGAGAGTTCCAATTTGGAACAAACTGTTCTTCTGAAACTAAAATACTACTGGTCAAATCCTCTCTCCATCAACCACTGGACCTTGTCATCAAATTCTACCTCAACCCACTGTACATGGCCGGAGATCAACTGCACCGACGGTTCGGTCACCGGAATCACGCTTGCCGATAAAAACATCACCGGAAAATTCCCGCCGTTCATCTGCGACCTCAAGAATTTGACCCACATCGATTTCCAAAACAATTACATCACTGGAACATTCCCAACAGTGCTCTACAACTGTTCCAAGCTCCAACTCCTCGACCTCTCTCAGAACAACTTCTTCGGCAGCATTCCCGACGACATCAACCGGTTATCAACTCGGCTCCAGTACCTCCACCTCCATGCCAACAACTTCACCGGTGACATACCCGCCGCAATCGGGCAGTTCTCGGAGCTTAAAACTCTTCATCTTTATGTAAACTATTTTAACGGCTCTGTTCCTCCCGAAATCGGCGACTTGTCAAATCTTGAATTCCTGAGAATGGCCTACAATCAATTCACGCCGTGGAAAATGCCGTCAAGTTTTGGTCAGTTGAAGAAACTTAAAGTAATGTGGATGTCACAAACGAATTTGGTCGACGAACTGCCGGAAACAATGGCGAATATGACTGCACTCGAGAACTTGGACTTGTCGAGAAACAACTTGACCGGAAACATCCCCAGTGGTTTGTTCTTGTTGAAGAACTTAACTACATTGCTTCTATTCAAAAATATGTTGTCGGGGGGAATTCCAAGAAAGGTTGAAGCTTCGAATTTTGACGTGATCGATTTATCGGAAAACAAATTGACCGGGACAATCCCGGATGATTTCGGGAAACTGAAAAAATTAACGGGTTTGGCCTTGTTTCTCAATCAATTGTCCGGCGAAGTTCCGTTCACCATCGGCAGAATTTCGACATTGAAAGCATTTAAGTTGTTTAACAACAATCTTTCTGGAGAACTGCCGCCGGACCTTGGGCGATACTCAATGCTCGAGAGCTTCGAAGTCTCGTCCAATTTGTTTACAGGCCGATTGCCGGAGCACTTGTGCGCTAAGGGTGTCTTGGTAGATGTCGTAGCTCACGGAAACAATCTTACCGGAGAATTGCCAAATTCGCTTGGGAATTGTAAGAGTTTGTCAGCTGTTCGGGTTCGTGGGAATCGATTGTCCGGCGACATTCCGACTGGTTTGTGGACATCAGTCAATTTGATAGAGTTGATGATTAACGACAATTCCTTCACCGGTCAGCTTCCTGATAACGTGGCAACAAATTTGTCACAGCTCGTGATCAGTAACAACCAGTTTTCCGGTGAAATTCCCGCTAGGATTTCATCATGGAGGAATTTGATGGTGTTCAATGCAAGCAACAACCACTTTAACGGTAAAATTCCGCAAGAGTTGACAGCTCTTCCATTTCTGATAACACTCTTGCTCGACGGGAATCAACTTTCCGGGAATTTTCCTTCAGAAATAGTTTCATGGAGGTCTCTGAATACTTTAAACCTCAGCGGAAACAGACTTTCTGGAAAAATTCCGGCTGGAATTGGTTCTTTGCCTCTCACCCGTTTGGACTTTTCTGAAAATGATTTCTCCGGTCAAATTCCCCCTCAAATCGGCCTTTTAAGTCTAAGTGTACTCAATTTCTCTTCCAATCATCTCACCGGGAGAATCCCAGTTCAGTTTGACAACGCAGTTTTTGGCAGCAGCTTCTTGAACAACCCTGGTCTTTGTGCAAGTGACCCATCACTAGGCATTGATGTTTGCAATTCAAAGAAAATTTCATCAGAGCTTTTGATTATGCTTACAAGTATAGCAACAAGTTTGTTTGTATCGATCATATTATTTGGGCTGTTCATGATAAAAAAATATGGAAGGAGGAAGATTGGACTGGATTTGACATGGAAGCTCACTCAATTTCAGAAATTGAATTTCACAGAATCAAACATCTTGACAGGTTTGATAGAAAGTAATGTGATGGGAAGTGGTGGGTCAGGGAAAGTATATCGTGTTGCTGTAAATGATTCGGGTGAATGTGTTGCTGTGAAGAAGATTTGTAACAACAGAAAGCTGCACGAAAAGCTTGAGAAGGAATTTCAAGCAGAAGTTGAGATACTGGGCTTGATTCGACATGCCAACATAGTGAAACTGTTGTGCTGCATGTCAAGTGAGAACTCAAAACTACTCGTATACGAGTTTTTGGAAAATTGCAGCTTGGATCGATGGCTCAATGGAAGGAAGAAGCGGTCCGACATCACAGGCGTCTCTGGTTCAGTTCACCATGTTGTCCTGGATTGGCCTAAGAGGTTGCAGATTGCGGTGGGTGCTGCCCAGGGACTCTGCTACATGCACCATGATTGTTCACCTGCGATAATCCATCGCGATGTGAAATCAAGCAACATCCTGTTGGATTCTGAGTTCAATGCGAAAATTGCAGATTTTGGTCTAGCCATGATGTTGATCAAGCATGGAGAGCCTAATTCAATGTCCGCTGTGGCTGGCTCTTTTGGGTACATTGCTCCAGGTATGTGAGATTCAAAACTTGTTCACAATTTTTTTTTTTTTTACAGAGTCACATCCATGATTCATGTTATTAACTATATGAATTGAATTTCAGAGTATGCTCATACACGAAGGGTGAACGAAAAGATTGATGTATATAGCTTCGGGGTGGTTCTTTTAGAACTGGTGACTGGTAGAGAAGCTAACTATGGAGATGAAAACTCTTGCCTGGCTGAATGGGCATGGCGTCACATTCAAGAAGACAACCCCATAGTTGATGCCTTTGATGCAGAGATCAAAGAACCTTGTTACTTTGACGAAATGAGCAGGGTTTTCGGGCTTGGGATTTTATGTACTGGCACACTGCCTTCGACTAGGCCTACCATGAAACAGGTTTTGCAAATCTTGCACCGATGCAATCACTCACTTGGATTTGAACAGAGGAATGGTGGAAGTGAGTATGATGCTGTTCCCCTCCTCAACAATTCTAAGCACAGGAGTATACTTGATTATGGCAATGGCAGTTTGGCATCAAGCGTATGACTCCATTGAATACATAAGGTGATCAGTGATTTCGGGGAAACAAGAGTTACAAGACCATGGTCTGGGAACCAATTAGTGCTAGTCCAGTTAGCCACCCATGACCTCCCCTCTGGTCATGGATTCAAGTCCCACTCGCCTACAAGAGGAGCCATGGACTGGGCTGGACTTGTCTGTCCCAAGGCCCAGATTACTGTGATTCTATGATAGGTATTGTTGGAATTTGTAATGTATGTTAAGGGTCCAGATTACTGCGATTCTATGATAGGTATTGTTGGAATTTGTAATGTATGTTAAGTAATACCATCACTGAAATAAAAAATAAAGAAGACCATGATTTGGGAAAACTATCTCAGGCATTTTGTGTTTTATATATATATATATATATATATATATATATATATAGGGATGCCCTTACCTGGCTGCCTTCATTGAAACTACAAGCACCTGTTCCTTTCCTTAAAACCCACTCCCCGTGAGCATTGATTGGGCATATGTAAATGGGCACACAAGAGAGCATCCAACTGCAACCTGATACAACCACTCTCAATTCATGAAGAAAGATTTTTCTTGGTTTCGTAAAGCATCCTATGAAACAATATCTCCCAAATAAATCTAGGCTCATCAGAACTACACGTACCAAATCAATTAATACCCATAAATTCTGTTTTATTTGCACTAGGAGATGAGAGAAAGACCCCCCAAAGTAGCTACTCAAAAAACAGTCTAAATTCCCAATTTTATTCACTATTTCATGAGAAAATGAACTTGCACCAGTAACAACACAACCTGAGCAGTAGAAAGAGAGCAGAAAAAGCAGGTAACATTTTTCATGAAATTCCAGGCACCTTAACCACACATTTGATCCACTGCTTGGTTACATGCTCTGCAGGACTATAATTGAGGATTTGCTGGCATGTTCATTTGAATTAGGAGGTGAGGAAAGCTCTAAATGATCCAAAAGAAGTTGAGAAGAAAAAGGGGCAAAGGTAAATATATGAAATCTAAAAAGGGTAACCTTCTCTAACCAGAACACACTGGCTCAGACCATATTTAAGACTCCTCAACCTCAAGGTACTGGGAATGCGAGGCTGCTAGGAGGGCAGCTCCAATGCCTGATCCATCATTGGAATGCTCAATGGCAATGCTATCAGAAACCTTCCCCAGTAACTCCTCTAGGGTGCTCCCCATACAATTTCTGAATTTGGTGTATTACTCAAACAGACCACCATCCCATGCTATCGCTGACCTCCGCTATTCCCCCATCCCTCACCGCGTCTCTCCCTAATTTCTTGTGGATCTTAGGATCCCAGCAGCAGTAGCAAGAGAGAAGAAAAGGCAGGTAACATTTTTCATGAAATTCCAGGCACCTTAACCGCACATTTGATCCACTGCTTGGTTACATGCTCTGCAGGACTATAATTGAGGATTTGTTGGCATGTTCATTTGAATTAGGAGGTGAGGAAAGCTCTAAATGATCCAAAAGAAGTTGCGAAGAAAAAGGGGCAAAGGTAAATATATGAAATCTAAAAAGGGTAAGCTTCTCTAACCAGAACACACTGGCTCAGACCATATTTAAGACTCCTCAACCTCAAGGTACTGGGAGTGCGAGGCTGCTAGGAGGGCAGCTCCAATGCCTGATCCATCATTGGAATGCTTAATGACAATGCTATCAGAAACCTTCACCAGTAACTCCTCTAGGGTGCTCCCCATACAATTTCTGAATTTGGTGTAGTGCTCAAACAGACCACCATCCCATGTTATCGCTGACATTTGCTGTTCCCCCGTCCCTCACCATGTCTCTCCCTAATTTCTTGTGGACCTTAGGATCCCGGCAGCAGGAAGGTGGGCTCCACGAGTGGCAACAATGTCACAAGATGAATGACTACTTTTCTTGTTTTCGGGGAAGTATTAGATATCTGAAGCAAATTATGAAAAAAATGAAACAAATGTGAAATCATTAAATTTCTGCTCTCCCGGTAGCAAAGTTCACATCAACAGCACTAGCTCTAATTGCTCATATGATAACTCAAATAATATATATTTTATATAAATATATATATATATATATAGAGAGGGGGGGGGGGGAGAGAGAGAGAGAGAGAGAGAGAGAGAACATAAATAAAAAAATGGGTCCTTGAAGAAATTAATTGAGCAATATTACTTCAAGCTTTTCAATTTATACAGCATATCATACGTCTAAAATGACAAGTACATGATGTTATTTAAGAATTAGAAACTGATGGATAGCTACTCAGACAATGGGCTTATTATGCTAACTTTCTCTAAATTTTCTGAAACAAGAAAAAAATGGCCAGTTTCATGTTTGGTGTCTGGCAGTCCCAAAAAAACACCAAAGGCATGAATAAACTTAATTTATCGAATTTGTTTATTCTCAGTTTTGTGAACAAAAATTTGCAGTGGATGGGGAATCCAAAAATTTTGTGCAATTTAAAACCCACAAAAAGAAAATAAAAATGCAATTAATGATAATTTTAGGATGGTTTAAAACTGAGTTTAAACCACTTTGTAAGCATGAAGGGTTAGTCAGTTAGTCCAGACTAGGTCTTGTAATGCCCAATTGGTTTCAAGGCTAAACTTAAACCTTGCAATTTAGAAAGTTTCATATGTAGACACAAGAATCATCCAGAATAGAACACTCTAAGCTCAGGTAGAGGATTGAAGTAATTAAATTTCTGAATGATTTCCATCTTACATTGGGGCGTGTAGGAATTCTGCAGAGCAAAATCACAGGATCGATAACCAAATTTGAGTGAAATCAGTGAGAGAGGAGAACTATCCCCCAAGTTCTGCACGAGTTGGAATTACAGGCACAAGAAAATTCCCAAATGGAGAATCAAAGATTCTGAAGTTTCAAGTGCAACCGTCTTGCTGTGCTTGTGCTACTGCATAATTGTTAGCATGTTGAATCCTTTAATGGATTCCACTAGTTTGAGCTGCATGAGCCTACATATCCATGTTACATAGTAAGAAACTAGGTTTAAGATTTTTAAAAATAAAATAAAAAATACAAGGACATAGCTGAGGAGAAAATACATACTGTGGATCTATTTATTGATGTTGCAACAGCATCTTTCTTTTCAGCTGGTGAAGAGGCATTCCTGCAACGACAAGAGTTGTATGTGCATATTAAATATTACATTCAACAAACAGGACGTGAATTACCTTAAAGAAATTGTCACACTTGCAATGCCCATCATATATGTTTATAAGTTTGAACAGGAAACTTGTTTGTTAAAATATAATTCTGTTGCTGCTAGAACTCAACTAGTGTTACAAATAGCTTTGCTTTAAACTTCAAACAAAATTAATATTTTAAAGTTTTATTAAGCTATAACTAGAGTGAAAATAGTTTGAGATATATTAAGGAAATGAAGAGGGCAGACAGTCAATTATTGAGAAAAAAATGAAAAATGGTAGCCGGTGATATGAAATGAATTTTCATAGATACAAAACCCTAAACAAACCAAATATTACAATTTACAGGTAAAAGGGGTCCCTGTGGAGGTAAATAAAAAAATAGCAGTATAATATAAACTGCTGGAAGAAAATCTTGCAATCAGTATCAAATTAAAAGCATGAAAAGAATTCATAATACTCATACCACAAAATTTTCTTTTCACAAACTTCAATGATCCTAAAACAATTATATACAAGCGCTAATGACTCAGTTGTCTATTAAAAGGAAAAGAAGAAACAAGAGGTTTTTTTTTTTTTTTTGGTGTGGGTGGTTTTGGGGGGGCTCATGACTTCTTAAAATCGGTTAGGAGAAGTGTCATCACCAAATCTCTATTGCCTTGGGAATTTTTTATTTAGATTGCACCATATCAAATGTGATACATTTCAATCCAAATTGTCAAATCTGGCAATATATATAATCTCTTCTTTTTTATTTTCTTTATAATTCTCATCTTATACGGTAAAACCTTAACAGTTGTGGATTAGGGAGGGAAAAAAAAGGTAAAAGCACAAATAACCCCAATGGAAATAAGAAACATTTGATACCGTGCTTAATATAGGTTAGGTCTAATAGTTTTTGCTCAGCCTCTCGGCTTGCTTGTGGGGTGGAACACTGCATATATCTAACCCACCCCACAATAGCTGGTATGTCCTTCGCAAGAGTATCCTTTTTTTTTTTTGGCCCAGATTTCATGCAGTTAGTGTTCTTGTCCTCACTAAATTCAATAACGAATATCTTCTGGTCATATGATTTTGCCTTTTATCTAACAGCTTTTGCTAATGTACATAGAAAACTAGTGCACTACTGCACTCTGAAGATCCAACCCCACATCACCCTAAGAATAAAACCTCTATCGCATTTGGGATGAACTTGATTAACAGAAAATTCTTGAAATGATAAAGTTTGGATATTTGATCATGGACTTGCAAGCACCCTAAACAAATATGCTCTGCTCTACATAGCCCCTATTCCCTAATAATTCTACAACTCCACCATACACCAAATTTAACATCCTTCAACAAAAACGCATTCTTCCATCATCAACAAAAACAAAAGAAAGATCCACATTGCAATATCTACATGGGTATAGTATGTATATCAGTATATGTGTGTATGTATATTCACCAGAATGATATTGAAAAAATTACACGAAGAATTAAGAACTCATAACAAATCAAGTATTGAAATACAATTAAAGCAAAATTGATTGCAAGATCATTGTTGAAAAGCACCAATAAACAAAAAAAAAAAAAATCGTATTACTACAAATTAATATAGAATGAGTTTTTAGTAGAGAATGAAGGATTCTAGGGATTGATTACTTGCGACGCGGTGGACGATCAATTTTCCTTGTGTTCAATTTGGGTGCCATTTTCGCGTTTTCGCTTCAAATGTGTCTAAACAGAGCCCTAAAAGCAGAAGGGCAGGAGAAAGATGGAAAGTTGTGTTTTCAGAAAGTATTGGGCCCAAACTTTTAAGGAACATCAACATCAATTGCCCAGACCCGTTTATTAGGCCCATTAACATGCTATTTGCTTTTTGGTTAATGCTTCCCTTCATTAGAGATATAAACAATTATCCCTGCTGCATGTGATTTCATTTATGTGAATTTCTACATATGTAAGACCTAGTTAATTTGGAAGAGGGCAAGACTCGGTCCCATATTTGTGGGAAGATTTAGAGGTTGTCATCCGACGTGATGATAAGGTCTCCTCTGCCCAGAATAGTGGCACTGCTTCAAGTTTTGGGAATTAGGCTCTACAAAATGCAAGCAAGGCTTACTACCTAGCTCACTATCTCATTGCGGTGTTTATGGTCAAATAGAATTAATCTCATAAGTGAATTAATTGGGACTAGCACACTTGATAAAGGTTATTAATTTGAGTTTTATTTTTTTTTATTAAGAGAATGTAAGAATTATTTTTATCCAATAATAATTTGAGTTGATTTATTTATTCTAAGTTCATATTTAAAAGACTTGTGTTATTATGCTGTTATATAATATGTTGCAGACATGGGTGCTGCAAATTTTCATTGTTATGCTTGGGCCTAGTAGTGACTTTGTAGATGGGATCTCCAGATTCAATATATATGATGTTGTCAGGGACTCCTTGGAATCTCTCTCTCTTTCTCTCTCTCTCTCTATATATATATATATATATATTCAATATTGAAGATCTAAGACTCTAAAGTGGTTTGATCCTGCAAATCCATCCAAATCTGATACCCATCATTTAAAAAATTTTAGTGGAATATGGCTACATGATATTGGAAAATCATTTCTCTTGATCCAGTTTTCCAATCATCAACATAAGATCATTTTCGTGTGCTCAATGGTGGTTCAAAAAAGTTGTCCTCACCCTCCCATTTCTTTTTCCTTCATATTTGACCATTCAGCAGGAAAAAAAAATAGTTTTGACTCTATTCCAATCTTACAAGCTATAATTGTCATATTTCTATGTTTCAAATGTATGACGATTTTTTTTTTAAAGCCTAGCTAATTACTGAAATGATAATATTATTAACCCATCTCCCGTTATCTTACTAAACTTAAATTCTATTTTCTTTTTTAGGAATGAGGGAAAAATTGGTTACATAAATTTGCTTTGTAGTTGACTCTCATTTTATATAATTAAGTAATTAAGAATAATACAAAAATACATTTTTAAGATGCTTAATAATTAACAAATTAATAAATCAAGTATATAGACTTGAGAAATAATCTTTGAACTAAAATAATTAAAATATTTAATTAAGTTAATAGATTAAACTATAGGATTCATTAGAGTTTTTCTTTAAAACCTTAGACTAAAAGAGAATTTTTTTTTCCGATAATGAGAACAAATCTCCTTTTTCTGTACTTTGCAACTTTGAGATCAATACTTATTTTAATCTACCTCTCTCATATAAACATTCTTTTCTATTCCTTAAGTTATTTTAAATTGATATAAAAATAGAAAATAAAGAATCAAACTAACATCAATTGTGTAGAGATAGAAACTTGCACCACTCAGATAGAAAATAACATAAATATAAGAATACATATAAAATGATGAAACAAAGGGTTATTGAATATTTTTCTTTCCGACAGGGTCTGAGTACATTACAACTATGACATGAACAATGTGAGATTGCATGATGGAAATCATGGGCATCGACCACAAAGTCTGTGGGCTACCAATGGGTAATTGCCCAACCGGGGCAAAAGCCACATCTGAAAATGAATTGGGATTGGACTTAAAAAAAGATCCCAAAAGTTTTGGTCTCACTTTTGATATTTTGCATTAATTAAGGAATCCCATTTCATAAAATATGTTTAATTACTTTGTGAAGGAAGCACCATTTTTGACTCCCTCACATGATCTAAACTTGGCAAATCCTCTGCTTCCAGATGGCAATATAATTTGTCACATGGATTCCACTAGCCTTTTTCAAATTATATTACATTGCACCATTTCATCTGATATGTCAGAATATAGTAATTTTAAAAATCATAATTTGAGAAATAAAAAATCATCACGTTACGTTAAGGATATAATTAGAAATATAAATTAAAATGAGCAATGTTACATTTTTTAAATTTTTATTTCAAATAATGTGTCATTTACATAATACTGGATTACTAGTAATTTGAAATTATGTAATTAAAGTGATTCTTTTATTTCAATGTCATATTATTTGAGATACAAATTTGAGAAGTATAATATTTTTTATAAAATTTTCTTTTGAATTACTTTGTACTAAACTAATGGATTCAAGTAAATGGACCTTCCGGGTAAGAAGAATTGAATTTGATTAATTTAACTTATAAGATATGTAATAGTTAGAAAATTAGAAAAATGAAACAAATAATGAGTTACGTTTACGCAAGTCAAAGATTCTCTTAGTATCATTTCCCATTTTTGGACAAAAAACTGAAAGACAGAAATCAACCTGTAAATCTGTAATATCATTTTTGTAACAACATATGACTTTTTAATGCTCTAGATACTCGTATATTAAAAATCATCTTTTTTTTTTCTTTTTGTTGTTGTTTATGTGGAAGCAGCAATACCTTCCAAAATTGGTTATTGTAATATCAAAACCGTGTCGTATGCCTAGACAGAACTTTGGAATTGAAAAGAAAGGCTTTATCGGATAAATACGAGAAACACTCCATCACTGTCTCTCCCACACCCTTTTTTCCAATCCGATTACCTCTAATCTCCGCCGCTCCATGGCCACCACCACCCTCACTTCCGTCGAGCCAGTTACTCCGGCCAACACACGTCTGGGCTGGATCGGGACCGGGGTGATGGGTCGGTCCATGTGCTCCCATCTAATCAAGGCCGGCTACACACTTACCATCTTCACCCGTACCCAGTCCAAAGCTCAGCCCCTCCTCGACGTTGGGGCCCACTGGGCGCCCTCCCCTCTAGCCGTCGCCTCTCAATCCGACGTCGTCTTCTCCATTGTCGGCTACCCCTCCGACGTCCGCCAAGTCCACCTCGACCCCTCTTCCGGAGCTCTCGCAGGTCTCCGACCTGGTGGTGTTCTCGTTGACATGACGACCTCCGACCCATCCCTAGCCGTCGAGCTCTCCTCGGCCGCCGCCTCCAAATCCTGCTCCGCTATCGACGCCCCCGTCTCTGGCGGCGATCGCGGCGCCAAAAACGCAACTCTATCGATCTTCGCTGGTGGCGATGAACCCACCGTCCGCCGCCTAACCCCAATCTTTACGCTTCTCGGCAAAGTAAATTACATGGGCGGAACCGGTAAAGGCCAATTCGCGAAGCTCGCGAACCAAATTACAATTGCTTCCACAATGTTAGGATTAGTGGAAGGGTTGATATACGCACATAAGGCCGGTCTCGATTTATCTCTATATTTGGATGCGATTTCTACCGGGGCGGCTGGATCGAAATCTTTGGATTTCCACGGGAATAGGATATTGAAGAGGGACTTTGAGGCAGGGTTCTTTGTGAACCACTTTGTGAAAGATTTGGGGATTTGTTTGAGGGAATGTCAAAATATGGCGCTTGCTTTGCCTGGATTGGCACTTGCTCAGCAGCTTTATGTGTCACTCAAGGCTCATGGAGAGGGTGATTTGGGCACCCAAGCGCTTATTCTGGCTCTCGAACGGCTCAACAATATTTCACTTGAATCTGCATCCTCTTCAATGGAGTAGTCTTAGACTGGTAAAAATTTGATTTTTATGGGGAATTTGCAGTTATATTTTTAGCTTTGTATCTGGTTTTGTCATTTTGATGTATTGGCATAGTTCACAAGTGCATGTATCTTCATTTTCGATGGTAAACATGAAAATAGCGGTATTATAAAATTACTTTTAGTGGTTATGTTGATTCTTGACTGTTTGCTAGTGTTTTGTTAGCTTTTTCGGGTATTTTTGTGGGTATGTTGATTTATGGTTGCATTGTTATTGCTCCACTGCCATTTGAAGAAAGTGAGGAACTTGGATATGAGATATTGCATGTTTTGCTTCGTTTTCCGCTTTATTTCACACATATTCAGGATGCCCAAGTGAGTAGAATATGTGAAGTTTGTGATTTAAGTGCTAGAGAGCTGTAGAGCTATTTAGTAAAACCTGAGACATTACCTTCTTCTTTATATGAAGTTGTGGATAGTCTGGTATTGTAAATATCTTTGGGAAATTATAACAACTACGAAACTATGGGATTGCTGTTAAATAATTGTGAGTGGTTTAATTAGGAGAACATTGAAAATAGAAGATAATGAAGACATAATAAGATATTATTGGGTTGTTGAGCTTGTATGTCAATTATCACAAGATTGTGATTGTTATGCCACAAATATGCTATTTTGGGCGTGTTATTTTTTTGAACATGGGAGATACTAGATTCAGAATTAACTCCTGAATGTTGTTGTTGGTTGTTGAGAACGAAGAGGTCAATTATGATTTCAAGTTGAAATCGATTGGTGTATCCCCCTGCGTGGATGTTAGATCTTTATATTGGACTTGATCTTGTGATCTTCTGAGGTGGACATGATGATCATGCTCCTGGGCTGCATGCTTCATTTAGTTTCCAGAAGTTTAAAACTATGGTTTTGGGTCCACTGAATTCTGTGGTTAAGTGGCCTACCCCACTATCTATTGAAGCCTTCTGTTGAAGGATAGAGATACTATGCTAGTAAGTTCTAAAATTGGTGAAAGAAGGCACAAAATCAGTATTTAAAAAATCTTTATTGAGGTCCGCTTTGAAGCTTGAAATCCTCAAAATGCCTTGAGGCTTTGAAGAAAGCAATGGTTCTAGAAGCATACACTTCAATCAAATTCAAAGACATTCAAAAGTGTCACTTCAAACAATTTTTTGGATGAAATGCTTCTAGTACTTTGAGAGTTTGAAAAAAAAGCTTAAAAAAATATAAACCCTTACCTTGTAAATTTGGCATAAAAGAATGAGTAAATTCTAATCCTTTACTTTCGATGGAATCCATAGATGGAGAGTAATTTATAATCAATAGTGATGCTTGGATACTTTCATTGAAACCCTAACACATAGTTTGCTCACATCTTGAATTAATTCAAGGACATATTTTGAGAAATTCTGACTGCTAGTCAGAAATGCTTGTAGGCTTCGAACAGTTATAATGGCCGAATCTAATAGGATAACAACTACAGCTGAAAAAGTAACAAGTAATCGGCCATGCACTTGCAAACCCCCTGTTTTCCAATAGAAATGTTGGCCTACTTCCACACCGAATATGTTGTATAATCCTCTTAATGTGTTGATAGAAAAGTCATATTTTTTTCTAATAGAAATTGAACTTCAAATGAAATTATTTTGATTCAATCATCTCTTCCTCAACTTGTCTACTTGAATCATATATTTTGAATACCAACTAATATTAAAAAAGGACTTTTACATAGATTTGTTATTCTTTCCTAGGACTTTCATATGATATTGGATCTTTTTCTTCTCTAAAAAACAGTAGAGAGAGAGAGAGAGAGAAGTGTTATACCGTGAGTTTTTGGATATAATATACTTTCAAATTAGTATTACTACAGAAACTATATCATTGATCTCACCACTCAGGACCTCCACCGCAGCCAACATGCTTGCTGATTGTGGTGTACCTCCTCCAAGGTGTCTGCACACTAGCTGAATCGACTTGGAACTTGGATTGAGGTACTGCTTGTTTTGCTTTATATTTTGCTCTATTTTGTAACTTCCAGTCCAAAGCAATTTGTTTGCCTTTAGACCCTGAAGCAAGTAGCATTATGTGAAATATGTGATTTAATTGCTTAAGATAGAGTTTTACGGGAAGTGTGAGATTCCTGAGACTATATCTGGGATTGCAAAAATCGTTAGGATAATTCATAAAGCCATTGAACCATTTAATTTCTCTTAGCTAATTGAAACTAGTTTCTCAATTTGGCGGAAATAGAATTCATTGAAAGTAGAAGATTATGTAGACATAATAAGAATTTATTGGGATGCTGCTTATGTATAGTTGAGATTGTCATTCAGGTGCCACAAATGTGCTATTTGGGCATGCTATTGAACTTTGGGTGCACTTTACTCAGATTATTTCTGAAAGTTATGATCATTTAATGATGTTGAGATCTAAACTACGGTCAGTCATAGTTTCAAGTCAAAGTCAGAAAAGACTTGTAAAAAAAAAAAAAGGTAAAATTCAAAAAAGGTATCACCATCTGGCTGGGTTGAGAAGACTTTATATTGGAGTTGATTTTGTGATCCCGTAAAGGCTAGAGCTGATATGAAAACAATGCTGCTTAGCTTCTAGGGTTAATCCAGTTTCCAGAAGTTTAGAAGCATACTTTTGGGTCCAAACTATGGGAGCTAAGTGGCTTGCCCCACTAACTAGTAAAGCCTTTTGTTGAAGGGACAGAAGTAGTGTGCAAGTCAGCATTGAAGTTAGGTTAAAGAAGGCACAAAACATTTTGATTGATAATTCCTAATCCATGTATTAATATCCCTATGCTATGTAGTCCATTCGCAAATTATTACCAAACCATAGATGCATTATAGTCGAAGGGGTTTTTCTTATGTTGATAGGAGAAGTGCACAGAGGGGGAGAATGTGGCTATTTGTGCATAGGGTTTTTCTTATGTTCACAGCTCCTTTGGACATGTGGCTGTCAGAGTAAATCCTCGATATGCGACCCCACCCCAAAAACTACCTATTGGGTATGACGAGGCACGCCTTCGGCATGTCTCGAACTGGAGACCTCTCGGGGACAATCATTTATTCTCAAGGCCTTGCCAGCTGAGGTAACCTTGGAGGTTATGTTTCTTATGTTGATATGAGAAGTGGTGGGGGGAGAAGGTGTTTTTTTTTTTTTTTTTGAGGAAGATTAAACATGTTTTTCCTTGATTGGCTCTAGTTTAGCGGCTTTATCTCACTTACAGTCCATTTGGATAAGTTGGAGGGAGAGCATTAGTTATGAGAAAGAGGAAAGGAGAGTGTTATCACTCCTTCATATTTAGATAACTAATGAGGGGATAGAGAGGAGAACGTAGTGTAATCCTCTATCTTATTTGGGAGTGATAGAGGAGAGAAAAGAAAGGAAAGGGTTTTATATTAATTTACTATTATGCCCTTTTTAGATTCATTAAATAGCTGTTTTTTTATTTTTACCTTTCTAATTTAAGGAGATTATTTGTATTATAAAAAATTTGCTAAATTGTTCTCTCCTCTCCTTCCGTCTCCTCCCACTTGTGGAGGGATTGTAAAATGGTTAAAATAAGTGTTGAACTCTCCCTCCTTCTCCCTTCCTCTCCCTCTCTCTTCTTTCTAATTTTTAAACCAAATATGAAATAAACTCCCCCTCCCCCTCCTTCCCCTTTCCTTCAAACTCCTTCCATTCAAACGGCTTGTAAAGGTTCAGGGGTAGTGAAATTTTGGTGCCCAAGCTTCTTCTCTGGCAGCTTGAAAATATTTCCCTCAAATTTGCACCTTCTTCATGTCTGCCATTTTTTTTTAACGAGTTAGGTAATTGTATTAAAAAAGGTGCCCGAGGAGAGGAACCCATAATTACAAGTTGAAAGACTACAAAACTAAAGTCCTAAATCCTAAAAAGCTCAACAACAGAAAATACATACATAGAAAAGGCCTCTCTGACCCCTAATGCTGAACATCCTTAAAAGTAAAAGGAAAATATTCTATCCCCTCAAAAGTCTTATTATTTCTTTCCCTCCATATACACCAAAGAAGCCAAATAGGTGTCATTCTCCATACTAATTTCACTTGTCCTCTAACATGGCTGCATCCCCAGCTCAAAAAAAGCTCATTGATTGTTGCTGGCTGCACCCAAGAGAGAGGCCAAAAAGAGCAAAAACCGGATTCCAAGCATCCATAGCAAAACCCACAGTGAATTAGAAGACCGTCTACTGATTCCACTACACTTCTACTCATACAACAACGACCATCCAACTACAACACCCTTCTTATACCAATAATAAATTGTTCTGTTGAGCAACCATAATTATCTATTTTTCCCTTTGGATATGGTTTTCTTGGCATAGTTGATGAAAATGGGTTGTCATTATCTAATGGTTATGGTAATCCCAAGAGGTAGCTCAATTGGAAACGTTAGAGGAATAAGTGCTCATAGAGGTGCAGGTCACTTGTTCAATACTTCATGGGTGCTCTGGGACCATCCTGCTGCATAGTCAAAGGCTGTGTGAAAATGCTTGGTGGCGCTCCAAGTTTACAATTTGGCCATGTATCCAAAGGGCTAGGTGGTGTCAGCTCTTGGGTAATCCAAAAAAAAAAAATCTAATGGTAATGGTAAACAAACCAAAATAGCGGGTGTTTACTTAGGTTGTGTAATGACTTGCACTCTTTCTTGCTTATGGTTGCTCTCCGACATAGATCTTGGAAAAAAAATGAAAGAATGTTATTGCAGTTCCATGTTAAATGCTCTTACGTTGTGTTTGGCACTGCACAATTAGGGTTTCGCAATTGAAATTGGTTGGAATTGAAGCAAGTTAGTTTAAATTTTGAGTTAATTTTCCTTTAATTCCAATCAATTTCAATTTTAATGCTCCAATTTTACAATGCCAAACATGGCAATAGGGAAATGTAGAATCTAAGGATAATTGATTTGGGTATGGCGTTGGCATGTTTTGGTTTGTATTATTTTTTGATTAAAACTGTTTTTCTGAGAAGATAAAAGACGAGAAATCAAGATAGTTTTGAGGAAGCCAAAAGAAAACAACGAGACGTGCCTGTGTAATGTGCAACACGGGTGCTTTTATGAGCTGCTGTTAAATATTGGGCACCCACCCACCACACCCAAAGCTCTTGTAGCACAATAAAAAAGTACAGGAGGGGGAGGAGGTCGAGGGTTTAAGTCTGAATTAAAACGTAAAGGTGTGTCTTACCTATATATATATATATAAAAAAATCTGATAATAACCTAGATCCAGTAGATTTTGGAATGCTAATCTCGTGTGGGAATCCAAATATTTCCAGGCTAGCCTGTTCTTTCCAAGTGGAATTAATGTTAAATGTGGGATATCTAGATATTAAATTTCTTGAGAGAATTAAAGGAGGAGGTGCTGTCTTTTCTCAAGATCAAACTGAAAAATCACTGCCCCTTCAAAGTTGAAAGGATTGTTGTCATACCCTCAGTCCTTTCTTGTCCATATTGGTATGGAATTGGCTTCAAATCCGAACTAGTTTGAAAGCTCCTCTAGGCAGTTGACCTAGAACGCATTGAGCTTCATGTTGGCTCTAAATTTTTCTAGTAACTAATCCAATATTATGAAAGATTTATACTTATCTACACATACATACATATTATGAAAGATGTAACCCAGTTAACAGAAGTTCAGGTTGAGTTGTTTGGATATTGGCTTGAAGAAACCATAGTTACCACACAATTGGCTCGAATTGGATTGCACGATTAAAAAAGTGGATCATTCGTGATATTGGCTTGAACAAACCAAGGTTCTCCCAAATGTGAGTGATGTGCAGTTATTGTAAAGTTTATAGATTGTTTGAGACACAAATTTAGTGATAATTTTTGGATAAGTATAACATTATTCATAAAATAGTTTTCACTATTTACCAATTGTGTGCATGCAAATCTACATAAGATAATTAAATAACCTATTTGTGCACTTCTAGTTAATTTTACTGCGATTCATTATTAGGAGTTAAACGTTGGAGAAAATTTTATGAGGTACTCTTCTCCAAAATCTTTGCACCGACTCTCAATTATTCTAACTGACCATTCTCATCCAAATAATAATTTCTTTGGAAAGAATCGTGTTAAACTTAACTACATTTCTCACTTCTTCAAGATACAATGGAGTGGGACCTACTATCGTTACATAGTGGGTCTCACCTCATGTAACATTTTCCAAATCCTAAGTTCAAGGGAATGAGAAATGATTCCCTTCACAATATTGGCAAGCAATTTTATTTTGTTTTGAACTGACATGAAACATCTCTCTCTCTCTCTCTCAATTATGATAGACATACAAAAATTCTCTCCCAAATTTCTTTTAATTCATGAATGTGAACTAGTTTTCGGGTGGGTGTAAGTTGACTGGAAACTAAGCCGCATGGGAACATCCTCGTGTGGTCAAACCACATTTATCACGGCGGGCCGTTAAGTGGTTGAAGTACCTGTCTATTGATACGTTGTTCGAACATTTAGGAAGAAAATTTGTACCAATTATTCTCCAAGTCTTCTATTCAAAGTGGTGTAAGCCTCTATTTTTTTATGCAAGTGGTGTGAGTTTAATACCCTCTTCTCTCATCATTGTATAAAAGTGGTAAATTACACTGATATTTCTTAAATTTTTGATAATTATAAAGATTTTTTTTTAGATTTTTGAAAGAGATATATTTTTCATTTTGATCTTTTTTTGTCAAACAAAAACATTTTAAACAAAATTTAATTAAAATTAAAAAAAATATGAAAGAGTATTTTTGTTATTTTGAAATATATTCATTTTGTCTATTGTCTTTGTTCTCATTAGATGACCTTGCTTGGTGTTTGATTATTAATTATTTTGTCTATTTTATTTTATTATTTTGTTTTTGATGATTTTTACTTGGAACCATTATCTTGAGCCACTAAGCCAATTCAAAGACGTTGGACGACATTTCACGTTATACTCATTCTACCTACATAGTAAGAAAATTGTTCTATGCCAAGACATCAATTTTTAATAATCACATGATTCCCAACACATTCAGTCCTTTGTTTAGATCAAAACAACATGATAAAAGTTGTTCTATTAAAAGAGAGAGAGAGAGAGAGAGAGAGAGAGAGAGAGAGAGAGAGAGAGAGAGTATTCTAACAAAACAATAACAATAGGAGACAATGATAAGTTGCAACTCTATTTATGTATCTGAGTCGTCAGGGCCAAAATTATATTTTGACATTATTACTGTACAAAAACATTATATTTTGACAACTCTGTTGTAATATTAAAATGTTATTTTTTTTTAACACAAGTGATTCAATGACAAGCAAATGATTCAAAACAATAGATAAAATCATGTTGCTGAAGGGTGATGTGGCATGAAATAACATATGCTATTCTTGATGTCATATATAGTATTGGATATGGTATTGTTAAATGACACATGATTGGAGTAACTAAGTTTGTACTCTAATTAAATTTTGGAATTGACATTTCATTAAATATCGTGCCATGCCACCAAGTGATTAACAAGTGATCTAAAATAAAATGATGAAAATTCTCTTTTATCAAGAAGTGACATGGCATGAGATAGCACATGCTATTCTTGATGTCAAATATTACATTAAATATGACATTGTCATATTTTAGTATTATTGGAGCAATATTTTTTACATTTTAATCAAATTTTAAAATTGGCATAACATTTAGCACATACATTGGAGATGTTTAGTCAAAGAGAAATAGTGTATTGTGTCAAAAATGATATTTTTTAAAAAAATATGCAATTAAAATTAAAAAATTATAATAATGTTAAAATATAACTTTGTCAACGAAGAAAAATAACATTTCTTGGAGATATGTGAAATAATAAGATGATGGTCTCATAGTGAGAAAATTAGATCTCCATATTTCAGTTATTATACATATTCACGTGGCCTGGAATCTGATTGTTGCGGAGGAATCTTCAATATTGACCGGAGCCCATTTGTTGAATGCCACAACGAGTGGCCCACTAACAAGAAAATAAATTCGGCCAACCTTACACAAATTTCGAATCTGAAAATCAGCGGTTGCTCCACGGGAAGAAGCAAGAACCACCTCACGAAATGTCAAAATTAACCCCAATATCTATCCAATTCCCATACAACATACTCGCACTCCTATTCCTCACCTTACCCTTCCATGGAAACTCAAGAAGTTCTGATTTAGAACAAACAATCCTACTGGAACTAAAACAACACTGGTCCTATCCACCGTTCATCAACCACTGGACCTGCCGGAAACAATGGCGAATATGACTGCACTCGAGAACTTGGACTTGTAGAGAAACAACTTGACCGGAAACATCCCCAGTGGTTTGTTCTTGTTGAAGAACTTTAACTACGTTGCTTCTATTCAAAAATATGTTTTCGGGGGCAATTCCAAGAAAGGTTGAAGCTTTGAATTTCGACGTGATCGATTTATCCGAAAACAAATTGACCGAGACAATCCCGGATGATCTCGGGAAACTGACAAAATTAACGGGTTTGGCCTTGTTTCTCAATCAATTGTCCGGCGAAGTTCCGTCCAACATCGGTAGAATTTCGACATTGAAAGCATTTAAGTTGTTTAACAACAATCTTTCTGGAGAACTGCCGCCGGACCTTGGGCGATACTCAACGCTCGAGAGCTTCGAAGTCTCGTCCAATCTATTTACAGGCCGATTGCCGGAGCACTTGTGCGCTAATGGCGTCTTGGTAGATGTCGTAGCTCACGGAAACAATCTTACCGGAGAATTGCCAAATTCGCTTGGGAATTGTAAGAGTTTGTCATCTGTTCGAGTTCGTGGGAATCGATTGTCGGGCAACATTCCGTCTGGTTTGTGGACATCAGTCAATTTGACAGTGTTGATGATTAACGACAATTCCTTCACCGGTCAGCTTCCTGATAAAGTGGCAAGACAATTATCACGGCTGCAGATAAATGACAACCAGTTTTCAGGTGAAATTCCGGCTGAGATTTCATCCTCTAGGAATTTGACGATCTTCATGGCAAGTAACAACCTCCTTAACGGTACAATTCCCCAAAAGTTAACGGCTCTTCCACTTTTGACAATTCTTTTGCTTGATGGAAATCACCTTTCCGGGCATTTGCCTTCTAAGATAGTCTCATGGACTCTCTAACTATTTTAAATCTTAGCGGAAATCTGCTTTCTGGGCAAATTCTGGCTGAAATTGGTTCTTGTACTTCCCTCATGTATATGGACCTTTCGGGGAATGAATTCTGGGGCCAAATTCCACCTCAAATCAGCCTTCTAAGGCTAACTTCACTCAACCTCTCTTCCAATCATCTCACCGGGAGAATCCCCGTTGAGTTTGAAAACGCAGTTTTTGGTAGCAGCTTCTTGAACAACCCTGGTCTTTGTGCAAGTAACCCATCACTAGGCATTGATGTTTGCTCTTCCTGGACTCGGACATTAATAAACAAAATATCATCAGAGCTTTTCGCTATCCTTATAACTATAGCAGCAACTTTGTTTGTATTGATCATGTTATCTGGGCTGTTGGTGATCAGATATCATGGAAAGAGCAAGCATGGATTGGATTTGACATGGAAGTTCACTCCATTTGTGAGATTGAATTTCTCAGAGTCAAACATCTCAACAGGTTTGATTGAAAGTAATGTAATCGGAAGTGGAGGGTCAGGGAAAGTATATCATGTTGCTGTGAATGATTCAGGTGAATGTGTTGCTGTTAAGAGGATTTGGAATAACAGAAAGCTGGAAGAAAAGCTTGAGAAGGAATTTCTGGCAGAGGTCGAGATACTGGGCACGATTCGCCACACCAATATAGTGAAACTGTTGTGCTGTATGTCAAGTGAGAACTCAAAACTACTTGTATATGAGTTTTTGGAAAATTGTAGCTTGGATCAATGGCTCCATGGAAGGAAGAGGTGGTCAGGCGCCTCGGGTTCAGTCCACCATGTTGTCCTGGATTGGCCTAAGAGGTTGCAGATTGCAGTTGGTGCAGCCAAGGGGCTGTGCTACATGCACCATGATTGTTCACCTTTGATAGTCCATCGCGACGTGAAATCAAGCAACATCCTGTTAGATTCTGAGTTCAATGCAAAAATTGCAGATTTTGGTCTAGCCAAGATGTTGATCAAGCATGGAGAGCCTAATACAATGTCAGCTGTGGCTGGCTCTTTTGGGTACATTGCTCCAGGTAATTCAAAACTTGTTCACACTTTTTTTCTTCTTCTTTTTTTACTAATATGAACATTTCACTCCTCGGAAGAGTTTAGTCACATTCATGTTAACTTATTAACTATATGAATTTCAGAGTATGCTCATACGAGAAGGGTGAACGAAAAGATTGATGTGTATAGCTTTGGGGTGGTCCTATTAGAACTGGTAACTGGTAGAGAAGCCAATTATGGAGATGAAAATACAAGCCTTGCAGAATGGGCATGGCATCACATTCAAAAAGGCAACCCCATAGTTGATGCCCTGGATGTGGAGATCAAAGAACCTTGTTACTTGGACAAAATGATCAAAGTTTTCGAACTTGGGATTTTTTTTACTGGTACACTGCCTTTGACTAGGCCTACCATGAAACAGGTTTTGCAATTCTTGCTCCCATGTAATCAACCACTGGCTATTGAACAGAGGAATGGAGGAAGTGAATATGATGCCATTCCCTTCCTCAACAATTCTAATCACAGTAGTATGCTAGATTATAGCAATGGTCGTTTGGCATTGAGCATCTGATAACTCCATTCAGAAAACTATTTCATAAGACCTTCATATCATGAATGGTGGAGTGATATGATTAAGAATAGTGAACACTACCGGAAGAGAAATGGTTCCCCTTCTTCATTGATATCAGTACATTACTAGAATGCCTGATACAGGTCAAGTGAGTGGTTTTACACATTTGCATGAGTTGTAACTTCTAGATGACATCGTCTCTAACTACTCAATCCATCAAAAATGGTCATCAAAAGACATGGTTCAATTGGGTTTGTTGGTATTGATGAGAAATCAAACGGATGAGAATTCAATTGGGTTTGGGATTTTTATAGGACAGTAGAGAGAATTTGGTGGTGAAATTTTTTTCAGAACCTTCCTCTCTAGATCTCTCGTCTCTCTGTTGCTTTTGGGTTCAAGGAACCTAAAGGATCAAAATTTCTTCAAAATTCTCCCTTTCTCTCTAGATCTGTCCTCTCTTCACCAAATTCTTTTTGTTTCTTGTTCACTTTCTGCTAAATTCGATCAACAGAACCCCCCATGTGTTGTGTATTGTTTGTTTGGAGATCGGTTAGATATATCATTTTTGGGTTTTTTCTGTGTTTTTTTTTTATCTGTTTGTTTACTAAGAAAATGTTGGAAAAAGCAAGGAAGGAAAATTAAACTTGAGCCCCTATCAAGTTAGATTTTTTTAAATATATTTTTTAATTTAATCAAGTCTGGAAATGGAAAAAAGCATCAATGCTCATAAAGCTACTTCAGATGGCCTTATGAGACTACTTGTAAGCAAATTACTTCACCCCACAAATGCATGATTGGGATGTCACTTTGTTATATGGCTAGTCGGCCTTGATTACAGGAAATTACTGCACAGATTATATCATTTATCTATCGAGCCCGGGTGGCAGGCGAATTGGCTTGAAAGACGTGCCATAAATACAAAGGTCGTGAGTTTAATCCACTACACTTACAACTCTTGGGTTTCATTGATCTCACCACTCAGGACCTCCGCTGCAGCCAACATGCTTGCTGATTGTGGTGTACCTCCTTCAAGCATCTGCACACTAGCCAAATTGACCGGGAACTTGGACTGAGGTATGCATGTTTTGCTTTATATTTTGCTCTAATTTGTTTGCCTTTTGACGCTGAAGCAAGAAGCATTAAGTGAAATACTTGATTTAATTTCTTAAGATAGGGTTTTATGGGAAGTGTGAGATTCCTGAGACTATATCAGGGATTGCAAAAATCATTGGGATAATTCATAACACCTATGAACCATTTAATTCCTCTTAGCTAATTGAAACTGTTTTTCAATTTCGGGAAATAGAATACATGAAAGTAGAAGATTATGAAGACATAAGAAGAATATATTGGGATGCTGCTTATGTATAGTTGAGATTGTCATTCATGTTCCACAAATGTGCTACTTGGGCATGCTATTGAATTTTAGGTGCACTATACACAGATTAGTTCTGAGTTCTATTGATTATTTAATGATGTTGTGATCTAAAAGGTCGGTCATAGTTTCAAGTCAACATCAGAAAGACTTGTCAAAAAAAAGGGTCAAAGTCAAAAAAGGTATTACCATCTTGCTGGGATGAAAAACCTTTATATTGGAGTTGATTTTGTGATCTGGTAAAGGCTAGAGCTGATATGAAAACAATGCTGCTTAGCTGCATGGGTTAATCCAGCTTCCAGAAGTTTAGAACCATACTTTTTGGTGGATTGCTCCACTAACTAGTAAAGCCTTTTGTTGAAGGAGAGAAGTAGGGTGCTAGTTAGCATTGAAGTTAGGAAATTAGGGCTCAGAACATTTTTATTGATAATTCCTAATCCATTTATTAATATCCCTATGCTAGTTTGTCCACTCACCAATTATTACCAAACTATAGATGCATTGTAGTCCAAGAGATTTTTCTTACGTTGATATGAGAAGGGCACACAGGGGGAGAAGGTGGCTATTTGTGAAGAACCTTAGTAATATGGACACAAAGTTTGTGAACTGTATTCGTTTTTTCTTTTCTTTTTGATGATGGAGACCTGCCAACCACAGCTCCTTTGGATGTGTGGCTGTTAAAACAAATTCCGGATATGCAATTCCACCCCATTGGGTAAGATGAGGCAATGACTCATACTGAGGACCTCTTGGTCTAACCTGCTGAGATAACCCTGGAGGGTTATGTTTCTTATGTTGACTTGAGAAATGACCCCCCGATTGAGGAAGATTAAACATGTTTTTCCTTGATTGGCTCTAGTTGAGCAGCTTTATCTCACTAAAGGTTCACAGATAGTGACCAGGCAGTGATTCATACTGGGGACCTCGTGGTCTTACCAGCTGAGATAACCCTGTAGGGTTATGTTTCTTATGTTGACTTGAGAAATGACCCCTTAGGGGAGGAGGGGAGAGAAGGTGGCTATCTCTCTCTTTTTTGAGGAAGTTTAAACATGTTTTTCCTTGATTGGCTCTAGTCGAGCAGCTTTATCTAACTAAAGGTTGACAGATGGTGAAATTTCTCTCTGGCAGCTTAAAAATATTTTCCTCAAATATGCACCTTCTTCGTGTCTGCCATCTTTTGTTTTTTTTATAAGAATTAAAAAACGGCGCCTGAGGAGGGCAAACCTATAATTACAAGGGGAAAGACTACAAAACTTGAACAAAAGAAAATACATACATAGGAGAGGCCTCTTTGATGCAGAAGTATAACAAACACAAAAAATTATCCTTAAAATAAAATAAGACTGCTCTATACAATCAAAAGTCCTATTATTTCTTTCCTTTTATATTACCCTGAAAGAAGACAAATAGGCACCATTCTCCATCCTAACTCATACTGAGGACCTCTTGGTCTGACCAGCTGAGACAACCGTGGAGAGTTATGTTTCTTATGTTGACTTGAGAAATGACCCCTGGGGGAAGGGTGCAGAAGGTGGAGGTGGCTATTTTTCTCTTTTTTGAGGAAGATTAAACACGTTTTTCCTTGATTGTCTCTAGTTGAACAGCTTTATCTCACTAAAGGTTCACAGATAGTGAAATTTTGGTGCCTAAGCTTTCTCTTTGGCAGCTTAAAAATATTTTCCTCAAATATGCACCTTCCACGTGTCTGCCATCTCTTTTTTTTTTTATAAGGTAATTGTATTAAAAAAAGGCATCTGAGGAGGGTGAACCTATAATTACAAGGGGAACGACTACAAAACTAAAGTATTCTATCCCCCAAAAAATCAACAAAAGAAAACACATACATAGGAGAGGCCTCTTTGACCCAAAAGTATAACAAATGCAAAAAATTATCCTTAAACGTAAAAGGAGACTGCTGTCCTCTTATTTCTTTCTTTCTATATACACCAAAGAAGGAAAATAGACCCCATTCTCCATGCTAATTTCATTTCTCCTCTTACATTGTTTCATCTCCAACTCAAAAAAATCTCACCAACTTTAGCTGGCTGCACCCAAGAGAGGCCAAAAAGAGCAAAAACTAGATTTCAAGCATCTGTAGCAAACCCAAAGTGAATTAGAAGATGGTCTACCGTTTCCACTGCACTGTTACACATACAACAATGACCAGCCAACTGAAACCCCTTTCTTACCAATAACAAATTGTTCTGTCTAATTTTCTGCATATGCCAGTTGAGCAACAATAATTATATATTTTCCTCTTTGGATATGAGTTTTTTTGGCTTAGCTCAATATTTTTTTTTTTTTTGATATGTAAACGTATATTAAGATGCTGCCAGAGGGGGCAGACCCGAATACAAAACAATGTCTCATTAAAACTAGAATCTCATGTTCTCCAAAACTTTTCTTGGTTTAGTTCATGAAAATGGATTGTCATATCTAATGGTAATGGTAACTCCAAGGGGTAGCTCGGCTGGAGAGGCTAGAGGAATAAGTGCTGATAGAGTTGCAGCCTTGCAGGTCTTTGATTCAATACTCTACTGGTGGTCTTAGGGCCATCCTCCTGCATAGGTGGAAAGGTTTGGAGAGCTCCAGATTTACAATCCGGCCACATGCCATAGGGGCGGTTGGTAGGGTCAGTTCTTGGGTTATCCCAAAAAATTGGAAAAAAAATAAAAAAATGTTCTTGCGGTTCCATGTTAAATGCTCTTACGTTGTGTTTGGCACCATGGAATTAGGGTTTGGGAATTGAAATTGATTGGAATTAGAAGGAAGTTAGTTTAAAACTTGAGTTAATTTGCCTTTAATTCAAACCAATTTAAATGTCAAGGCTCCAATTTTACAACGCCAAACATAGCAATAGGAAAATTGTAGAATCTAAGGATAATCGATTTGGGTATGGCATTAGCATGTTTTATTTCATATTATTTTTTATTTTTAAGATTAAAACTGCTTTTCTGAGAAGATAGAAGACAGAGAAATCAAGATAGTTCCCAGAAAGCCAAAAGAAAACAACGAGATGGGCCTGTGTAATGTGCAACACAGGTGCTTTTATGAGCTGTCGTTAAATTTTGGTCAACACCCCACCTACCCACCCACCACACAAAAATCTCTTTCATTAGTTGATTGTGGAATGCTAATCTCGTTTGGTAATACAAATCTTTGCAGGCAAGCCCTGTTCTTTCTAAGTGGAATTAATGTTAAATGTGATTTCTTGAGAGAATTAATGGAGGTAGTGCTGTCTTTTCTCAAGATCAAACTGAAAAACAACTGCCCCTTTAAAGGATTATTGTCATTCCCTGAGCCATATCTCGTTCACATTGGAAAGGAACTGGCTTCAAATCCAAACTATAGTGTGAAAGCTCCTTTGGTCAGTCAGCCTACAACTCATTTAGCTTCTTGTTGGTTCTAAATTTTGCTGGTCACTAATCCAATATTATGAAAGATTTATACTTACCAAATACATACATACAGACATAGGTATGTATATATATTATGAAAGAGGCTAGTCCTCTGTATTTAGAGACACATTTTGTCCATTCTTTTCGTCCTTACAAATCAAAAACACGAGTGGAAAAATTATTGTTCTTTATCAGCACCAATGCAACACCCTCTTACCATCATGCGTTCCTTTCATGTTCCTTTCCTTGCAACCAAAAAAAGTTTGAGGGAAAGAAAAACGATTCCCTTCTTCACAATACTGCTGAGCATTTTCCTTTTCCTTGACAAAAATTCTACTATGTTGAACTAAGCTGAAACAACTGTGTGTCTGTGCGCGTGTGTTTCTCCCTGTCAACTGGCTACACATACAGAAATTCTACGCAGAATACTTGTACAGAATGATGTAATTCATTTAATACTAATCCCTTTAAAACAAAACACTCACTAGTTAACATATCTTACAATTTCAAAAACATTATGGTCACACCATGTGTATGAAACTTTTGTCGAGAATTTGATTATGCTAATCAATATTTTTCTTTTGATCGTTTTGAATTGTATAAGCAGCTAGTGGACAATTAGTTTTTGGACAGTCTTATTGGCACTCTCTCGAGAAAATTTGTATCCTCGTACATTCTGACAAATATGTTTTGGGTTAGATTGTGGAAGAATCAAATTTTCTTTTAATTCATGAATGTGAACTGGTTGTTGTTGGTTGGGGGAGTTGACTGGAAATTATGCCGGAGGAGTCAAGCATATAGGAACAATTATAAGAGGGCCACTGTCCCACATGTATCACGGTGCCCCATTATCTAATTAAGGTTCAGGTCCATTGATGTCTTTGTTTTAACATTTAGGGAGAAAATTTGTACCAATCATTCTCCAGCCCCTCGGTCTTCCACTATGGCCAAAAATGAGTTTAGTACTTCCACCTTCCACCTCCCCCTAATCGAGACTGATTTTACCAACCGCAATTACTGATCGCATAGCCGGGTCGTAAACCGGAACCCTCCACCTACTTTTGCATAGTTGTATGGAGTGGATCCTGAAAAAAGTTTTACTATGTAAGATTTGAATTAGGGACTTGGTACTTTTTAGGGTACTTAATTTATTTTTATTACTTTCACTTTCTAATATTTTTGTTTTGGCAAACAAAGCCTTAGTGACCCAAAAATTCGATCAATTGCAATTGGTAGCAGTGGCGGATCTGGACCATTAACAAACAGGGCCCAAAAAAATTCCAATAATTCCTATTCATATTGTAACTGCCACTGAATAATAGTTTTTTTCACAAGAATTAACAACAAAGTAATACATATTCGTCATGAACCAATTTGTTGAATGTTGCAACGAAATCAATTAATCTCAACTTGGGTACCTATTGTTATGTTCTATTCATTAGGTTTTCGAGTAGGTAAAATTTGACGTGATTAAATGATATCATGTTTCATCAACAAAAAAAGAAAAAGAAAGTAGAGCTTCAAGTTGTGTTGAAAATGTGAGTGCTGCGAAGGGACCAGCAATAAGGTAGCTGTCAAAGAACAATAATGTGATGTAATGTAATGATATGATGTGAAAGAATTTGTGGTAAATGAGGTATTTTCAAAGTCTTCCACTCTGGCAGCACTTAGTGATGGGTATATCTCCATTCAACAATGGCGAGCTGATGAAATTCCACTGAATGGGACTTTCTTCCACACTGCCGTTTCCTTTATGTTCGCTGGATTCTGACCTACCTTGACTCCCCCCTCCCCTGCCCCTTGTAAATAAAAAATTCAAGGGGAAACTACTTGAAATCTCCTTTGGTTAGGTGCACATAACTTCTCTATAGTATTGAAGTAAACATTTATCCTCTTTTTTTTGTAAAAATTAAAGTGAAATTATTAAATTTTCTGTCAACATATACCGTATATGCCTTTCACATACTTAATACGCGAGTTACTAAAATTATACATGCTTTGTCACTTATTACATGAGATTTTCTTCAATTTTATATCCTAAAATTTGAGATAAATGTCACTGTTTTGATTTTTTGGTATTTTTATTAACTGCATCATCAATTTCAATTTAATGATAATGACAAGAGGGATAAGTGTTATGTGTAGATAGGAGGGTTATGTGTAATTTTTTTCAAAATTTAAATGTCAAATAAAGGTAGAATGAAATTTATTTATCAGATTTATGTAAGTATTTATTTTTAATTTTTAAAACCTTTTTTAATAATTAATTTTACTGAAAATTAAAATTGTCACTTGAAATAACGATTTCAATTATTGTAACCGGTAGTTCAACTTGACACTTCTATGATTTTTTTTAGATCTGATAAACACGAGTTTATTGGAAAAAAAATTCAATCTATCCAACACCAACTTTTTATATGGCCTTGGTGTTTTCTTAATAATTATTTTGTCTGATTTTATTTTATTATTTAGGTTTTTTTTTTTTTTTTTAATTTTCACTTGGAACCATTATCATGAGCTGTTGAGCCAATTCAAAGATAAAAAATATAGGGGGACAAGATTTTAAAAACTAAAATCTTAGGAGGTGTCTTTTAAAAATACAAAAAATTATGAGGGTAATTTTTTAATTTTTTTAAAAATTTCTATATAAAAGAAGGGTGAAAAATCAAATTTTAAAAAATAAATAAATTTGCAGGAGTCACAACCTTCTGTATATCTGTCGTTGCTTATCTAGTTAGAAAGTCAAAAAATTGTTCACGCCGCCATCAATTTTCAATAATTCCATGATTTAGCCTAATATTGATTGTTTAAACAGAATATTCTAAGTAATGTAACAGTTTTATATTGATTGTTTATCACATTAGTGAAATGACGATAGTTATAATAAGGCTGTGATATTATTTAAAATATTTTTTAGGACATCAATTAGACAATTTAGCATTAGTTGTATTCTAAATGCACAACTAAAAATATTGTTAAGGCTTAGTTTGGGGCTTTAAAAAAATTGTGAAATTGAAAGAAAATTATTTGAAAATGCTACCCTTTTTCTCTTTTTTTTTTTTTTTTATTTATTTTGGTGTATAAGATGTTCATAGCTTCGTCCCGACTAGTCCTATGGATGTAATAATACTTTGTTCTACTTGTATAGGATAATTATCAAGTCAAGCTGATTTTTTTTTTTTTATATTTATAAATGAAGCGGTAAAGGGGTATCTTAAGTCAGTTTACGCACATCAGACTAAGTTTTTGTCTCTGTGACAGTCAAATTTACTTTTTAAACTCTAATTGTTAACGATTGGTGTAAAAAAAACTCAAACTTGAGACGCTCACCGATCTTGAAGTATGACTTTAAAAAAATCATTGATTGTCATGGACTTTCAAACATACTATCTACACTTGGAGGTGCTTGTCATGGCTCAGCTTGTAAATTATTTATTTATTTGAGTACAATGATCGGGAGTGAAAATTTTTACATAGGTGTACACATGCGTATTCTATCAAATATCAACTTTTTATTTATACTTACCGCTTGAGATGCTCCTTTTAGGCCTGCAAGTTAGACAATGTGGCATTACTTGTATTCTGAACAGAAAAAAAAAAAAAAAGAGTGAGAACATATTTAAAAGACAATGATAAGGTGGCAACTGTAATTATGTATCTTTTTGAGTATATTTTTAATGAATTTATATACAAAAATCTATGCGTCATACTAGATAACAATTTTTGTATAAAATTACTAGTATTCATAAGAGATTACTATGTCAATCAATTGCACCAAGAAATTAGTTTATATTGTTTTTTTTTCTCCATTTGACTTTAATCAAAATTCATTGGATCATTAAAAATATTTTCAGGCCTAGTTTGTGTCTTAAAAAAACTTGGTACCTTTTTTTTCTTGTCCCGACTTGTCTCACATATGTAAATAGTCCCTTAGTTCTACTCCTACTCAATTAATTGTAAGAGTTGGCTTTTAAAAAAGATGACCAAATTGAGTACGGTTATTATTAAACTCAAAGGATGGTAATGTAATTTGTCATCTACTCCATTGGCCAAGATCGTATTTATAATATTATTTTTCTTAATTTTTTTTTAATGTGATTTTGGATGCATTGAATTTATTATTCAATAATTAAAAAATATGTGATGACATGGCATTTATCTAAGGTAACCTGAGGGAAAGGTCCATTGTGCACGAACTGATTGGTGGAGTCTCTTTTACTCTTGATTTGACAGCAGAATAATACATCCGGCCATTGACTTAAACTTGACTCAATTAAAACTCAGTCCCATTTGTGGAATGCAATAAGATCGTTAATATAATGTAGTGAAAAAAATATTCAATAAATTATTAGTTTGACTGTTGAGTTAATATGAAAGAATCTGTAAGTTTGGAGGTATATTTAAATTTTTTTTTTTTAAAATGTAATTTATTTTCATTTAGTAGAGCTTGTTAATAAACTTTTGTCAGAGTCGTTTACAGGATATAACAAAGTTTCTGATCATCAATTTAAAGAATTGTAACTATCAAAGTTAAAAAATTTCTCTAAAATATATAATTTGTCCATACTCATCGAGTTTAGTTTATTGATGAATGTCTTATAATAGGTAAAATTATTTTTAGCAAAATTGAAAGACTTCTCTAAAGAATGTTTTTACAAGAAGTTGCCTCCAAGTAAACGAGCAAAAGTTAAAAGACTTCTCTAAATAATATAATTTATTTCCATTGAATAGAGTACCGAATTTACTGATGATTTATGATAAAAGGTAAAATTATCCACCAATAAAGATGAAAGAGTTCTCCAAAGGATGTCTTTGCAAGAAGGTAAAAGCTTGCAATTTTGAAAAAGATTATAAATAACAAACTGGTGGAGTCCAAAAATCAGCAATTTTGTTTTCAGTTTTGTGCTTTCCACACCAATGCAACAGCAACATCCTTTCAGCACACTCAAAATGCTGAAAATAACCCTAACATTTTCCCTCCAACTCCTATCTAACGTACCCGTCTTCCTCTTCATCTTACCCTTCCATGGAAACTCAGAGAGTTCCAACTTGGAACAAAAAGTTCTTCTGAAACTAAAATACTACTGGTCAAATCCTCTCTACATCAACCACTGGACCTTGTTATCAAATTCTACCTCAACCCACTGTACATGGCCGGAGATCAACTGCACCGACGGTTTGGTCACCGGCATCACGCTTGCCGATAAAAACATCACCGGAACATTCCCACCGTTCATCTGCGACCTCAAGAATTTGACCCACATCGATTTCCAAAGCAATTACATCGCCGGAACATTCCCAACAGTGCTCTACAAGTGTTCCAAGCTCCAACTCCTCGACCTCTCTGACAACAACTTCTTCGGCAGCATTCCCGACGACATCAACCGGTTATCAACTCGGCTCCAGTACCTCCACCTCCATGCCAACAACTTCACCGGTGACATACCCGCCGCAATCGGGCAGTTCTCGGAGCTTAAAACTCTTCATCTTTATGTAAACCATTTTAACGGCTCTGTTCCTCCCGAAATCGGCGACTTGTCAAATCTTGAATTCCTGAGAATGGCCTACAATCAATTCACGCCGTGGAAAATGCCGTCGAGTTTTGGTCAGTTGAAGAAACTTAAAGTAATGTGGATGTCACAAACGAATTTGGTCGACGAACTGCCGGAAACAATGGCGAATATGACTGCACTCGAGAACTTGGACTTGTCGAGAAACAACTTGACCGGAAACATCCCCAGTGGTTTGTTCTTGTTGAAGAACTTAACTACATTACTTTTATACAAAAATATGTTGTCGGGGGGAATTCCAAGACAGGTCGAAGCTTCGAATTTCGACGTGATCGATTTATCGGAAAACAAAATGACCGGGACAATCCCGGATGATTTCGGGAAACTGAAAAAATTAACGGGTTTGGCCTTGTTTCTCAATCAATTGTCCGGCGAAGTTCCGTTCACCATTGGCAGAATTTCGACATTGAAAGCATTTAAGTTGTTTAACAACAATCTTTCTGGAGAACTGCCGCCGGACCTTGGGCGATACTCAATGCTCGAGAGCTTCGAAGTCTCGTCCAATTTGTTTACAGGCCGATTGCCGGAGGACTTGTGCGCTAAGGGCGTCTTGGTAGATGTCGTAGCTCACGGAAACAATCTCACCGGAGAATTGCCAAATTCGCTTGGGAATTGTAAGAGTTTGTCATCTGTTCGGGTTCGTGGGAATCAATTGTCCGGCAACATTCCGACTGGTTTGTGGACATCAGTCAATTTGACAGAGTTGATGATTAACGACAATTCCTTCACCGGTGAGCTTCCTGATAACGTGGCAACAAATTTATCACAGCTCGTGATCAGCAACAACCAGTTTTCCGGTGAAATTCCCGCTGGGATTTCATCATGGAGGAATTTGATGGTGTTCAATGCAAGCAACAACCACTTTAACGGTAAAATTCCGCAAGAGTTGACAGCTCTTCCATTTCTGATAACACTCTTGCTCGACGGGAATCAACTTTCCGGGAATTTTCCTTCAGAAATAGTTTCATGGAGGTCTCTGAATACTTTAAACCTCAGCGGAAACAGACTTTCTGGGAAAATTCCTGCTGGAATTGGTTCTTTGCCTCTCACCCGTTTGGACTTTTCTGGAAATGATTTCTCCGGTCAAATTCCCCCTCAAATCGGCCTTTTAAGTCTAAGTGTACTCAATTTCTCTTCCAATCATCTCACCGGGAGAATCCCAGTTGAGTTTGACAACGCAGTTTTTGGCAGCAGCTTCTTGAACAACCCTGGTCTTTGTGCAAGTGACCCATCACTAGGCATTGATGTTTGCAATTCAAGACCACGAAAATTAAAGAAAATTTCATCAGAGCTTTTGATTATGCTTACAAGTATAGCAGCGAGTTTGTTTGTATCGATCATATTATTTGGGCTGTTCATGATAAAAAATTATGGAAGGAGGAAGATTGGACTGGATTTGACATGGAAGCTCACTCAATTTCAGAAATTGAATTTCACAGAATCAAACATCTTGACAGGTTTGATAGAAAGTAATGTGATGGGAAGTGGTGGGTCAGGGAAAGTATATCGTGTTGCTGTAAATGATTCGGGTGAATGTGTTGCTGTGAAGAAGATTTGGAACAACAGAAAGCTGGACGAAAAACTTGAGAAGGAATTTCTAGCAGAAGTTGAGATACTGGGCTTGATTCGACATGCCAACATAGTGAAACTGTTGTGCTGTATGTCAAGTGAGAACTCAAAACTACTCGTATACGAGTTTTTGGAAAATTACAGCTTGGATCGATGGCTCAATGGAAGGAAGAAGCGGTCAGACATCTCAGGCGTCTCCGGTTCAGTTCACCATGTTGTCCTGGATTGGCCTAAGAGGTTGCAGATTGCGGTGGGTGCTGCCCAGGGACTCTGCTACATGCACCATGATTGTTCACCTGCGATAATCCATCGCGACGTGAAATCAAGCAACATCCTATTGGATTCTGAGTTCAATGCGAAAATTGCAGATTTTGGTCTAGCCAAGATGTTGAACAAGCATGGAGAGCCTAATTCAATGTCCGCTGTGGCTGGCTCTTTTGGGTACATTGCTCCAGGTATGTGAGATTCAAAACTTGTTCACAAACTTTTTTTTTTAACAGTCACATCCATGATTCATGTTATTAACTATATGAATTGAATTTCAGAGTATGCTCATACACGAAGGGTGAACGAAAAGATTGATGTGTATAGCTTCGGGGTGGTTCTTTTAGAACTGGTGACTGGTAGAGAAGCTAACTATGGAGATGAAAACACTTGCCTGGCTGAATGGGCATGGCGTCACATTCAAGAAGACAACTCCATAGTTGATGCCTTTGATGCAGAGATCAAAGAACCTTGTTACTTGGACGAAATGAGTAGGGTTTTCAGGCTTGGGATTTTATGTACTGGCACATTGCCTTCGACTAGGCCTACCATGAAACAGGTTTTGCAAATCTTGCACCGATGCAATCACTCACTGGGATTTGAACAGAGGAATGATGGAAGTGAGTATGATGCTGTTCCCCTCCTCAACAATTCTAAGCGCAGGAGTATACTTTATTACGGCAATGGCAGTTTGGCATTAAGCGTATGACTCCACTAGATACATAAGGTGATCAGTGATTTCGGGGAAACAAGAGTTACAAGACCATGGTCTGGGAACCAATTAGTGCTAGTCCAGTTAGCCACCCATGACCTCCCCTCTGGTCATGGATTCAAGTCATACGCCCCCCCCCCCCCCCCGCGCCAAAGAGGAGCCATGGACTGGGCTGGACTTGTCTGTCCCAAGGCCCAGATCACTGTGATTCTATGATAGGTATTGTTGGAATTTGTAATGTATGTTAAGGGTCCAGATTACTGTGATTCTATGATAGGTATTGTTGGAATTTGTAATGTATGTTAAGTAATACCATCGCTGACATAAAAAATAAAGAAAACCATGATCTGGGAAAACTATCTCAGGCATTTTGTGTTTTATATATATATAGGGATGCCCTTACCTGGCTGCCTTCATTGAAACTAGAAGCACCTGTTCCTTTCCTTAAAACCCACTCCCCGTGAGCATTGATTGGGCATATGTAAATGGGCACACAAGAGAGCATCCAACTGCAACCTGATACAACCACTCTCAATTCATGAAGAAAGATTTTTCTTGGTTTCGTAAAGCATCCTATGAAACAATATCTCCCAAATAAATCTAGGCTCATCAGAACTACACGTACCAAATCAATTAATACCCATAAATTCTGTTTTATTTGCACTAGGAGATGAGAGAAAGACCCCCCAAAGTAGCTTCTCAAAAAACAGTCTAAATTCCCCATTTTATTCACTATTTCATGAGAAAATGAACTTGCACCAGTAACAACACAACCTGAGCAGTAGAAAGAGAGAAGAAAAAGCAGGTAACATTTTTCATGAAATTCCAAGCACCTTAACCACACATTTGATCCACTACTTGGTTACATGCTCTGCAGGACTATAATTGAGGATTTGCTGGCATGTTCATTTGAATTAGGAGGTGAGGAAAGCTCTAAATGATCCAAAAGAAGTTGAGAAGAAAAAGGGGCAAAGGTAAATATATGAAATCTAAAAAGGGTAAGCTTCTCTAACCAGAACACACTGGCTCAGACCATATTTAAGACTCCTCAACCTCAAGGTACTGGGAGTGCGAGGCTGCTAGGAGGGCAGCTCCAATGCCTGATCCATCATTGGAATGCTCAATGGCAATGCTATCAGAAACCTTCCCCAGTAACTCCTCTAGGGTGCTCCCCATACAATTTCTGAATTTGGTGTAGTGCTCAAACAGACCACCATCCCATGCTATCGCTGACCTCCGCTGTTCCCCCATCCCTCACCGTGTCTCTCCCTAATTTCTTGTGGATCTTAGGATCCCAGCAGCAGTAGCAAGAGAGAAGAAAAGGCAGGTAACATTTTTCATGAAATTCCAGGCACCTTAACCGCACATTTGATCCACTGCTTGGTTACATGCTCTGCAGGACTATAATTGAGGATTTGTTGGCATTTCATTTGAATTAGGAGGTAAGGAAAGCTCTAAATGATCCAAAAGAAGTTGAGAAGAAAAAGGGGCAAAGGTAAATATATGAAATCTAAAAAGGGTAAGCTTCTCTAACCAGAACACACTGGCTCAGACCATATTTAAGACTCCTCAACCTCAAGGTACTGGAGTGCGAGGCTGCTAGGAGGGCAGCTCCAATGCCTGATCCATCATTGGAATGCTTAATGGCAATGCTATCAGAAACCTTCACCAGTAACTCCTCTAGGGTGCTCCCCATACAATTTCTGAATTTGGTGTAGTGCTCAAACAGACCACCATCCCATGTTATCGCTGACCTCTGCTGTTCCCCCGTCCCTCACCATGTCTCTCCCTAATTTCTTGTGGACCTTAGGATCCCAGCAGCAGGAAGGTGGGCTCCACGAGTGGCAACAATGTCACAAGATGAATGACTAGTTTTCTTGTTTTCGGGGAAGTATTAGATATCTGAAGCAAATTATGAAAAAAATGAAACAAATGTGAAATCATTAAATTTCTACTCTCCCGGTAGCAAAGTTCACATCAACAGCACTAGCTCTAATTGCTCATATGATAACTCAAATAATATATATTTTATATAAATATATAACTCAAAAAATAAAGAAGACCATGATCTGGGAAAACTATCTCAGGCATTTTGTGTTTCATATATATATGGACAGAATCTAAATAAAAAAATGGGTCCTTGAAGAAATTAATTGAGCAATATTACTTCAAGCTTTTCAATTTATACAGCATTTCATACGTCTAAAATGACAGGTACATGATGTTATTTAAGAAATAGAGACTGATGGATAGCTACTCAGACAATGGGCTTATTATGCTAACTTTCTCTAAATTTTCTAATACAAGAAAAAAATGGCCAGTTTCATGTTTGGTGTGTGGCACTCCCAAAAAAACACCAAAGGCAGGCATAAACTTAATTTATCGAATTTGTTTATTCTCAGTTTGGTGAACAAAAATTTGCAGTGGATGGGGAATCCAAAAATTTTTTACAATTTAAAACCCACAAAAAGAAAATAAAAATGCAATTAATGATAATTTTACGCTGGTTTAAAACTGAGTTTAAACCACTTTGTAAGCATGAAGGGTTAGTCACTTAGTCCAGACTAGGTCTTGTAATGCCCAATTGGTTTCAAGGCTAAACTTAAACCTTGCAATTTAGAAAGTTTCATATGTAGACACAAAAGACATCCAGAATAGAACACTCTAAGCCCAGTAATTAAATTTCTGAATAATTTCCATCTTACATTGGGGCGTGTAGGAATTCTGCAGAGCAAAATCACAGGATCGATGACCAAATTTGAGTGAAATCAGTGAAAGACGAGAACTATCCCCCAAGTTCTGCGCGAGTTGGAATTACAGGCACAATAAAATTCCCAAATGGAGAATCAAAGATTCTGAAATTTCAAGAGCAACCCTCTTGCTGTGCTTGTGCTACTGCATAATTCGTAGCATGTTGAATCCTTTGATGTATTCCACTAGTTTGAGCTGCATGAGCCTACATATCCACGTTACATAATAAGAAACTAGGTTTAAGATTTTTAAAAATAAAATAAAAAATACAAGGACACAGCTGAGGAGAAAATATATACTGTGGATCTATTTATTGATGTTGCAACAGCATCTTTCTTTTCAGCTGGTGAAGAGGCATTCCTGCAATGACAAGAGTTGTATGTGGATATTAAATATTACATTCAACAAACAGGACGTGAATTACCTTAAAGAAATTGTACCAGTTGCAATGCCCATCATATATGTTTATAAGTTTGAACAGGAAACTTGTTTGTTAAAATATAATTCTGTTGCTGCTAGAACTCAACTAGTGTTACAAATAGCTTTGCTTTAAACTTCAAACAAAATTAATATTTTAAAGTTTTATTAAGCTATAACTAGAGTGAAAATAGTTTGAGATATATTAAGGAAATGAAGAGGGCAGACGGTCAATTATTGAGAAAAAAATGAAAAATGGTAGCCGGTGATATGAAATGAATTTTCATAGATTCAAAACCCTAAACAACCAAATATTACAATTTACAGGTAAAAGGGGTCCGTGTGGAGGTAAATAAAAAAATAGCAGTGTAATATAAGCTGCTGCAAGACAATCTTGCAATCAGTATCAAATTAAAAGCATGAAAAGAATTCATGATACTCGTGCCACAAAATTTTCTTTTCACAAACTTCAAAGATCCTAAAACAATTATATACAAGTGTTAATGACTCTGTTGTCCATTAAAAGGAAAAGAAGAAAAGAGAGGTTTTTTTTTTTTTTGGTGTTGGTGGTTTTGGGGGGGCTCGTGACTTCTTAAAATCGGTTAGGAGAAGTGTCATCACTAATCTCCGTTGCCTTGTGAATTTTTTATTTAGATTGCACCATATCAAATGTGATACATTTCAATCCAAATTGTCAAATCTGGCAATATATATAATCTCTTCTTTTTTACTTTTTTTTATAATTCTCATCTTATACGGTAAAACCTTAAGATTTGTGGATTAGGGAGGGAAAAAAAAAGGTAAAAGCACAAATAGCCCCAATGGAAATAAGAAACATTTGATACCGTGCTTAATATAGGTTAGTTCTAATAGTTTTTGCTCAGCCTCTCGGCTTGCTTGTGGGGTGGAACACTGCATATATCTAACCCACCCCCACAATAGCAGGTATGTCCTTAGCAAGAGTATCCTTTTTTTTTTTTCGGCCCAGATTTCATGAAGTTTGTGTTCTTGGCCTCACTAAATTCAACAAGGAATATCTTCTGGTCATATGATTTGCCTTTTATCTAATAGCTTTTGCTAATGTACATAGAAAACTACTGCACTACTGCACTCTGAAGATCCAACCCCACATCAGCCTAAGAATAAAACCTCTATCGCATTCGGGATGAACTTGATTAACAGAAAATTCTTGAAATGATAAAGTTTGGATATTTGATCATGGACTTGCAAGCACCATAAACAAATATGCTCTGCTCTACATAGCCCCTATTCCCGGATAATTCTACAACTCCACCATACACCAAATTTAACACCCTTTAACAAAAACGCATTCTTCCATCATCAACAAAAACAAAAGAAAGATCCACATTGCAATATCTACATGGGTATAGTATGTATATCAGTATATGTGTGTATGTATATTCACCGGAATGATATTGAAAAAATTACACGAAGAATTAAGAACTCATACAAATCAAGTATTGAAATACAATTAAAGCAAAATTGATCGCAAGATCATTGTTGAAAAGCACCAATAAGCAAAATTGATCGCAAGATCATTGTTCAATTCAGGCACCATTTTCGCGTTTTCGCTTCAAATGTGTCTAAATAGAGCCCTAAAAGCAGAAGGGCGAAGGAGAAAGATGGAAAGTTGTGTTTTCCTTCATTAGAGATATAAACAATTATCCCTGGTGCATGTGATTTCATTTATGTGAATTTCTATATATGTAAGACCTAGTTAATTTGGAAGAGGGCAAGACTCGGTCCCATATTTGTGGGAAGATTTAGAGGTTTTCATCCGACGTGATGATAAGGTCTCCTCTGCCCAGAATAGTGGCACTGCTTCAAGTTTTGGGAATTAGGCTCTACAAAATGCGAGCAAGGCTTTCTACCTAGCTCACTATCTCATTGTGGTGGTTATGGCCAAATAGAATTAATGAATTTCAACAAAAAAAAAAAAAAAAAAAGAGAGAAAAGAATAATAGCATTACCTTTTGACGGAATAAATCCAGCATTGTGAAAAAATATTTGAATCTCAACTTAATAAAATATTATTCCAATTAATTGAGGTCCGCTACCTCAATTATATCTCAGCCATTCATTTGGACCAATCATGTTAATTACTCCCTTGGCGAGTAGGTCCAAGCCCAATCACTTCAGATCCAATGGTTTTTTATGCTTTTATGTCCAATACACTTCATGGCCCAGTAGAGAGAGAGATTATAATTGTGTTGCAGAAAAAACATAGATTTAGTTAAGCATCATGAGATAGATTCTACCATATATAATAGTTGTGTTTTTTGGGATGCCAAAACCCAACTCTGTGATTATTCCTTTCTTTTTGTATTAGTACTAATCCTTTGATGCATTCTTAAGTGGCACACTCAAGATTATTTTTAAACTAATCACTTTTGAGGAGCTTTGCAATGATTCTCTCTCACACACCCACCATTGTTACCATTTTATATTTCTTAATTATTACTTTAATTTGATTAGACAGAAGTCAAATGATCATGAGAAATCTATGATCTCCCGAGATTTCTTTTAGCGGGGGGATATTAGCATTTTATCATTACTGTAATGTTAATATATATATATATATATATATTTTGATTTAAATACACTTGCACTCCTTGTTGTCCAGACCAATTTCATTTTATCACATGCAATTCAATATGTTATAATTAATTTTTTTATCATCATTATTGAAGTAATAAATATGACAATTTTAGTGAAAAATGTAACTTTTTTGTTTGAAGATGAAAATATTACCCTTTATTCTCTTATATTTAGGTCCCCATCACACTTCAATGCACCATTTATTTTCACACAAATCCTAATAATATTACTTTATTCACAATTTCACGACAATTAAGTTTCACATTTACCTATATATATTTATTTATTATAAATGAAGGGTATGTTGGGACAGTCTTTGTGGTTATTAAGTTCAGTGTATTCCAAGCAACAGTAGAGATTATGGCCTCTTGCCCACTAACACAGATTAAATTAGATTGGAGTTAAAAGAGCCTTTGTACAATAACTTAATCTCAAATTAATCTCATACGTGAATTAATTGGGACTAGCACACTTGATAAAGGTTATTAATTTAAGTTTTATTTTTTTTATTAAGAGAATGTAAGAATTATTTTCATCCAATAATGATTTGAGTTGATTTATTTATTATAAGTTCATATTTGAAAGACTCGTGTTATTATTATAATGTGTTATTATGCTGTTATACAATACGTTGCAGACATGGGTGCTGCAAATTTTCATTGTTATGCTTGAGCCTAGTAGTGACTTTGTGGATGGGATCTCCAAATTCAACATATATGATGTTGTTAGGGACTCTCTCTCTCTCTCTCTCTCTCTCTCTCTCTCTCTCTCTCTATATATATATATATATATATATTCAATATTGAAGATCTAAGACTCCAAAGTGATTTGATCCGCAAATCCATCCAAATCTGATACCCATCATTTCAAAAATTTTAGTGGAATATGGCTACATGATATTGGAAAATGATTTCTCTTGATCCAGTTTTCCAATCATCAACATAAGATCATTTTCGTGTGCTCAATGGTGGTTCAAAAAAGTTGTCCTCACCCTCCCCTTTCTTTTTCTTTCATATTTGACTCTATTCCAATCTTACAAGCTATAATTGTCATATTTCTATGTTTCAAATGTATGAGGATTTTTTTTTTTTAAAGCTTAGCTAATTACTGAGATGATAATATTAAATTCTTACTAACCCATCTCCCGTTATCCTACTGGAACTAAAATTCTATTCTCCTTTTTAGGAATGAGAGAAAAATTGAGTACGTAAATTTGCTTTGTAGTTGACTTTCATTTTATATAATTAAGTAATTAAGAATAATACAAAAATACATTTTTTAAGATGCTTAATAATTAACAAATTAATAAAATCAAGTATATAGACTTGAGAAATAATCTTTGAAATAAAATAATTAAAATATTTAATTAAGTTAATAGATTAAACTATAGGATTCATTAGAGTTTTTCTTTAAAACCTTGGACTAAAAGAGAAATTTTTTTTCCCGATAATGAGAACAAATCTCTTTTATCTGTACTTTACAATTTTGTGATCAATACTTATTCTAATCTATCTTTCTCATATAAACATTCTTTTCTATTCCTTAAGTTATTTTAAATTGATAAAAAAATAGAGAATAATTTAAAAATTAAACTAACGTCAATTGCATGGATATAGAAACTTGCACCAGTCAGAAAGAAAATAACATAAATATAAGAATACATATGAAATGATGAAACAAAGGATTATTGACTATTTTTCTTTTCGATAGGGCCTGAGTACATTACAACTATGACATGATCAATGTGAGCTTGCATGATGAAAATCATGGGCATCGACCACAAAGTCTGTAGGCTATCAATGAGTAATTGCCCAACCGGGGCAAAAGCCACATCTGAAAATGAATTGGGATTGGACTTAAAAAAAGATTCCAAAAGTTTTGGTCTTACTTTTGATATTTTGCATTAATTAAGGAATCCCATTTCATAAAATATGTTTACTTTGTGAAGGAAGCACCATGTTTGACTCCCTCACATGATCTAAACTTGGCAAATCCTCTGATTCCACCTGGCAATATAATTTGTCACATGGATCCCCACTAGCCCTTTTCAAATTATATTACATTGCACCATTTCATCGGACAATTAGTGGGTCAAGCCCAATGGTTGAAAGAATTCCAAGCTTTACACACACACGCACACACACACACACATATATATATATAGACTTGGAAGAAATGCAATGTGGATCTTTACATGTCAGTAAAAGGAGGGTGGATAGAGGCCAAGTTGGCCATGGGCAACCCAGTCAGCAAACACTTGAGAATGAGCTAAAAAAGGGAAAAGCTAGGCTGGTGGTGGTGTTGACATGGCCTAAATAGGTATATAGGAATAGGACTGAGACTCAGAAATGTATCACAGCCGTGTGCACAAATGCTCCCCACGTGGGATATGGCATGCGTGTGGGTCACTACCAAGTGGTAGTGTTTTTGTTGATCTTTAATTTACTAATATCACAGTTTCTAACAAGCACACTCAAAACTCACGAAGTTTACAAGCAAAGAAAGAAATAGGATGATCAGTCCCATACACAAAGTACTTTCAAATAATGGCTATATAATTCATACATATAAATATATATATATATATAAAGATATATACACACGTGTGTGTGTGTATACAAAGGTAGCGCCCGTACCCCCTTGGTGTGTTGTATATGTTTGTTTAAGATGATGATCTATTTTCTAGATGATAACAAGTTCTTCTATGCATTTGCTTTTTTGATGTGTCGGATGTGGAGGTGAGCTGTCCGTGTGAGACAAGTAGCTGGATTTGCATACACCATTCTGCAACACCATCTCACATTCCACATGCGTATATTTTTTCTTTCAACCCGCTTTCCAATTTTCTTGACAACAGTTTTCCTTACTAGACTTCTCACTGTGTATGCATGTCTACATACATATACATACATAATTACACACACACACACACACATATATATATTTGCCTATCTGAATTTACTCCTCATTTTGTGAGTCTAAAAATACAAACTTCTTTTTCATTATTTTTTTCTAACTATCTTAAATGCATTTCATAATATTTACTATTTAATTATTTAAGAGAAGACGTGTAATATGCATCTAAAATCATATTAAGATAAAATGAAAAAAAGAAATGTAATGGAAAAAATCTTAATTTTTTTTTTGGATAATCAAATAGTACAAGGGTCGAACTTAAGACTTTAGGAAAGAAAGTCCTTTGATTGCATACTCACACCCACTCAATCAAATCATGATATGAGTATTTATAAGTTGAGATTCATATATAGTTAAAGTGAGAAATGAGCCAAGACTTAATAGACAAGCTCAAGCAATTAATTAAAGGTGACTGTTAACTTTCTAATGCCCATAGAAAAGAGAAAGCATGCCCTATTTATAAAACATTCAGCCTGCCCTATTATTACATTAGTATATTACATGCGTGTAACGATTATAATTTTAATAATACAATAAATTATATATATATATATATATATATCATAAAATATAAAAATTATATATCACAGATCACATAAAATAATTTCTCTCAACTTAGAGTTTAGTGCACAGTATTCATGCCTTTTTAATTTAGAGAGCCTTTGGCAAAAGGCAAGAGTCCTAAAAGCAATATGATTTGTGAAAAAGAGATTTGATGAAAAGTGCTTCTGATTCCTTCTTCATTTATCTTGTGGGGGTGTTGCCACTTGTCATCATAACATTCATGATTTTTTAAAAAAATTATTTTATTTTATTAATGCAAAATTCTAAAAAAAATCAATCAAAACAAATCTAATTGTTAACATTATTTTTTATAAATTATATATTTTTAAGACTCAAATTAAAGTTCTTATAGTAATGTTTTCCAATCTATTCTATTGTTTGTTGGGGGATGTTTGAAATCTTAATTCATCTAAAATTCACTAGCACAAAGCATCAATGGGTATCAATATTATATTCAAGCTTGGAACAAAAGTCAACCCAATATATATGTTTAAATAATATTTTTTTTATATATTATCTAGTAAATTATGTTACAAATAATGCAAAATGGACCCCATACACCACAGTTGGGGAATGAAGTTTTAATTGATTCCATCATATATTATACTATTTTTTATTTTTAAATTTATTCATCCTCCAACAATCTGAATTATTTTGAGAGAGAGGGAGGAAAACAAAAAGTCAACAACTCAAAACAATTTTTTTAATCAAAATTCGACAACTAGTCACGTGAAATTATAAAACTCATATTCGATTGAAATGCTCAAATCAAATTAACAATGAATTCAGGATAAAAAAAAAAAAGGTTCCATAATTAAACTAAGTCAAAAAAATAAAAAATAAAAATGATAAATTATGGCTTTATTGATATTTGTTCCTAATTTGGGCAAAGACTGGACAGGAGATCGAAATTATTCGTCAACGAATATTTTTTTTTGAAAAAAATAAATTAAATGACACCATTTTAGTCATTAATTATCATCCTAGGTTTCTTTGTTATCTAATATTTAGTGTTGAAAAAAGTTAATTTGGCTATGATCATATTTGTATATATTTAACTCTTTATTTTTAATGAGAGTACTATTGACCATTTTGCGTTTTATAGTTAGGGAAATAAATTTTTCTGTCCTTTTTTTTTTCCTCACAAAACAATATTCTGTTATTAGCTGTTACTTTAGCATCATGGTTAGTCTTAAATTTAGGTTTGGGGTACAACCCCCATTAATAGACTCTTTAAACTATAAGTTGAATGCCTTTTGTGAAGCAAAGTTTTGCCTTCTACCTCATCTTATATATATGTGACTATATACACATAAATTATATGTATGTGTATGAGTTATGCTATGTTATGCTATGACTAATTTTATGCATATGCCAGTTGAGCAACAATAATTATATATTTTCCTCTTCGGATATGAGTTTTTTTGGCTTAGCTCAACTTTTTTTTTTTTTTTTGTGATATGTAAATGTATATTAAGATGCTGCTAGAGGGGGCAGACCCGAATACAAAACAATGTCTTATTAAAACTACAATCTCATGTTCTCCAAAACGTTTCTTGGTTTAGTTCATGAAAATGGATTGTCATATCTAATGGTAATGGTAACTCCAAGGGATAGCTCGGTCGGAGAGGCTAGAGGAATAAGTGCTTATAGAGTTGCAGCCTTGTAGGTATTTGATTCAATACTCTACTAGTGGTCTTAGGGCCATCCTCTTGCATAGGTGGAAAGGTTTGGAGAGCTCCAGATTTACAATCCAGCCACGTGCCAAAGGGCTCGTTGGTAGGGTCAGTTCTTGGGTTACTCCAAAAAATTGGAAAAAACATAAAAATATGTTCTTGCGGTTCCATGTTAAATGCTCTAACGTTGTGTTTGGCACCATGGAATTAGGGTTTGGGAATTGAAATTGATTGGAATCAGAAGGAAGTTAGTTTAAAATTTAAGTTAATTTGCCTTTAATTCAAACCAATTTAAATGTCAAGGCTCCAATTTTACAATGCCAAACATAGCAATAGGAAAATTGTAGAATCCAAGGGTAATCGATTTGGGTATGGCATTAGCATGTTTTATTTCATATTATTTTTTATTTTTAAGATTAAAACTGCTTTTCTGAGAAGATAAAAGACAGAGAAATCAAGATAGTTCTCAGAAAATCAACAAAAAACAACGAGATGTGCCTGTGTAATGTGCAACACAGGTGCTTTTATGAGCTGTTGTTAAATTTTGGTCAACATCCCACCTACCCACCGACCACACAAAAAGCTCTTTCATTTGTTGATTGTGGAATGCTAATCTCGTTTGGGAATACAAATCTTTCCAGGCAAGCCCTGTTCTTTCTAAGTGGAATTAATGTGAAATGTGATTTCTTGAGAGAATTAATGGAGGAAGTGCTGTCTTTTCTCAAGATCAAACTGAAAAACCACTGCCCCTTTAAAGGATTATTGTCATTCCCTGAGCCATATCTCATTCACATTGGAAAGGAACTGGCTTCAAATCCAAACTATAGTGTGAGAGCTCCTTTCGTCAGTCAGCCTACAACTCATTTAGCTTCTTGTTGGTTCTAAATTTTGCTGGTAACTAATCCAATATTATGAAAGATTTATACTTAACAAATACATACATACATACATACATAGGTATGTATATATATTATGACAGAGGCTAGTCCTCTGTATTTCGAGGCACATTTTGTCCATTCTTTTCGTCCTTACAAATCAAAAACATGAGTGGAAAAATTATTGTTCTTTCTCAGCACCAATGCAACACCCTCTTACCATCATACGTTCCTTTCATTTTCCTTTCCTTGCAACCAAAAAAAGTTTTGAGGGAAAGAATAACGATTCCCTTCTTCACAATACTGCTGAGCATTTTCCTTTTCCTCAGACAAAAATTCTACCATGTCAAACTAAGCTGAAACAACTGTGTGTGTGTGCGCCCGTGTTTCTCCCTGTCAACTTGCTACACATACAGAAATTCTATGCAGAATACTTGTACAGAATGATGTAATTCATTTAATACTAATCCCTTTAAAACAAAACACTCGCTAGTTAACATAACTTACAATTTCAAAAACATTATGGTCACAACATGGGTATGAAACCTTTGTAGAGAATTTCAGTATGCTAATCATATTTTTTTTGATCATATTGAATTGTATAAGCAGCTAGTGGACAATTAGTTTTTGGACAGTCTTATTAGCACTCTCTCGAGAAAATTTGTATCCTCATACATTGTGACAAATATGTTTTGGATTAGATTGTGGAAGAATCAATTTTTTTTTAATTCATGATGTGAACTGGTTATTGGTGGTGGGGGGAGTTGACTGGAAATTGTGCCGGAGGAGTCAAGCATATAAGAGGGCCACTGCCACCACATGTCTCACGGTCCCCCATTATCTAATTAAGGTTCCTGTCCATTGATGTCTTTGTTTTAACATTTAGGGAGAAAATTTGTACCAATCATTCTCCAGCCTCTCGGTCTTCCACGCAGAAAATGAGTCTAGTACTTCCACCTTCCCCCCCCCCCCCCCCCCCCCCCCCCCAACCAATCGAGCGAGACTGATTTTAACAACCGCAATCACTGATTGCATAGCCGGGTTGTAAACCGGAATCCTCCATCTACTATTGCATAGTTGTATGGAGTGGTTCCTGAAAAAAGTTGGTGCTTTTTAGGGTACTTAATTTATTTTTATTACTTTCACTTTATAATATTTTTGTTTTGGTAAACAAAAGCCTTGGTGACCCAAAAATTCGATCAACTGCGATTGGTAGTAGTGGCAGATTTGGACCATTAACAAACGGGGCCTAAAAAAATTCCTATATTTCCTATCTCTTTTTTATCTATCACTGAATGATAGTTTTTTTCACACGAATTAACAACAGAGTTGTTCATATTTGCCACGAACCAAATTTGTCGAATGTCACAATGAAACCAATTAATCTCAACTTGGGTACCTATTGTTATGTTCTATTCATTAGGTTTTTGAGTAGGTAAAATCTTAAAATACAGGTTGTGAGTGCTGCGAGTCCCATCGTTGTGAAGGGACCAGCAATAAGGTAGCTGTCAAAGAACAATAATGTAATGTAATGTAATGATATGATATGAAAGAATTTATGGTAAATGAGGTATTTTCCAAGTCTTCCACTCTGGCGGCACTTAGTGATGGATATATCTCCATTCAACAATGGCGAGCTGTTGGAATTCCACCGAATGGGACTTTCTTCCACACCATGTCTTTTTCTTTACGGTCGCTGGATTGTGACCTACCTGGACTCCCCCCCGCCCCTTGTAAATAAAAAATTCAAGGGGAAATTAATCGAAATCTCCTTTGGTTAGGTGCACATAACTTCTCTATAGTATTGAAGTAAAAATTTATCCTCCTTTTTTGTAAAAATTAAAGTGAAATTATTAAATTTTCTGTCAACATATATAGTATGTCTTTCACATGCTTAATACGCGAGTTCCTAAAGTTATGCATGTTTTGTCACTTATTACATGAGATTTTCTGCAATTTTATATCCTAAAATTTGGAATGAAATGTCGCTATTTTGATTTTTTGGTAGTTTTGTTAATTGCATCGACAATTTCAATTTAATGACAATGACAAGAGATAAATGTCTATTTTATATTACAAGTGTTATGTGTAGATAGGTCTAATCATAGGAGGGTTATGTGTAATTTTTTCAAAATTTAAATGTCAAATGAGGGTAGAATGAGATTTATTTATCAGATTTATGCAAGTATATATTTTTAATTTTCAAAACTTTTTTTAATAATTAATTTTACTGAAAATTAAAATTGTCACTTGAAATAACGATTTCAATTATTGAAACTAGTTGTTCAACTTTGACACTTCTATGATTTTCTTTAGATCTGATAAACACGAGTTCACTGGAAAAAAATTCATTCTATCCAAAACCAACTTTTTATATGGCCTTGGTGTTTTCTTAATAATTATTTGCCTGATTTTATTTTATATTTTGGGCTTTTTTTTTTTTTTTTTTCACTTGGAACCATTATCACGAGCTGCTGAGCCAATTCAAAGATCAAAAGTATAGGAGGACAAAATTTAAAAAACTAAAATCTTAGGAGGTGTCTTATAAAAATACATTAAATTATGAGGGTAATTTTTTAATTTTTTTTAAAATTTCTATATAAAAGAAGGGTGAAAAATTAAAATTAAAAAATAAATAAATTTGGAGGAGTCACAACCCGCTATATATCTGCGGTTGCTTATCTACCCAGAAAGTCAGAAAATTATTCAAGCCGCCATCAATTTTCAATAATTCCATGATTTTTTTT